>JAOTAX010000004.1:13433474-13451607 GCA_025629825.1 Erythroxylum guanchezii | reverse complement strand
ATAATGACGTTATTTTTGTTATTTCAGTCTGAACCACACATCACACTGAATTAGTTCGTGCTACCGAACCATTTTAGCCTATGACTAGGTCAACCTAGGTCAAAGTTACGACGGCTACTTTATAGTTTCTTCCATTCACCTTTTTCCTCTGTTCTTAAAACCGGACCAGACCGGCCGGTCGGTGGTCCGGTCCGATTTATCTTTCAAAACCAGTTATCAATTGACCCAGTCTGAACCGGTCAATTGATCAGTCGGACCGGTCCGACAAATTTTTTTTTTTTTTTTTTGAAATTTTTTTAATATTAAATATAATTATTGCATAATTATTACGTCACATCGATTCGACCGGTGGTTGAACTGATCGAACCGATCAAACCAGTGATCAGTAAAGTCACCGGTTCGATCACTGATCCGAGTTTTAGAACATTTCCTTTTTTCCCACCTTTTTTTTCCAATAAGCTCAAATGCAAGTTTATTGCACTCTCGACCTTTGTTCAATTGGATTGAGGTCAGTTTCAAAAAAGAGGGTTAATTCTGGGTATCAAGTTTATATTTATAGCAACAGGAACAAGCAGCGGTTGTGAAGGCTTGGGCGGTTGGGCATGGACGTTAGGCACGCAGGCGACATGAGGAAGAGATTATCGCGGGGTAATGGTCGACGACAGCAACATGTGAGTCAGTGAGGGAGAAATGATGGTGGCTGAAGCAGGGTTGGGAGTTGTAAGATGTCGGATGGCGGGAGACAGAGAGGGGAGAGAGAGAGAGAGAGAAACCAATCTTAAATTTGTCTAATGTCTGCTTGCAAGAGTTAGATGAGAAAGTAATTTTGCAGAAATTTCAGTTGATAAGGAGGTAAGGTAATGTTGGCATGTTGCCGCATGAGCAGCTTGAACAATTGCTGATTTTAATGAAATCTTCAAGTCTCATTTTTGAGGGATTGAAGAGTGATGAATCAGCACATGAAGCAGAAGTTGGTGATCAAAAAACTGATGATGTGAAGAAGGTATATGAGAGAACTTAAGATTTGAATCAGGAATTCACCCATTTACCATTTATTTCTTTTTAACGAACTTCACACGCTAACGATTCGTTTTCTCTCTCGTCTTTATTTGTTACTTGCGACCAAAGAACTCTTTTTCATACTTTTCTTCTGGGTAATTAGGAGGGTGGTTGCAAAAAGTTCTTCAAATTTTTAAAGTTTACGGCACTAATCAATAGTCAGAACACGCTAATATCATACCAACTAGTACCGACGAACTTTTTGGTACTATTTGTCAGTCGATACCGACCAATATAGTACAAAACTCTTAACATTGTAATATGGGTCTTCGCTAAACACAACACCAGTGTATAGATTTTTTTTTTAAAATAATATCAAATTTTACTTTAATGTCGTTTTCTCGTTGATGGGTCCAATTGATATTTAATATGTATGCATTTGGGATTGACCGACTGAAATTGAGGATGTTGAGTTGTTGACTACGAACACACAAAAGTCGATAGTGGACGGACAGACAGAGCCACGAGGTCAGACGCTACAGTTGGGGTTGCTGAACGGAATAATATCAATTAGCTCATCATTACGTTATTGGACCAAACGGAGGTTTTGTTGGAGCTCAGACCGGACGTCCTCGTTGTGTCACAACTCATCCCCTAGCGCGTTGTTTCAAGGGCTCGCTCGGGATTACATTTCATCGTCACACCTCATTGGAAGAAAACACAGCCATCCATCACATTTTTCCCCTCTTACCGCTATCGCTCTCACCATCAAATTTCTTGATCGAAGAAGACGCAACAAGTTATTCGGTTTTCACGTTAAATCAACTGTGAAAGATACCAATTATAATTTATGTATGATCATTTATCAACATAGTTTCCGAGTAATGACAAGTATTTGCATGCCTGGGTTAAATTAATTGCTGCACTTGCAATCTGATCCCATCATCTCTAATCACTACTTCGAAAGATACAAACCTTTCAATCCATAACACTGATTACCGAGTTACCCAGTCCCATGTCGCTACTGTTCTTTATGCTTTGCTTAGTTCTAGGCGGTGAAGAACTAACGCCCAGAGGAGGAAAAAAAAAATCTTCTTAATTCGAACATGAGTCCCTCTCTATCTCTACCTGTAATGATGTAACCCTCCAATAATGATCTGGAAGAAAATAAGTCAAATGCTTTTTGGACACACCATATTCCCCACCATAAGCAAAAGTATGAGACCATAATTTTTCTATTGGACTGTAACAACCAGCATTCGTTATCCATGCTAACTTTTGCATTCCTTCCGTTTCCCCTTAATTACTATATTCAAGGATATTTAATATCTACCAGTCTACATAACACTTTTAAAAGGTCCCACACGCCACCATCAAAAAATTAGGCCCCCACTAAAAAAAGTGTTTTACCATCATTTGCCACTACCTCCCATCACCGGTACCAAAAGGAGGGAAGCACATCCAAGTGGGAGCTTTGACAATACTTCCGCAATCCTAACTTGGCAAGACATCAAAGGCACTAATGCGTTCTTTTAGCCTTTCAGGCATTGACATCAAAACCCTGTAATGAGAATTTAAAAACTAAAAGCTGGAAAGGGAAAGGCAAGAGCAACTACTCTGGCATCTGACTTTGATTGCAATTTTGGAACCTACGCCAACAGTTATTTGTGGGGAGTTGGAACATGACTAATAACTCGTGGGGCCCAAATGCAGATTGGTGATCTTTTTTGGGAGGATACCATGTGATGGATGCTTAACATTCTTTCTTATTGGAGTCTATGAAGGGTTATTGGTTTCTGGTTTCAGTAGAGGTATCTGTTGGTTGTGTATAGTAAATTGCAGTGGCTAATGAAATCGGCATGATGCATAGAGCCTTTGATTGAAGAAACTGCATGGCTGCGCCAACATTTTCTTCCATGAGCTTTGCTACCTGTCGCTCCGTACCATCGCTTGACCATTTGTCCCAGGCTGGCTGGTTTCCTCCACCTTCCCCAGTTTCATCCTATGATCGAAGGTACAAAGCTTAGCTAACAATTCAAAGGCAATCTCAGTGAATTTATTATTGATGAAAAACCTACTTCAACTGATGAGAGGGGAATGTCTGTTACAAGAGGTGCAACAGCACCAGCTCCGCCCAGTCTACTCATGCTTAATACCTGTTCGGAGATCATAGCAACATGTTGAATAAAAGAACCTGATACACAATGATGAAAGCATTTTTTTGTGGACACTGCATTTCCAAATGCAAGCTCGTTTATCCCATAAGTACGGCATCTAAATCTACAAAAAGGGTTAAACGCAGTTCATCATTTCTTTCTACCGATGCTTGCCCAATTATCTAAGACTGAATGGCTGAAGAGTTCAGTATATCCACTCTGACCTCCAAGGCGAGCTGGTATCATTGAGATGAAAGCAACACCAAGAATATTAAGTTAAAGAAATTCATAATTGGTGACAGGTCACAGCCATATTTTGGCATGAAGGTCATCTAGTATTGAAAAAAAATAGAATCCTATCAACACCATCCATAGGTTTGGCAGCTATTTGAAAGCTGACTGTGTTTCAGCATAAAGTAGCAAATAAAGATCAAACAAGATAATTTATACTTCATAAAGTTAGTCAATGGCCATGAAATAGACACTATGCATGACCCATGGCCATGGGAGATGCTAAGTGATTCCACTGAATTGCAGATTCTTCCCAAACAAAAATATAATAGGATTTATCTTAATACCTTTACTTGGAGCCTCAGAAACTTCACATAATCCACAATTTCATCAAGCATGGCCGCTCGGTCAGTCTTGCCAAAGGTAGAAAACATAGGTCAATACTTAGGCTGAAAGAAGTAGACATTCCATTGGGCATGTACGTCCCTCAGGAAAAAAATCAACCACATATCACTCATAATAGGGACATCCTCCTAGAACAGTGAACCCGTTACCCTCCAACAGTAAAATTAAGTCACAAAATAATAACCAAAGGTTACATATTCCCTAGCTTAAATCAGTTATGAGGTATTACTGCCATGGTCATCGTCATTATTAATACTGGTTTAGTCAATGTTCACTACTCGGGACACAGGTGGATCCACAGTTACCAAATAACTTATAAAACAAGTCAATTTCTACGTAACAAATGCACTTAACCTAGACCATAGTTGGTGCCAAACCAGATAGATGTAAAAGAGGAAGTTACTCAAAGAGTCATTGTCAATGCAACAACAAAAATCTGATAATTCTATTAGCCTCTTTTAACTGTTCCAAAAAGATGCAATACAATTTGTTCAAACCAAAACAAATTTCACATATCAAGGTCTTGAAGCAATGTTCATGCATTTGCCACCACATAGCAGAAGCAATTAGTTAAGGCATCCATAACAAGACACAAGTTTTGGCATGAATTATGAACTTCTCATGTTTAAAACTAGTCGTTCTCCAAAAACTAATCAAATTCAGCCACAGAGTAAAAGTGTAATGATATGTACCCTCATCAGTAAGATAATTTGATTGCCAGAATAAAGAAAAGTACAAGAATAAATGGTTCTTAAAAGGGACAATTTTTTTAATTGCAATAATTGAGACCTTTCTTACTTGTTAAATTTTGCAATACAGCTGAGCTGACAAAAGATAATTTGCCAAGACATGCTAAGACAGTAATCATAACTAATATCAATTGGTTTTTCACACATAAACATATATTTCCTGAAAACTCTACACCAGACATGTGCGATTATCTATGGGACTATTATGACCTCCCTGTTCAGCCATGGAAGAGGAACTAGAGGATTTAAAAAGATCTGTAGAGTAGCTCATATGAATATTCTGAAAACAGTCCAGTTTTTACAGGTAGATATAAGCTTAACTCAAGCTAAGACAGTAAACCATACCTACTTCACAACAATAAGAATGTTTTAGTTAAAACGTTGCATGTCAAAATTTAACATTTCATGCCTCATGCACACTTGAATACCAAAACCATCTTTGCATGAATTATGTTTTTGTTTTCCTTATTTTGCACCAAAGCTACAGGGAGCACGTTTACAGGGTTGGTGCTGCCTCAACTATCGTAAAATCATGCAAATTTGGAAAATCATGACTCCGAAAGGGAATCAATATCAACTTAGAACAAAGGAAATCCATCATCATTTTAAAATCTCCACTATAAACTTTCCTTTTCTTCCCAGGATAGGAGCCAAATATCAAATTAAGAAAGTTTATATGTGCAATACAAAAAATGAATAAATCCTTGGAAAAGTTTAATCGACCATAAGGGAAACCTGACCTTATTGACAGTAGGCACCAGCTCCTGCAATGCTCTGATTCTTTCTGCTATGCGCTCCCTGCGCAACTGTGACAAAAGGTAAACATATAAGAGCAAGTGTGCACTTACTATAGGGAAGAATTAAATTAGAAACTAATGCCAAATATGACATGTTGGCTGTAATGCAAGAAATAGATTAAACATTTTCTTCGTTTACTATCAGCAACTTCAAAAGCATTGTGTTGACATTCCAATCTTTCCATGCTGAAGATGATTCACCTCAAACATCACATAACAAAGGGTTGAAAGACAGATCCTTGTCATATTTGGCTGTTGGTCCGTTTCCAGAATTGTGAACCACACTTGCATGTATCACTTGTCAATACACACAACTTTAAGTCCATTTGGAAATCGTTTGACAACTAACTGACAAAATAGAGTTTCATTTACGATAAAAAAGAATTTCCAACACTTTCAGTGAACCTTTCTCTTTTACATTATCCTAGATATGTGTATCTCCATCCATGATGTCGTTCTTTTTCTTGTGTAAAGAAAATACAAACCATGACAGACTCTTGGTAATAACGCATATTTTTCATGGTCGATTTTGAGAGCATGCTACATTACACATACCCTTTCAGCAATGCTGTGTGGATCTGTGGCCTGTCCTCTTCTAGCCCGTACCCTTGGACGCATTGCTGGTGGATGTGGACAAGTGGCAACAGTTGCGGGCATTGGTTGAACTTGAAAAACCTGCAGAAAGATGAAGGCATAATCAATGATGAGAAAAGTTACAAAAGAAAGATGGATAATGGGCAAACAACACTACATCTTCCAAGTTGCACAACCCAACCACAGCAACATGATGCTGAAGAATAGAAAAACATTAATAACTGACTTGGCAGATTGTTAGCTTTCCAAAGAAAAGGTAGCATCTTCTATTTTTAATTTCTTGCTATGCCAACAATTCCAAGACAAAGGGATTAATGTCGGATCCCTCTATACCATAACAACATTATCCTGGTTTATTAACATCCCATGAATTCCATTGGCACATCAATTTGATCACTAGAACGAGAACTTCAAACAGCTAGACCTTCAAACGGCTATACATAAGCACAAACACATTTATTGCTATACTCAAGACATTTTAGGCTAGTTTAACAGTTGAGCCAGCATGCACAAACATTCAAAGCACCATATAACCGGAAAAAAACATTAGACTAGAGCTCTTGTGTGAAACGCATGAATTGTAAAAGTCTAAGCTTGATAAACAAGGTGGTTCACAAAATCAAATACTTCTTTGGAGCAATCCTAGGGTATGAATATTCAAAGGTGAAGGCATTTAACCTTATTAATTCTAAGGAAACAAGATATCTATCCCCTTAAGGGCTTATGATTTCAGTTTCTTCATTTCTCAATTCACCTTCTACATATTTTCCATCTTTTAAGGCAGTGCACCAAAATTTGCCTAGTATTCCAAATTAATATGAAAACAAAATACACATATTGACCTATCATAGCTAAATCGAGAATTTGACTTTTAACTTCTTTTTCCCCGTTGCCACATTCATCATTGATGTCAAACCAACAGAACTTAGACAATTTGCTAACACAGGCTACAACTGCCGTTTCCACAAGAACTGCAACTTCAGATATCACTTAAAGGACACGTGCCAACCAACAAGACAGGAACCACAGAAAAATCATGTCAACCTTAAACAAAAATTTACTACATCAGCATTCGCACATGAACATAGGTGTCCTGCTTCTCAATTACTCAACTAGCCGATGGAGCCTGCTTGTAACTTTTTCTATGTCAAGAACAAATCTTGGAATCTCAAAACATAAAATCCTAATCAGTGCCAATTTAACATTTCTGTATGAAACTCATTTCTCTCCTATTCTTCAACTATAATAAGGCTTGGAAAAACTGAAATTCCTCCAAAAACTATCCTCTGTGAACTGTGATCAGCCATGGAGAGGCAACAAGAAACCATAAGGATGAACACAGACTCAAAAGTTCAAAATAAGAACATCCAATCTCCAAAAGTATGAAGTATATATAAAAAACATATATATACCGAAGGAATGCTGAAAACTACGTGGAAAACCCATAAAATTGAGAAAAGAATCAAATGAATACCACTAGTAATAAATCCAGCTTATGTTTTAGTCAGACACTACTAAAGAAGTACACCACCAAAGTATTTTTATTCAATATTTCCTTGGCTTTCCCAGCAACCAAACATGTAACAGAGACGCACATACAAACATACACAATAAAAAATAAAAAAAAATTTGACTCACATTTTTGACAGTAGCAGCACCTCGTCCATCAACAACATCATCGTGAAACCGTTTCCCGCTTCCGGAAGCTTCCTCGGGTTTTATAAAAGCATCCTTGCCCTGCTCCAAGCTCAGACCTAAAGGAAAGCCATGAAATCCGGGGGCAGAGAGGGAAGAGAGGTGGGAGGCGGAGGGGTCACCAGAGCTGAGCTGAAGCATCATAGAGGCCTGAGCCGGAGAAGGCAAAGCGGCGTCGGAAGAGGGAAAGCTCGGAAGGCCGAGGATTTCCTGGAGGAAATCATCGGTGGGAGTGTCGGAGGGGTTGTTGGCCATGAAGGAGTGGAGTTGAAGAAGAAGAAGAAGTTGAGTGAATTGGGATTCAAAAAGAGCATCTACTCCCCATACGCCCTGCTCTTAACTCTACTATTATTACATGCACTCTAAAAATCTGAATTTTTATTATTATTAGCTACTCAAAGTTAGTTCCTATCGTTTCTGGCATTTGCTTAGTTGCTTTCCAAAACATAGCACAGAACGAGAACGACAAGCCTCCGCCTCTACCCTCCCTTAAAATGTCCTCCCTTTTTCTTGAAAGCCCTCCTTTTCACCTTATTTACATGACCGCCCTTCTTCCATTCTTTTCAATGTTATGTTAAATTCCTTACACTGTTACAATACGACGTCATATAATGCCACAGTTAAAAAACTCTGTCCGCTTGGTGACCAATAATTAAGAAATTAGAATAAACAAAAGGGATTTTCATTCTGAAAAGAGAAAATTGAAATAGGAATAAAATTATTAATAATACGTATTTTATATGCAAACTTAAAAATGAGATTATCGAATTTAATAGTTATATTATTATCAAGAATGATAATAATAATTTTTTATTTAGGATTGATGATTATGTGAGTGATTTTGTAAATAATTAATTAAACCATTTTATATTATTAATAAAAAAATTTGTTTTTAATAAATAAATAATTAAAAATGATTTAATAAATTATTAATTTTTAAATAATTGTGTATTATTTTTTATAATAATAAAATTAAAAAACCATAATGAATTTATTTTATGATATAAAATTATTGAAATAAATTAAATAAATTATTAAATAAATTAAATAAAACAATCATGAGAAGAAACACAAAAAGAAAAAAGAAAAAAGGTTTCTATCGCACACATATATTCTGATTTAGGTTAGGGAAAATATCAAAGATTATTTAAAATAAATATGTCAATCCTTATCCATTAATAACTACCAAATATGCAAAAACTAAAAAATGGAAGTTACTTGCCTACCCATTTTCACATCTTTATTCTTAGAAACCAAACGTTCCCTTGGCTCAGTTTTCCCTCATCTCATAAAGATAAAAGGAAAATAAAACGTTTTTGGAGTTTCCTCCCACAAGGACCTTGTGTGTCTGTGTGCTGCTTTTTTAGTATCTAAACTATCAAATATCCACCAAAACGTAACGGCCAACCTCTCCTCAATATATATTTACACACATACAAGGTACTCACAAGGTCCCGAAGAATTATCTTCTCATGATATAAATTGTGTTGTAAATGAAATAAATTATTCCTATCGTGGAGCTAATTTAACAACAATGGTATGGTCATAGAGCAAATTTAACAGCAATAGGATCTTGTTATTGTTAAATTAACTCTACGACCTTTTGGAGGAACAGTTTATTCTATTTACAACACAATTTATATCTTGACAAGATAATTCTCTCATGAATCTAACTTTATAGATCCACAAAATTCTTATTCTTTTTAAAGCAAAAAAGGAATTGGAAATTGAAACTTACATCAAATAAAATAAAAGTGAAAAGGAAAGAGTAAATGAGTTTAAATTTCACTGCTTTCCTTCAGCAACCGTCACAAACAGCTATGATCTTATGAAGTCCAATCGAAGTTCCTCTGAAAGTACATCTCCTGTTCTTCACAGCATACAGGACAGAACACTGGAACTCATCCAACAGTTTCTTTGTATCATCGCATAACCTTCCTAATGGTTATAGGAACTACCGAAAATTTCATTAGCACCCATCTTAAATGGAAGCCTGTCGGTTCCCAATACACACCACATTGTGAGGTAATGGCTTAAACTGGGGGTACCTGTAATAGAAAGAAAACATTAAACACACACCATCCAAACTGTCATCATCAACTCTGATACAATTTCCGACAACTTACAAAACATCAAATCTAGTGGACCATGCTCGCTCTCAAGCAGATTTCTACACCGAAACTCATGTCCTATAGGCAACCATCTGCCTTATAATAAAATGCTGAAATTAAAAGCAACTGCTCACCTACAGATAAGAAGCCATTATCTCTCAAGTCTATTGAAAATAATTCGAAATCATCTCAAGCTTCATTCTCAATTTCACTTCAGCATAGCATATTCCAATATATCATATGCAAATGCTACTTCTATGCACAAAGAAAATGGTGAATAACAGAGACTATAAATTACTTTCATTCACAATTTATTTTATTCTGCGGTTGCACAAAATCTTCTTCCAAAGAATCACATGCTAATGCTCCTTTTATGCACAAACAAAATGATGAATAACATAGACCACAAATTACCTTCATTCATATTTTATTTGATTCTGGGATTTGTGCAAAAAAGTCTTTCGCATTGTGAGCGACCTCAGCCTCCAGGATAGCCTCTAACACTATATCAGATCCTTTCACATCATCTGACAGATGAACCATAGACTTCTCATAGCATAAAAATATCATGTATACAAAAGGTGAACCTTTCATGAACTAGTTCAACAAAAGAATTACTGACATAAATGTCAAGAACATCAATAATCAATAATAAAACGCAACTGATCATGCAATAATCTAGTTTTTAAAAGTGATTCGATAAAGAGACATTTATGATGTACCAACAGTTTGACAGTACTTAAAGGAAGCACAAAATAAGAAAACAGAAAAACCTCAAAGGTGCTATTGCAAATCAAGAAGTGAAATCTACATTACTTCTGCAGGAATTATGACGAGAAAAGAAAAAATGAATTTGACATGAAAAAAGAAATTTTTGTGAAAAATATAACAAAAGTAACGCAAAATCAACCATGTTGATATCGAATTAATATAAAAAGAAAATTTATGGGTTGCAAGTACTGCACCAAAAAAATTGTGGTAAAACACTACCTAACATCTGCAACTTCTTAATTCAGTAATAAATCTATAGGTTACGTCGGTGTTTATTGTCACTACTTGAGGAAGAGAACATTGGCTACCTGAGTTTAAGCTTGAAAAGAGTGTAAAATCAGACAAGGATTAACCTTTTTTTTTTTTAGTAGTAGTTAGCTTTCTAGAGCTGGATGTAGCGAATCTGGAGGATCATCACATTGATATGTCCAAATATATGCAGATAGGAAATATTACAGTACGATAAGGAACTGTAAATTCTGATGTGGTAACATCAACCACACAACTATGTGAAACTTTTTTAATCCATGTTAGAATAGGTATACTAGAGTAATATAGTGATATCCCACTTAAGTGTGATATAAAGTGAACACAACAGAGGCAAAAAGGATCATAATTGCATGAAAAGGGAGAAAAGAACATTACCCTTGTGCTTCGGTAATAAACCAGCACTTTCTGCAGACACAGGCAAAACATCAGCAAGACTGGGATCTTTAATCAGTATTTCTGCATTTGGACCAATCCGTGATGACACATTCTTCAAGGCCGAGGATTCAGACAACCTTGCAAATGCAGTTGCTTGGCTGTGTATACAAAATGTATCTGAGGATTTTGAACTGGAACCCTAGGATTACAACAAAGCTTAAATGAAGGGAAATTTAACACTAACAGACTGCATACTACAAAGACATTAATGAGTAAAAAAGGAAGTACAAGAGCCAGAATGTTTCCAATTGAAACCTTGAATATGGTAGTTGTTGAAACACTCTGCGCATTTGGTTGCTCAGCAGAAACTCTAGAACCAATAACTTGGGATGCAGTCTCTGAATCTGGAGTTTCAGGTGCATTGTCATCTGTCTTGTATCAAAGGCAACAAAGATTAGCAAGTCCTAACTGGAAGAAACTACCCTCTAGAAACAATTTGCAAGAACAAGATACTGAAGAATACCATTGGAAGGGGATGTATTGTGGAGATTATCCACTAGCCTTCGAGTCATAGGCCCAGGATTCAAGACAGAAATGCTTCGGATTTCATGTCGAATAGCTTCAAGTTTAGCCATTGTCTCTTGAAGTTCCTTGTGAACCTAAGATACAAAGTGCGTATATTTGAATGGGTGAATAACAAGAAGAAAACCCAACAATCTCAATCTCAAACTGATATACTGTGTAGGCTGCCTGATGATAAAAGTTCAGGTGTAGAAAAACTGAACCAAATAATTTAACAGCAAAAAACATTGCGGACACAAAATGTTTCAATGTCTTGATGTACAACTGAAGCCTCAGAAGTTATAACGTAAACAAACAGGACAAGCACACAGTACTCCTGCAAAATAATGCGGTAGAAAAAAAACGAAAAAAGAACGCGTAGAAATGTACCTGACGAGCTTGAGTTTGTTGCATAACGTTCTCGAACTGACCACGAGCCAGTTGCACGTAACCAATGGCTCTACCAGCTAGCCTCCCAGCTGTTCTCGCCACAATTGGAAGATCCTTCGGCCCTAATCACAATTCAACATAGAAAACCGTAAAATTAAATCCACTTCCAATTTGGAGGAAATTAAACATGAAAAGTTACCTACCGATTAGCGCAGCCGTAGCTCCGAGCAACAGGAAGATTTCTCCATACGAAAGCCCAAGCATAATTCCAAAAGCAGTGGGTTTTAAGTGTCAAGTGAGTTCGTCGTCTGATTTTGTGGTGAATTTTGGTGCTCAACTTCTTCTGTGCAAAAACATGGCTTCACATGCTCTTCTGCAGCTCCTATGGAAGTGAAACGTATGGGCTTATTCTGTGACTCGGTAAACAATGGATCCAATGTCAGGCTTGAGAAAAGATAGACCCTTCTCTTGATACCCAAAAACTGTTATGGTTCATATTTTCACACGGAGATGGTAGCGTGGGATTGCCAAGGTATACTGCTTGGAGAGAGGAGAAAAGAGGGCTATATTCTTGAGCAAGAAACGGATGAGGATTGGGAGAGGTTGGCTATGGTGGTCGAAGATCGGCACTGGAAAAGATTTCACAAGCAGCGATCACATTTGCTGGAGTTGATGTTTTAGGCGAGCGTTTTACGTAACTGGATTAGGCTTGATTCATGTAATGGTCTCAGAGAAGGGCACGGTGGTTTCTTCGAGACTGGGAACAATGGGCAGGAATAACTTGGGCAAATTTTAGTCAAAACAGCATATGATGAATCAGATTATTTTTAAGGTTGGTGATAGTACATTTAATACTATCATGGTAATAAAAATTAGCTATTGGGTAAGAGACTAACAAAAGCACCTCTTGTATTTACAGACATTTTTTTAAAAAAAATCTAGTTTGTTCCTGTACAGAAAAATACTTTAGAATTGATTTCTATTAAAAAAATTAACGGAAATTTTGACGTGGCAAAATTAGTTCACATAAAACAATCAAAACTAGCTTACGTGAAATACTTGACTCAACCCAACCCAACCTTCTCAGTAAACTAATTCTCTCATTTCATATTCTCTTCATGTTTAAACACAAGCTCTAAAATTATCCAGTGACTAATTGGGAGACGATGAAGGAAGAGAACGTGAATTGGAGGAAGGCAACAATTTTTGTCATTTAAGTCCATCTCTACGAAAGTCCTAATGACCATGTTGAGCCATCTAAGGACTCTCAAAGATCGGGATTTAAGAGGTACATATTTGAAGAGAGAGTTCTAAAACATGGTGTAATGGGAATACGACCTTAGAAGTTATTGAAGATGTTAAAAGAAGTCAAGCTAATAAGCGACTCACATAGCTTATTATGGGAAAGATCGAGTGATTGTAAATGTCTCACACCAGACATCATATCAGCGAGCTCACCGCTAAATTCGTTTGAGCTCAAGTCCAAACTAATTGTCAAACTTGTAGTGTAACCAATTTCAGGTGGAATCGAACCTAAAAGGTTGTTGGAGCTTAAATCAAGCAATGTTAGCTTCTGCTAGTTTTGGATGGAACGTGGTATTGACCCTCTCAGCAAATTGTTGTCAAGAATGAGCTTGTTCAGGTAACCAAAGTTTCCAAAACTTAGTGGAATTTCACCTGTAAAGCTGTTCCTCCTAAGTTCAAGTTGCTCAAGATTTACAAGCTCCCCCAAGTGAGTTGGTATCTCTCCAGTAATATAGTAAATATGGACATCCAGACAGCTCAAGAATAGTGATGTTGGAAATCCCAAATGGAAGGCCACCAGAGAAATGATTCATATACAGGTTTAGAAATACCAAATTATTCATATACAGGTTTGGAAATACCAAATTATGTAACTGCCTTACTTTTCTCTAAGCCTCAATCTAACTAAAGACTAACAATTTGCGAAACCTCTCAGAAATCCTCGTGATAATGAATTTCCTAGAAGCAAAAGCTTGCTTAACTTCTTTAAATTGAAAATCTCTTCAAGGATTGACCCAATGAGCTTGTTTCGAGAGATCAAGAGCATAAAACTCAATGCAGTTGCCAAAAGAGGCTGGTATGATACTAGACACTGAATTAACCCACATGCAATATTCTTGTCATAGTTATCGTTGCCAAAAATGAAGAAAGCAAGAAAGTTTAGGTTGGTTTTGGAAATAGTGGAAGATGGTGATTGTGATAGTAATGGTGAAACTGAAAGTCCACTCTAGGAGACAACATGCCTATGTGAGAGGATTGTAGAGAGACAAGGATGCTTAGAGTTTTACACTAAAAGTGCTGAAACCATACATGTGAACAATATGAAAAGGTTACCACCATTATATTCAGAGAAGAATTTGTAAAATAAGGTCAAGGTCGAAGTCCATAACTCAAACTTGATGGTGATTAAATATTACCCATAAGGATATCTGCAATTTCAAATAAGAATCACAATGGAGGTTCTGATGGCTCTGTTGGTGATAGTGGACTTGATAAGATTATCATGAAAAGCTTTCAAATTTCAAGCTTTGCAACCCTAAGAATTAGATTATAAGGTGGTCATGACGGATTATGCAAACCAGGTTTTGTTGAGTGGTTGTTGTGGTTTTCTGTGCGTGGTATAATGTGGTGGCTGAGCCACTCTGCCACTTATTGCTTATAAGCCACTCCGGAAACAAAAATGGCTTCCTCCGATGTCTCTTGATTGTTCACCGGATAATTATAAGGCTTGTGACTAAACAGGAAGAGAATATTAATTGGGGGAATTAGCTTACGGGGTAGGTTGGGTTATTTTAAAGGTTTAGTCAGGTCAGTTGGGTCAAGTGTTCTATGCAGACTGCAGAGTTTAGAATTTCTTATCTCGGTACTGGTGATTTAAGAAAATTTAAGGACCGTTTTGTAAATTTAAGAAAATTTACACCCCATCCGGCCCTCTCCCGGCGTCGCTGCCAAATTCTCTCTCTCACTGTCTCGCTTTTTCATTTCTCTCTCATTCTCTCTCTCGGTCTCTCCTCTCCAGCGACTCTCCACCACACACTCGGCACTACCCCATCATCTCTTCCTCACGGTCACGGCTCACGCACGCACACGCACACCGCCCTCGTCTCTTCCTCAGTCAGTCAGTCCTCTCGCACAACACACCACGCCAAGCAGAACAGACCAGAGGAATGAATATTCAAAGTTGCGTTGTCTTACCTGGTCTCAGGGATTTGGAAAGAGATAAATCAAAGAGCTTCAGGGAGAAATCCAGAGAGCTAAGACCTTCGCTTAGATCAGAATAGATAAATACTTGCATCGGAGGAATATTGCGACTGACGACAGAGTGAAACGAATGTGGATCTTGGGTTTTTGGCTGTTAAATACGGAAGCTTTTGGATCGACCAAACAAAGACGTATAGTTAGCTCCTGAGTTATTTTAGGTTGTTATTTTGTTGAAGAAAATTTTAGGTTGTTAAATACTGGAAACTTCTAAATGTCAAATAATTTATGTAAATACATCATTATTCAGTGGCTAATGGAAATTACCATTTTTTTATTGGATTATGATAATAATAAAGAATAAAATCAAAATAGTAATTGAAATTTCTTTTCATTCCTTATTAAAGTTAACTCTTTTTAGTTTAATAATATCATTTAGAAAATTCAACTGATCTATGCCATCATAGAATTAGTAATTTTAATAAAAGAGCATATCTTATCGAATCATATAGGTTGAAGATTTAGAATAACAAAGAAATAACGAACAAAAAGATTAAAATATTTTTATTATTATTCTTATTGTTATTATTATTATTATTATTATTTTCTTATTATCCTTATTATTAATTATTATTATTATTATTAATTATTATAATAAAATTTCTACTTATTATTATTAATTTTATCAATTAATTTTATTCTTATTTTTATTATTAAATTCCTTATTATTATTAATTTTCTTCTTCTTCTTCTTCTATTATTACTATTATTATTATTATTACTATACAAAATTAATTTTTATTATTATTATTATTATTATTATTATTATACAAAACTAATTTTCTTATTATTTTTTTATTATCATTATCATACAAAATTAATTTTGTTCTTATTAGTATTAGTATTATTAAATTCCTTATTATTATTATTATTATTATTATTATTATTGTTATTATTATTATTATTATTATTATTATACAAAATAATAATATTATTATTATTATTAACTTTATTATTCTTATTATTATTAATTATTCTTATTATTATTATAAATTTTCTACTTATTATTATTAATTTTATCAATTAATTTTATTCTTATTTTTATTATTAAATTCCTTAATAAGTTTTTTTAAAGGCTACTACAAAATTGCTTTGACCATTCATTATCATAGTACAGACAATTCAAGCTCAAGAACAGTTATATTGAATTTTTATTTCAAAAATAGTACAAACATTCTTTTAGACAACTTGAATTAGACCAAAGAAAAGGTAAATGAATCCAAATGTTAATGTTTTGGCTATACAATATCCTCAATGCAAGATACAGAACAGCCTCCTTATGTAAGATTATTATTACTGCATCTGCAAGAATTTTGTTTCTAGCTAGATAAAGAATAGTTGAGCCCCCTCTATTTTCAAGGATATCAAGCATTCAAGCTGCAACTAAAGGCTCTTAATTCTGGCACGGGCGATGAAGAGGTACCTTCTAAGAGCTATCAATAAAACCCATGTTGTCTTTGAGATCTTCTCCTTAATCATCAGAAGCAATGCAGAGCTTAGCATAGTCTTCAGGATCTGGGCCTTTAATCCTTTGAAGAAGCCAAGCAAGCCTTCCCTTATCCAAATAGCATCCATTGCACCTGATGTTGTCTTCTTGGTTGTCAGCTCAACTTCCTCATCCTGATTATCATCTGATTCAGCAGCTTGAAGCATCACTTTACACCTGCATATAATACATTTTGGTTTCTTTATAGCGTCAGTGACTCACACATGGAAAATCTTGCCAGTCATCTAATCAGAACATTATCTATGACTTCGCTACTCAAAGAGTTGCAGAAGCAAAGTTAAACAACTTTAACATGATAATTGAGCTGCTTAGGAAATAATGCTTATATTCACTTCATACCTAATAGCTCGATATGTAACAGAAGTAGCAATACACTTTGAAACTGCACCCAGTAGAAAATGCAGAAAGTACTTTGAGTAATGAATCTGTAGCCGACTTTTTACCAAGCTGACGTCTTAGTAGTATTTGCTTCAACTGATCAAATACTATGTATTGTAAAATGTAGAAACTTTATTTTCAGCTTCACTTACTACTATAAAACTTGCAAATCCTGGATAATAGGAACAAGCAGGAATCTAGCATGCACACTGAGAACCCGAGCATAAGTCTCCCTCCAACCCTATGTCAGTATCATATTTCAATTCTAGAGAGAAGGAAATCAATGGCATCACTAACAATCAACTTATGAATGGTGCCATCAACACTAATCTTCTCATCAGTTTCTTGGTTAAATTTACAAATTCACATCGTTTTATACAGTCAACGATGCAGAGAAATGAACAAAAGTTACAGGTAGAGTCCAAAGCTATATACAATTGCACCTGTTAATTACTGCAGGCGTGAGATAAATCTTAAAATTAATTGCTAATGATTCTATACTAGCCATGATTAGAAAAAAGAATGACGTTTCACCATTTACAGATAAAATCATTCAAAGGGACTACCTTCAAATTCACAAAAATTCAACATAACAGTTAAAATTCGAGGAAACAAGAAGTGGGCTTATTAATTTCTCACACGCAAAACTCACAAGCAACAGAAAAAGAAAATCGATAACAAGAAATAACAAAATAAACATAACATACCTTTATAATAAGATCCAAGGAAGAAGAAGAGGAAGAGTCATTAAGAAAACCAAGTAAAGGCCATCCTTCTAGAGTAAGCGACTCCCATATGCATTCCGACAATGATAACTCCCTCCAAAACTGAGAGCAACTACCCAAGGAACACAAGTCGAGTA
>JAOTAX010000004.1:13392393-13404614 GCA_025629825.1 Erythroxylum guanchezii | reverse complement strand
TTTTAACTACATCCATATAGTCAATTGTGCATCATCTTATCATTGTTTTCACGTAGAGGTGTTATGTGAATGAAAGACGTATATAAAACACATAATTCTCAGCATTCTCAAACCTTGCACCAGAAAAGATAACCATAT
Source organism: Erythroxylum guanchezii (assembly GCA_025629825.1). Taxonomy (NCBI): domain Eukaryota; kingdom Viridiplantae; phylum Streptophyta; class Magnoliopsida; order Malpighiales; family Erythroxylaceae; genus Erythroxylum; species Erythroxylum guanchezii. Next base: position 13,404,476 of record JAOTAX010000004.1, on the reverse strand, counting down.
CTAAAACACATAATTTATATTATAAAAAAGTAAATTCTGTATGGAAAGATAGAAGATTTATGAACATATTATTTTAAAAAAGGACAATCATGAGTAAATAGTTATTTGGTTCATTGAAGACCATATATATCTCCTCAGAGCAAGTTGCATGCATTTTAGTTAACCGATAACACAAAAGAACAAAAACAAGCAACAATGCGAGTAAGGAGAATGTGACTATCAAAGAAACAGAGGAAAACTGCAACACACATCGCAATTCAGTAAGAAGATATGATACTGCAACAAGATGATTAAGATTGAACGTTTAAACAATCAATTTGCATGACAAATATCAGTGGTTGATGGTGCGAGAATCCACTAATATAATTGAATGTATAGGACAAATGTATAGGAGTCAGTGACGAATGAGCCTCAACAGTATGGATTATTTAGGAATAAGTTTGGCTAATATGGGGTATTAAAGATAATCTAATCGGTCTGTCCACCTTATATTTTTCCCCTGACATCCATTTACAAGGGCTGTTCCAACTTTCGGACGAAATAAAGATTACTATCACCATAATATTTCCAGATCTTGGAAAAATGGGAAGCCATATTTACCATAAGTGATCAGCAAGTCTATACTTTTGGAAAAAGAAAGAACACAAGATGGATAGAGAAAACACAATTGATGTGTGAATGTCACAGTGAAGACAAATCATTTTCTTGGAGTTCCTAATGTTTTGTTATTGTATTGGTTTAAGGTAGTAAATTGTGAGATTTTAAGGAGACAACGACAGAAAGAAGAAAAACCCAGCAACGTATTGGTTTAAGGTTTTAATTAATGTTGTTCACAACCAGAATCTATTGAAGGAAGATCAAGGAGGAGTTTGCAAGCTCAAAATCCAAACAGACCAGAACAGTGATTTAAGAATGTACAAAGTCATTTTGATCAACGAAAACAGAGCAGATGTTGAGATGAAAGGTGAAGAGAGTTTCATGTCTGCTATAGCACAGACATTACTCACAGATAAGCACAGAACCAGAAGCAAATCTGATCAAGAGCTCCTTAGTGCTTGCAACAAGAGAAAATCGACATCATCCCAACAAGCATTCAGGTATAAGTAATAAAAAAAACCCAAGACCCAACAAGCAGAAGAGTTAAGCCGAAAACCGACATCATCCCATTCCAGATCTGCAAACCCATTTCTCACAATCCACAGATACATCCTCCATTTCCGGCTACACACTAGCAAAAGAAAACAACAATACCAGGTGGAGCAAATTTCGGCAACTAGAGAAATGGAGACCTTCGGCGGCAACAACATTTTTCCAGAACATAATAACAAATATTTACTTGGGAAGAAGAGTCCCCGCTTGCGAGAGTGAAGCCCGGCGTCCGACAGAGAACCGAAGAGCGAAGCCCAACGTTAAGAGAAGAACGATTGACGTCGGAGGCGAAGGCGTGGGAGAGAGGCAGACAACGACGATGTAAACAAAGGAGGGGTATTTTCGGAGCAGGTAAGTTTCTTTCTTCCGGAGTCAGGACAGTGCTCTTTTGTCCTTCGGATTTCGAGTAGACAAAATTATTTGTCTATGTCCGCCGGCGATGGAAGACAGAAGCAAGGGAGACATCAACCAAACAGCAACGACGGACAGGATTACTTTGTCCTGTCATCTGTCCCCTACCCCGGAGACGCTAACCAAACAGGGGGTTAATGTGACTACTATTCATTTTCTAAAAACAAAAAGAATGACAACAATTGTTCGTGAAGATAAATAGAAATCGGAAAAGAAGAACTAATATTTAAAATCACAAGGCCAAAAACAGAAATAGGATATAGATAAAAAAAAAAGAACTGACATTTAAGATCACAAGTGCCATTCATGCTTTCATTCATTCATCCTTTGTTCTCAATATGACAATTTCCTGGAATAATCTTTCCATAGCAGAAGGGGCCGAAGAAGTTGCCTTGTTAAGCCATCAAACAAAGGTAAAGTCCTTTTCGTCGTCAAACAATGTTGAAAATACAAGCGAGTATTTGAACTCTCCTTTAAGATACAAATCTGCTTAAGGGAGGGCTGACTTTAAGGTCCTGGTGAAGGTTTCCAGTTGCTTCAACCCTTCCTCAGGTGACTTTGCTTCGCCCAATAACTTAACCATGGCGCTACCAACGATTACGCCATCAGCACCCCATCCTGCTACCTGCAACAAAACTCAACATTAAGTTACACATATCGTATTGATATGGGAGTAAGAGAATAGAGTCATCATGCTATCCGCATCAGAAGACGAACCTGTTTCACATGCTCAGGCTTGGATATGCCGAACCCAACAGCAACTGGCTTATTCGTAGTCTGTCAACTTAAAATATCAGCCATAGTACATTTACTTCAAAATATTCAAAATAACACTGTCAACGTGGGTTAAACAGTCAAAATCTAGCATTGCCACATATTATTGAGGTGAACATTGCCACATATTATTGAGGTGATCAGGCATATCTGGTATGCTTGGCACATAAAATTAAGGGCGAACACATTTTGGGTTGGTATCTTCTCGGATATAAAGAAGAGTTAGTAAGAGAGCTGGGAACAATGAACAAATCTGTCAAATGCTACTCTTTCATAAATTGCATGATTAAACTCCAGAAAAGCAGTTAGAAGGAAAATGCTTCCCAAGCACTAATAACCAATTCTCTTTTTACCTCCAAGCCAAAGGCATAAACTTATATTTTACTATTGATTGCCTTTCCAAATAATTAAACATACCTATCATTAAAGAGCATTTATATGATTCAAATCCCCAACTTGTATAAGTCTTCTTTCTCAAACTGGTAATAACAGCTATAAGGTCTATCAAATCTGTTATGAGCAATACCTCTTTGATTTCATGCAGAAGAGTTTCAACTCGTCCACTTACAGATGCACGAGCCCCAGTAACTCCAGTTGAGCTTACCTATGTTTACATCATAAAGGAGATTTTATGGAATACATTTAGTTGTATAGATATTTGATTGTTACTGGTGTTAGAAATAGCTATAATGAAAATTTATTAACTTTAAAAGCCTCTTACAAGATAAACAAATCCCTCTGATGCTTCCACAATGGCTTTCATTCGTTCTTTGGGTGTAGTAGGTGTTGTAAGAAGTACCTATACACCCACATGTAAGAAAAGATCAAATATTTGCATTATGTGAGAATTTTCCACAAGAAGTTAACGAGTCAGCCTATCTTTCCTCGATAATTACTCAAAAGATTAAGAACTGAATTTTAGAATTTTAAAATCATAACCAATATACACTGTTGAAAATAAACTTCTTTCTTAAAAGAAAAACTTTTGATTCAAGGAGTTGTCATCTATGCTCATATGAAATTAACTTTTGCAGTTTCCACCGCTCCCCCTTCCAAAAAAGTAGCAAAAGAAAATAAGTCTCTTTTCTTGCTTACATGAAGATCCATAAAAATGACAATGTTGATGAAAACTGAGATAAATTAGCACCAACTACATATTCCAAACAGAACACTCATGAACTTGCACTTATTGCTGTTTTATATCAGAATCACCACAAATGATCGTGCATGTTTCATGCACATATATGCAAGCATAATCTAAGTTAACTACACAGCATAGCGCTTAAAATAATACAACCAACCACCAATTGATCTTTGTTTCTTTTGGTTTATTAAGGCTCTAGCAAATTCATTTTATTCCACGTTAGAAGCTATACAATATGGACTCATAAAAAGGATAGTACATCTTGAAATACAGACCAGTTCAATGTCATTCTTCAAAGCTGATTTCCTCAGAAGTTCAGTCTCCTCCAAAGGGACATCAGGGACCACAAGTCCTACAAGTACAATTGGAATCATGTTTATAAGAATCATGTTTATAACAAAGAGAGCAAAACATTCAGGGTTCAGATAGAAAGAATGTGAATGGAGAAAATAGCTAGTAACCATTAGCCATAATGCAAAAACATGACATAGTCAATCCTCACCCAGTTGGGCGATGTGTAGCACAGACATAAACACTATATTATGCAATACTATATAGACACTACACTGCCAAAATTAAGTAAAAAGTAAGAAGGAAGAATTCTCAATACCATGTACTCCAGAGTCTCTTATAGTATCCATGAAATTCTCAATTCCACGTTTTAGAATTGGGTTGTAATATGTAAACAAAGCTATTGGACAGGATAGCTGAGGAATCACCTGCCAGTCAACAGTGAACTATTTAAAGAAGTTGGAATTGAGACATAAATAGGAAACAAAGTTTTAGACAAGGTTTGTAATACTGATGACTTTCTGTTTATTCTTTCACAAGCAGTCATGCATAAAAGAGCCACAAAATAGGGAGAAGACATGAAATTAGAAAAAGCAAGCAGTTAAAAAGCTAGACTAAAACATTGAAGGAGTAACAGAAAGAACAAACAGGATTTAGTATTAACATACAATTGACAGCATCAAAAACAACAATTTTTTAAGATAAATATGCAGTCACTCTAAATAAGGAGCATTTCATATAGAAAGGTAACAACCCTCTTTTTCTTGAAGAAGAATACTAATCATGCCCCCGGAAAAGTATTTGCCAGACTTTAACCCAAAGGTACAGTGACAACGACACTACAAGCTTTCAACAAATGGCAGATGAGAAAACTCTTCAACCATTGTGATGCATTTGAAGTTGGAGTATCATATCATGAACAAAAGGGTTAATAACTTTAGAGTTGAAATTTGTTATTTCGTCTACAACTATCCAAATTGAACAATTGAAACCAATCCATAAAACATATTCAGTAGTCATTGCAGAAAAATGTGAGAAGATAATATTTGGTCAAATTATTACCTCCTTCAACATAGATTTAATTGCATCAAAATTAGTCCCCCTTGCCAAGGATCGAGTAGCTGCCGCCTAAAGGACAACACACACTAGTAAGAAAATCAAACAAGAAAATAAATTCAACAAGCAATCAAATTGTTGTCAAACCTGAATAACTGGACCATCTGCCAAAGGATCGGAGTAAGGAACACCGAGCTCAATGATGTCTGAGCCACAGGAGTTCAGCACTTTTAAGGCTTCTGCTGTGGTTGACAGGTCAGGATCACCAGCTGTTATGTAAGGAATAAATGCCACCTGGAAATGCAAGATCAGTTATTAAGCAACAATATTAGATTGTAGAAGTGTTCTCCTTCATCACTTCTCAAAATAGTTAGTTTGTGAGACCCTATCTCTCACCCTCATCTGCTTCAACTCAGCCAAACCTGAAATAGAACAAGAATCATTTCGAGATGCTGACCTTTATCACTATCCTCTTAATACTAGTTAGTCAGTAATCAAATTCGGTTCACATGTTCAGACTAATGAATGGTTAACAACCCTGACCTGCTCTTGCCATCCTATGAATAGAAAATTGAAGATGGACTGCTAAATTGCAAGTTCTGGCAGATAACATAATGATGAGGTTATAGAAACATTGCAAAATCAAGTAGAAGCATTCAGTTCTAGAAAGAAAGGTTTTGACGAAATTGCATCACCTTCTGAAATTAGCAGGAAAGCACACAACACTAGGATCAAGATATGCTTTAAACAGAGAGGGTCATGCGATTGCCCGTGTTTTGCCATACAACCATGGTACTTGATTGAACACTTCTTCTGTTCCAAGTGGTGTTTACTGAATGACTAAAGCACTGACATTGAAACAAAATTAAAAATCATATAGACACACTAACGATTCTTCTAGGCACCTGCAGTCTCCAATAAGCGGAAGATTGAACCAAAAGATATGAAGAATCAAATGGTACCATTTTCAAGATTTTTCAAAGCCCTATTGGAGCGAATTTCCTACTTTTTCCAATAAATACTGCAGAAACCAGTTCAATCCTATCTAAAAGTCTACATATGCAACTCGTAAAAAAAAATAAAATCAACTACAACAGTGAAGCAGCCAACTTGAAACAATCTGTACAGATCCAAAGTATCAAATCAATTGACCAAGAACAAAGTGAACTAATCTCCAAAGCAACAAAAAGGAAATAAATGACGATTAATAGAGGTAATACAGAAAGGGACATACTTTGCCTTGTTTCTTGAGCTGGGAGAAGGTCTGGGAAAGACTCAAACTTGGGGCAGCAGTGAGAGCAGCCATTGGCGCGAATCTCCTGGTTGAAACGCAGGTGGGTTTGCGAGACGGGACTGGAACTACAAAGTGAGTCTCTGATTTGGTTGAGATGAGGAAGCTACAAGTTAATTTCAGAGCAGTGGCCATTACACGGGCAAGACAAGGACGCAGCTCTTCTTTATTTTTTTTAACGAAAGTCTGTAGAAGTGAGGGCAGGGTCACAGACACGTTACCTTAACTTTTTCTGTGTTTTGAAAGGCTTTGACCGACTGTCGTGCGCTGTGTTTGGACTTAACCTAACGTGCGTTGCGATAATTTGAGATATTAATCGAAAGTTATTGAATTAAGCTAAATGTGTTTTTCCCTTTTCTTTCCAATTTTTATTTTTCTTTTAAAAACAAAAATCTGTTTAATTGGTAATGTCACTTATATTTTTATCACTAGTAATCATTACGTATTAAATATAACTTAAAAATATTTTTTTGATTAAATAAAATTATTTTAGTCTCTTATATAATATTTATTAAAGAATTATTAGTAAAATTATTTTATTTTATTAAAATAAATAATTTTAAAATTAAAATTTTATTTATAATTTAATATTTATTTTAAATATATTAATTATTAAATCAAATTTTCTTTGAAATTTATATATTTTGAAGAAATTTTAATTTTAATTATATTTATTAATTATAATTTAATTAATTTACTTAAAAATTAAATTAAATTATTCATAATTGTTATTAATAATTACTTTTAATTAATTAAATATATAATATACAATTAAATTATTTCATAATAATTATTAAAAATTTTATATTAAATAATTGAATAATATAAATTTAGTTGATAATAAATCAGTTTATGGAAAAAAGAAACAGAGAACGAAAATCATTTTTTATGATTTTCAAAATTTACAAAAACTGAAAGAAACTAGTGTTAGTGTTATGATCTAGAAGTCAATCATTAGATAGTTGTATTCTAACAGTTATGTTCATGAATTGGATGGTTTATATCATTTTGTTTTATGAGTTTTCATCATTTATGGATTATTCGAATTGAGGACTCGGATTGTAGAACTTTGTAATGAAAATAATGATTACTCTAAAATGTTGCTAATATTGGTAATTAACATGGAATATTAATTGACTACTAAAAGATTAGTTTGTGGATTAAATGATGGTGATGTTCTACAAACCATTCGATAAGGAGTTATTGGTTTAATCACACAAACACATAATGAAGACTATGGTATTCGACATACCATAAATGAAACATCATTAGGATTGTGTTTATGTCATTAATGTTTCATACGTGTCTTGAATTCTGTGGTATGAGATGTTCATTTTCTTACACAAGAAATGTGTATTTATTGGCATTGTCCAATGCTAACCGTAATAGGTAGTTATGTTGGATCGGAAAAATAAAGCATGCAAGATTTGGTTAAAACGGTAGATTTCAAAACTTTTTTAAAAATCAAAACACAGCAGAAGCAAGATAACCAAATCAATATGCCAAGCTATACATGATACGGTATATGGAAAATAATTATCATAAGAACAAGATGGAGATTATATTACCGACTCCTTCGCTACAGCTTTAACTCCTCGTTGTGCTATCCTATCCTCCACAATATATCTTCTCATAAGCGATGTGTCCTCTTCTCATTATTGTGTCCTCTTCTCGATATTGTATTCTTGACCAATCCGATCTACCACTTGTTCTTCTTGGACAACTTGGTTAATAAAATCTTTTGGTGGGAAAGGAGAAGAAAACTTTTTGAGGAGATTTTTCTTAGAAGAAAGAAGCCAAAAACTGACACACTCTCATGCAATTTTTAGTTCACATATGCAAGAAAGGAGAGAGAGTCCAAAAATGCAAGAACACCTCTCTTACCCCTTGTCATGCATGAAAAGAAAGAAGAGAGAAGCATCCAATGCATCACTTCATTCTTTAATCAAACATAAAAAAGCCATTAAATGAGACTTTTCTCATTTGTTTTAAGATGGCTATATGAAAAGACCAATAACCTAAAATAACAAGTCAATTTCAATTTTAGTGATGAAAGAAGGAAGATCATCCATCAAATACACCTTTTTCATCTTTAATCAAATGAATGCTAAAAGGTTACATTACATGCCATTATTAATAGACAACTATTAAACCATTTAATGGTAAGATCATTACTCCATTTAATGATGATAAAGCATGATAAATACTATCTTTATTTAGCAATTCGATGCTAAATGTGTAGATGCACATTCAGCCCTAATAAAACCGAAATTGCACCTTCCATTTCTTTAAGAATTTTGTCTTAATTTAATTAATCTAATTAATCAAATTAAACCAAAGTCTAGCCCATTTCTAAATATTTATTTAGGCTTCTAATTAACCATTAATTAGTACAAGCCCAACATTCAATCATGGGCTTTAAAACCTTCATTTATATTTCTTACTTTGCTTGATAACCTTCCTTGAAGTCAAGTGGGGAATCTTATTGGACTTAGATAATTTAAGCTCCAATAAGTCCAGAATTAATTTAATATTATTAGAATTAATTCTAGCTTATTAACTAAATGTCATTCCACTAAAGACAATTAGTTGAACTCTTGAATTACTAAATATTATGAAAATACATATTTCAAATAAGATGTCCACTTGCAAACCATATTATGAACCTTATTATAGCCATCTGCATAACAAAGGATAAAATTACCGTTTTGCTCTTATATTTGTTTTTCCTTCTAGATATCTCGTTTTACTCTATATGGTGATAAACACACAAGATCTCATCTTGGTGTCAAGACTTGATGGGTAGCTAGTCCATCAAACTACTAGTGCTAGTTTAATCACCAATCTCCATAAAACATCTAGAAGTGATTATATCACTATAAACTCTTTATTTGAGTGAATGTTCCCTAATACATGTTTCAGTTAATGATTCCAACATGCAGACACTAGATTAATACTCTATAAAAATCCATTCCGATCATATCAAGAATTATAATGAAACACATACGAGTTCACCACTCATTAAGATTGTGGTCCATAATAAACGATTGCTTAAGTTGTATGTTTTAAGATTAAAGTAACGGCTCATTTTATTCTTTAAAACATACTTGATTTACTTTATTCTTTAAAACATATTTGATTCCAGATTCATTTAATAGTGCCATTATCAATAGTTAACTGCTATCATGATATGAAACTCATCATTCCCTTGAAGTTAACTCTTTTACTAGCATGGAGATAAATCGCAACACTACAGTCTAAACCATAATCAAGTGACCAACTTGATTATTCAACTGTGAATCCATTATTTTAGATTCTTATAATATACATGTTTCCCATACATCTTTATGTATATGTATATTACTTACAAAAGAATTTTGGTACCTTATGACTAGATATAGAATGCTCATAAAAACCAAACTCTTTTGTTTTACTAATAATAAATATTTTCATTACAAAAGTTACTGGAAGAAAATTAAGTTATAAGTTAATACACTTGCTTTCCAAAGCACTACATTTACATAACTCCAACAATCTCCCACTTGCCATAAAGCAAACTTGACATATTCCTCATTCCCATCCCTTTTGGGTGACCCTCGGAGCTCTTTTAAGACAATGTCTTTGTGAACGGATCAATAAGGTTTTGCTATGTGGGAATCTTTACCACATTCACCTCTCCACGTTGTATTATCTCCCTTATGAGATGAAACTTTTGTTCAATGTGTTTGGCAGCTTTGTAGTTTCGAGGTTTTTTAGAATTAGCCACTAGCCCATTATTATCATAATAAAGTATAATGGCTTTTTCTACCTCTTGAACTACCTCCAAATCATTTAGGAACTTGCGGAGCCAGACTGCTTCTTTTGCTGCTTCACAAGCAGCAACATACTCAGCCTCCATAGTTGAATCAACAATACAAGATTGCTCAACACTCCTCCAGACTATGGCTCCACCTCCTAAAGTAAATATAGAACCAGAAGTTGATTTCCTTGAATTAACATCTGATTGGAAATCAGAATCTGTATATCCTGTCGGAATAAGATTACTTCTTGAGTAAACAAGCACTAAGTTCTTCTTGCGGAGATACTTAAGTATACACTTAACTGCAGTCCAATGCTCTATTCCTGGATTGGACTGAAATCTGCTTACTAGTCCCACTGCATAACAGATATCCGGTCTAGTGCAAAGCATTGCATACATTAAACTTCCAACTGCCGAAGCATATGGAATGTTACGCTTGCGTTTAACCTCCTCTTGTGTTTTAGGTGCTTGTTCCTTTGAAAGTTTGATTCCATGTCTAGTAGGTGTAAAACCCCTCTTGGAATCTTGCATGGTGAACTTATTAAGCATATTCTCAATGTAGGTTAATTGAGACAAGGCTATCTGTTTGTTCTTACAATCCTTATAAGTTTGATCCCTAAAACATAGTTAGCCTCTCCCAAATCCTTCATTAAAACTTGTTCATTCAGCCATCCCTTAACCGTAGATAACATTCCCACATCATTCCTAATGAGCAGAATGTCATCAACATACAGGATTAGGAAAGTAACCTTGCCTTATTGTATTCTTTTATAAACACAAGACTCATCTAGGTTTTGTATAAATCCATAGGTTTTGATAGACTTATCAAACCTAATATTCCAAGACCTAGATGCTTGCTTAAGTCCATAAATGGACCTTTGCAACTTGCATACCTTATGCTCATTACCTGGCTCAACAAAACCTTCTAGTTAGGCCATATAAATGGCCTCCTCAAGATCCCCATTAAGAAATGAGGTCTTGATGTCCATTTGCCATATTTCATAATCGAAATAGGCTATTACGGCTAAAAAAATCCTGATGGACTTAAGCATGGCAACCAGAGAAAAAGTCTCCTTATAATCTATACTCTCTTTTTGAGTATAGCCCTTAGCTACCAATCTAGCTTTAAAGGTCTCTACCTTTCCATCTGATCTTCTTTTCCTTTCGTAGATCCATTTACAACCTATGGCTTTTATACTTGGTGGTAGATCTACAAGGATCCAGACTTCGTTAGCATACATGGAATCTATTTCTAATTCCATCGCCATAAGCCATTTTACTGCATCAACATCATTAATAGCCTGTGTATACGTAATGGGATCTGTTTCTTCTTAGTCTGAGATGGCAATTAAGCTTTCTCTTAGACCTAGATACCTTTCTGGCTATCTCACAATCCTCCCACTACGTCTAGGCACTACTTGATGTTCAGGTTGCTCGTCTGATTCAACTCTTGAATCCATTTCGACTTCTTGTTCTGACATAGCCAATTCAACTCTTGGTTTAGATGGAATAGCTAACTCCTTTAGTAATATTTCACTTCTTCCTTTGTGATTTCTCACAAATTCTTCCTTTAAGAAGGCCGCATTTGTCGACACAAACACCTTCCTATCCTGAGGATTGTAAAAATAGAACCCTCGAGTTTTCGTAGGATATCCTACAAACAAACATACTTCTGACCTTGGTTCCATCTTTGTGGATTTAAGCCTTAGAATATGGGCTGGGCAGCCCCAAGTCCTTGAAGTGAATCGCACGTTAATACAGGATTTAATAATGATATACAAATGCACAAGGGGGGGGGGATTGAATTGTGTATTCTTTTTCTGTAATCCCCTTTTAAAAATAAGTTTGTTAAATAAACTTGTTCTTTTCACAAAAACTAATGAAAATCACAGTTGTAAAGTATTTTCGAAAACTTGTGTAAAACTATTAAATTCGAAAATTGAAAGTTAAGAGAGAGATTGAGATATTTTGACACAGCAATTTTTATACTGGTTCACCCCAAACCGTGGGCTACGTCCAGCCCTCAGATACTTTCTGAGATTCCACTATCTCTCAAAATGTTATAAGTATTCTTTGTCTCCGAGCCTCTTTAGGTCTCTTACAATCAGTATTCTTTCACACTTAGCCTCTTTAGGCTATCTGCACTACTTTCAACTGAAAGGTGTTTC
>JAOTAX010000004.1:13344641-13358748 GCA_025629825.1 Erythroxylum guanchezii | reverse complement strand
AACCAATTCTATACATTTTATTATTATCAAAACATAAGTAGGATTTAATTTGTCAACCACCATTGGTCCAACACAATCTATAGTGATGCTTCGAGATAAGGATTAGGGTGTGTTCTCATGCAGAATGATAAGGTTATAGTCTATGCTTCTAGGCAATCAATGAAACATGAGCAGAACTATCCCAACCATGACCTAGAGCTAACAGCGGTGGTTTTTGCTTTGAGAATATGGAGGCACTACCAGTATGGTGTTCCTTGTAAAATTTTCACAGATCACAAGAGTCTACAGTATTTCTTCACTCAGAAAGAACTAACAATGTGGTAGAGGAGATGGTTGGAATTAATACAAGATTATTATTGTACAATAAAATATCACCCTAGAAAAGCCAATATGTGGTTGATGCCTTCAGTAGGAGATCTACCAACTCAATAGTGCAACTAAAGACAATATACCTTCCACTTTTACTGGAAATGAGATCATTAGGAGTTAGATTGAATATGGTAGACTCAGGAGCATTGGTGGCTACATTTCACGTTCATCCCATTTTGTTAAACTAGGTTAGAGAAAGATAGAAATAAAATCTCCAATTGATGAAGTCGAGAACTGAAGTTGAGAATGGGCAGAGGACGAAATTTATAATCCAAGAAGATGGTACTATGAAGAGGGGGCAATGATTCTGTGTACTAGATAGGGACCTGAAGAAAGAAATCTTAAAAGAAGCTCACTCCTTAGCTTATGCTATGCATCCAGGTAGTAAAAAAATGTACAACACCCTCAAGGAACATTATTGGTGGAGAGGAATGAAGAAAGAAATAGCAGAATTTGTTGCTAAATGTCTAACCTATCAACAAGTTAAAGCAGAACAATAGAAACCTGCAGGAATGATGCAACCCCTCCCAGTCTTAGAATGGAAGTGGGAAAAATTACTATGGATTTTGTAGTAGGGCTTCCATGGAGTCAGAGGGGGCACGATACTGTATGGGTGATCATGGACAGGTTAACAAAGTCTGCACATTTCCTTTCGATTAGAAATGATTACCCTTTAAATAAATTAGCCCAGCTTTATGTGGATGAGATAGTGAGGCTCTATGGTGCACTGGTGGCTACATTTCACGTTCGCCCCATTTTGTTGGACTAGGTTAGAGAGTAATAGAAACAAAATCTCCAGTTGATGAAGTTGAGAACTGAAGTATAGAATAGGCAGAGGACAAAATTTACAATCTAAGAAGATGGTACTATGAAGAGGGGGCAATGATTGTGCGTACCAAATAGGGACCTGAAGAAAGAAATCTTAAAAGAAGCTCACTCCTCAGCTTATGATATGCATCCAGGTAGCACAAAAATGTACCACACCCTCATGGAACATTATTGGTGAAGAGGAATGAAGAAAGAAATAGTACAATTTGTTGCTAAATATCTAACCTATCAACAAGTTAAAGCAGAATATCAGAAACCTGCAGGAATGATGCAACCCCTCCTAGTCTTAGAATGGAAGTGGGAAAAAATTACCATTGATTTTGTAGTAGGGCTTCCATGGAGTCAGAGGGGGCACGATACTGTATTGGTGATCGTGGACAAGTTAACAAAGTCCGCACATTTCCTTCCGATCAGAAATGATTACCCCTTAAATAAATTAGCCCAGCTTTATGTGGATGAGATAGTGAGGCTTTATGGTGCACCAACCTCTATTGGTTCGAATTGCGACACTAGATTCACATCCAAATTCTAGCCTAACTTACAGAAAGCCTTGGGTATGCAATTGAAGTTTAGTACTGCATTTCACCCTCAGATGGATGGTTAGTTAGAGAGAACTATTTAGGCATTTAAGGATATGCTTAGATCCTGTGTCATGGAATTCAAGGAGAGCTGGGACACCCACCTACCACTGATAGAAATTGCCTATAATAACAGTTATCAGTCCAACATTAGCATGGGCCCTTATGAGGCGCTTTATGGAAGCAAGTGCAAGACTCCAATATGTTGGAACAAGGTAGGAGAAAGAAAACTGATAGGTCTCGAACTTATGCAGGTGACAACAAAAAAAGTCCAGATCATTCGGGATAGATTAAAGATTGCCCAGGATAGACAAAAAAGTTATGCAGATAATCACCATAGATATCTTGTATTTGAAATTAGAGATAAGGTGTTTCCTTGGAAAGGCTTATTGAGATTTGGGAAATTGGTAAACTAAGTCCGCATTACATAGGATCATATGAAGTTACAAAAAGGATTGGACTAGTGGCGTATCAATTGAGGTTCCCAAATGAACTTGCGAGGATTCACAATGTCTTCCATATGTCTATGCTTCGTAAATATCTAGCTGATCCATCTCATGTAATCACAAAACAATCAATGAACCTAAAAGAAGATTTGACTTTCGAGGAAAAACCAATACAGTTCCTCGACCATAGATAACAAGTTCTACATAATAAAACCATTATGTTGGTTAAGGTACTATGGAAGAACCACGCGATAGAGGAAGCTATATGGGAGCCTAAACGGCGAATGTATACATTATACCCTCATTTATTTCAAACAGGTATGCTCAGTTAAATTTCAAGGATGAAATTTTTTATAAGGACGGGTGATTGTAAAACCTTGAACTTTCCCTTCTATTGGTTTATATATCTTATTCTGGGAACAGTATTTCCAGATGAATAGGGAACCTTGGTAAACAGTATTTCCACTTGAATAGGGATTTTGAAGGCCCAACCCCGAAAAAATGTGAAAATACCCAAAATAGGTATTAGAGTCAAATGACATTAAAACGGATTGAAAACAAGTCCAATCTAATGATTTTCGGGAATTTTATAAGTTTATGACAAAAATGCCCTTTTTTGGAAAATAATGGGTATTAATGATTTTCAACCCATTCAAAATTTTTGATGCATCTAATTATTAAGTATTAATCTTAATTAAATTATCCCATGGTCAATTTGGTGGTGAGATGGCTGTGGAATATTTTTGGGATTTAATATGGTTTATAGGTGTAGTAATCCATGAAATGGTGAATTAGTCTTTTTACATAAATAGAGTTAACTAATAAATTTTAAACGGCTTACATTTATTGACCAATTACAAGACTCCTTACGGTTTAAGAAACATTAAATTAGATGATGATGAGTCATTAAAGATGTTTAATTAAAAAAATGACATGTGTAAAGTATTAAAGTAGTATAAAAAGGCAAAAGAAGACAAAATTTGGTTCATTTGAAAGGAGGATTCGTGAGAACCAAAGATAGAAAAGAAGAGAGAAAGAGGGAGAACTCATCCAAGGAGAAGAGGAAGAAGAGAGGTGCAATTTTTGGTGGATTTGGAGTAGAAATTGAAGAAATCTTAACCTAGGATTGGTGTTCACCAATTTCCTAAGAGATTATAAGGAAAACGTGGTAAGTTTCCTAGCCTAAATTTCTATTTTTTATGGGTTTTCTTGAGTGAGATGGATGAGATTAAGATCAATGCTGTCTTGGTATTATTTTGAAGTTTCTTTGTATAGAATTAGTTGAATATGACAAGAGAGGAAAGTGTAGTGGGATTCTGTCTTAGGTTAACTTAACCCAGTCCCAATGTTTTATCCATAACTCGGCCTACAGACCTCCAAATTGAGTTATTCCAATTGCAGCTGAAACATAAGACATAGCAATAAAAATATCTAGAAGAGACATAGACCTAATTAGGGATGCATGATATTGAAATTTGAGATCTAAAGTGGTAACGTTATACTGCCCCTATGTTGAAACAACTTGTGATATTTGGTACATTTTTCATGATTTAGAAGTTGAAATAACATGATTTTTAATGATGTAGAAATAGAGACAAAGTGGAACAAATGTCTAGAAGACCTTAAAATGTAATTTGAGCGTTTACTATATGAAAATTAACAAACAAGTGGAGGTATGGATTCTAGACATGGGTCATAATTGTGACTCATCATGCATGATTGTGATATGGTGAATTAAATTGGGTGAGATTATGTTTTGAAGGAATTGGTAAGTTACAATGGATAAAGTATGGTACTTAAGTGAAATTTGAAGTTAGATTTGGAAACGGTGGCCAATAGGTTAGCTTACAGAAGTAAGCAGAAACATGATTAGCATACGTGTTACATGATAAAATACAAATCTTGAATTCAATTAAACCAAATATATAGTTTTAATGCCTTATTTCCTAATTTGAAAATAAATTCCTAAGCAAAATGCATTTTGTTTAGGTAAAGAAGAGTCACCGAATGCATGAGTGTGCTTGGCGATAAGTGTGCAAAATTGTGAGTGTATCTTTAAACTAATTTTATGAAAGAAAAATGGTTTATATTTTATCATGAAAAGTATGTTTATTAATAAGTTCACTAGTGTTGCTACTTGAATTTGAAAACTAATTTTTATGAGATTTATATATATGCTTTGAAATGGAACCAAATTGAAATTGCATATGCATTAAATTGGCACAATAATGGAATTTGAACATGAACTAAATTGGTATAGAAATGTGGTGCACCTGTGTATTAATTGTTGTTTAGCCTATGGTATCCCGTTAGGTCTCCTTATACATATGATTATACCGATCAGACTAAGTCCTAACGTGCATGGCAAAGTCTAGGGGGAGTGTTTATCACTAACAATGGGTGGTGTTGTGTTTGTTAGTATGTCTTGTGAGTCACCCTCTGTAAGTATGGAGTATATATGATGCTAGCATTGTTACAGGTAAGCGATATAGAACCAATTCTGTAACCACTAATTTATATTTAGTGTCATCAATGTTATGTGTAAGCGATACAGAACCAGCTCCGTTACTAGAGGTTAGCTAGGCACGAGTAAGCGATGCATAACTAACTTCGTGGCCTTAGACCTAATTGTACCAAATGGCAAAGAAAATTTTAAAAGAGAAAGTTCATGAAACTATCAATTGCTGTCTTTGTTTACCTTATAAGAAAAGAGGAACGTGATTATGTTTTACAAGTGCATTCATTATATGAATTCGTTATGCCAAAACATTGGTTATTGCTTGAAAAGAAAAGGAAATTATCTTTGTTCTTCATGGAGGTTAATGTTTGTATAAATGTTTGAATGGACTATAACACTCACTGATCTCACTTAGCTCACCCTTTATTTTCTGTTCTCTTTTTTAAAAAATTTAACCTCCCAGTTGCACAATCAGGGATTTTAGTAGCTGGGACTTCACCATTTAAGTAGCTACCTTCATCACGTGGGGCTGTGTAGGCAATTTTGCTTGTGCATTTGTTTTACCAAAGAAGAAAGTTTCAAGGTAGTTGGCACAATATCAGAGGAAGGTATGAAAGTATCACAATTGAAGGTATCGATTTTAACTTAAAAACCTTTGTGTGTTTACTCATTCATTTCAAACTCTTAGGTTTCATTACTTCAGTTAAATCTATCTTACACCTTCTTGGGCAACCGATTTACAAATTACCCAGACCTGATGATCTTGATATCCTTGAAGGAAAATAACCTTTCAAATTACCCTCAATCAAAATCATAGAATTAGACGATTCAGCTAGAAAACGATCTGTTTTTGATCACACTCATCCACTTAGTGAAGTACTACAAGCTGCTACTGTTAATTCAGAGTTCTTGAAGAATTTCATCAAATGGAATGGAGCTACTCACAAGCAGACAGAAGTTTAGGAAGCCGTAGCTAAAAACATTGAAGAAATTAATACTAAGGTTGATGAACTAGGTGATGTAGTAGGTGATCTTCATGAGGAAATCGTACTTCTACGTGTTTCTATAGAGGAAGACCTCCAGACGATCCACACTAACATTCAATAAATTTTTCTGAAATTTTGAAGCGTCGAAAATGAATTATCTTTTTGATTAATAACAAATAGGGGGAGAACAGAAGAAAGCATTAGTAATTTTTGTTTCTCATTGTATATCTTGCTTTATTTGTCTGAATATTACGTCTGAATATTATTCGTCTGACTATTATCTTTATTTTTCATCTGAATATTATTTTTTATCTTCTAATATTATGATTATTTTGTTATCATCAAAAAGCGGGAGATTGTTGAGTCAAGAAGGCTTCACTTCTATTAATTTTGATGAAAGTCAAATAATAATAATCATAGAAGTGTGTGAACTGCTTTGATGAATTTATTAAGTACGCAGATAAATGTAAGTAGCACAAATCATCAAATCAAGATGATACGTTAGTAAAAGCTGATCAGACGAAGTTTAAAGTGCTTAGTCTAAGACACCAGACGAAGCATGTGAATCTAAACAAGATGATAGAAATTGAAGAATATACTAGAATGTCAGTTAGTTGGAGTTAGTTACAGGACTCGACTAATAACCATTTTTAGAAGATTCGACAAGCGGAATTCTCAAGAAGACCATTGAAAATTTAGCCTATAAATAGTAGTTATATTCGTAAACAAAAAATACTTTTACGATACGATACAAAGAGAGAAAAGAATTTTGATTGTAAAAAGATCAAGTGCTCACGCAAAAGAGAGCAAATACATCTGTAACGTGAAACTCAAACAATATCGTTTAGAGTGAAAAAAGGCTAGAGCTTGAAGAGGATCTGGAAGTGTAGAAATAATACTTGTAACATTGAAGGTTATACTGAAATCTCAGACGAACCCTAAGGACTAGACGTAGTCCAAAGTTAAAGGTGAACCAGGATAAATCGCGGCGTCATATTCTCTAACTCTTATCTTTTTAATTTTCTTGTTGTTAGAAGAATAGATACTGATTTTTGCTATTACATTACTCACCAAATTAAGTGAATTGTTTTTGTAATCATCTGAATTTGTCAAAAAATCAAGAAGTTTTTTAAGATTAATATTTTGAACTATTTGACACAATTCAACTCCCCCCCCCCCTTCTTGTATATCTTACATATTATACGTGATTTCTATATTAACAAGTGATTTACTTCACCAGGTAGGTCGCCTAGTCATCATCCTTAGTTGATATGTCATTATTAGCGATTGTAATGGGTGTTCAATGGCTCAACTTAACTCAATACCAACTACTAATAGCTTAGGCATGGTTTAAAGTTCGATCAAAATCAAGATGCAAGGTCTAAACTCGAGTCCAACCTCGCTAAGGCCACCTAAAATGACATCATTTTGATCTAAAAAACAACATTTTGATCTTGAATTTCTTAAATTTATAAATTAAAATGATGTCATTTTAGATAGTTAAAATAAAAGGAAATTGTTTTAGTGTGAGGGAGTTCAAGTAATTTAGCTTTTCAGGTTAAACTTCATGTTATCCCTTAGACTCAAATCTAGCAAAACACATAGCCAACTAGAGGTTAAGTCATTAACATTAAATTAAGATAAGCTCTACTTAACATCTACGGAATGTCAAAAGTTTAAAATTATAATATAGAAATTGCTTTAATCAAGGTTATAATTTTTTATTGTACAAAAATAGTTATGGTATAAATATTCCATACTAACCAAAATGTACAAAAATTGGATTTGGGTTTGAAAATTTTTTTAAAGTTACACGAATAATTTTAGTTAGTATCAAATAGTATCTAACATATTGATGAAATAATAAAACCAAACTACATTTTCAAATAAATTATGGATTAAATTGAAACAAAACTTAAAAATGACCTGAGTTTCCCTTTCCCCTCTTCATGCTACGCACATAAGACAAGTCTCACTCAAACTCCCAGCTTTTCTTAAGTCATTTAAGTCACCATTGCTTTGGCTACAAAGTTCTGGATGTGTTTGATTGTGGCAATTCTAGAAGTTGAAGGCAATCATAAGTTTTGCATACAGGTAACAATGCTAGAAGCCCACTTGATTTGTTATCCCATTAGCTTACATAAATGGTAGTTTCAATCATTTTTAGGTGCACAAGGTAGCATATAGTATTTGCTTACTAGAGTAATGTTTTTGTTTTAGAGGTAATTGATTCATTAAATTTGAAATAAGGGATAAAAATATACAAACATTATAATGGAAGGGAATCTAGAAAGTCAATAACATATTGCTAGTCACTAAATCATCTAGAAGAGCTTTAGTTTTACAAGTAATGAAATTATGTCCATCAAGTCATTTTCTATAACCAAATGTCTCATCTTACAGAGATATTTCCCTTTTTGCTTCTTATATTGAACTATGTTGCTACTACTCGAATATTAGGTTATTCTTAGTCCTTTATATTACTTTTATGATTTTCTCTACTTTGAGATTTTATACCTTCTTACCCTATTGTAGTTTGAGTGCAATTACCCAGTTGATAATTTATGGCTAGTCTACCCTTGTTGAATAAATACCAAATATGTCCAAGTGGTTTTCCTGAGTAAGTCTACATAAAACACACATATAAGATTCAATCTCAAACTTAATCATATCTCTGTTGCTAAGTTTCGAGAGCACTACAAGCCATAAAAGGAAGGAGATTGAGGGTGGAGTTACTGCACCTTGTAAATAACTCTAAATGAGCCTCGAAAACTAAAAAATGTCCATTACCTCTTACTATTAAAGATCATATAAGCTACTTTAGTTAAGGGATGAATGATGGACAGAAGTGTACCAATTGAGAGCCAATTATTATACCAAAAACTTATTTCCAAATGATCTTTAGTGTTGTATTTTACATGGTACTCCATAAAACTTATAGTTCAAATGATTCCCTTCATTGTGTGAGCTATATTGGTTTTAACTTTCAGGGATCAAATGGTTTCATTCTTTTTATAATATTTATTAATCCATTTGACCCACAAGATATCTTTAGCTATGCAAATGAGCCAAAGTCTCATAGTTAGTAGTGTTTTGGTTCTTTTTCTAGTTGAGGTTAAACCTATATCCCCTTTATTCTTAGGTAGACACAAAACGCTCCAATTTACTTTAAGGACTTTAGAGGTATTAGTTAATTCTTTCCAAATGAAGTTTCTTATCAGTTTGTCAATACTTTTTAGAACATGTCTAGGTAGAACCATCTGGGATAACCAATATGTATTTAGGTTATAGATCACACTGATTGATAACTAGATTTTTTTCCTTCAAAGGCTATTTATTACTCCATAAATTGATTCTTATTTTTATAGAATGGATAAGAGGTTTACAATCCATAGAAGTAATTTTCATTGAGGAGATAGAGACTCTTAGGTATTTAAAAGGAAGTGATTTTAGCTTAAGGTTAACAATTTAATAAATATGCAATCATGTATTGCATGATAAGTAAATTTAGCTCCTGTTAGGGTTTTTAATTATGTCAATTTAATTCTTATCTTCTCAAAAAAACATTGGCAAATCATTAGCAAAAATAAGTTATGAAATATTGAGTTTGTTACATCTTTTATCAAACTTAAAGCTTATATTCTTATTGATGTTTAGGTTAGTAACTCTATTCAGTATCTCCATTGCAATAGTAAATAGAAATGGGAATAAGGGGTCCCTTTGCCTTAGTCCCCTTCCCATTTTAAATAAATTAGATAATTCACTATTAATTTTCATTGCTTATGTGATTGTTGTTAGACATTGAGTGATCCAATATACAAACCTTTAAAGGTAACCAAGAGTTTGAAAAGCATCCAATATAAATTCCTAACTTACTATATCAAATGCCTATGTGAAATCAACTTTCATTGCATAACTTCAATGTGATTATTTCTGGAATATCTCGTAAAGAGTTCATAAGCTATATAGATGTTATCACAGATGTCTCTACCTTTCATATAAGCTCACTAACATGGATTAATGAAACTTTGGAGAGTTTATTTAAGCCTATTAGCTAATACCTTAGAGATTACTTTGTAAAAGACATTGTAGTACAAAATTGATCTGCATTCCTTCAAGTTTTCTATATTAGGAACTTTAGGAATCAAGCTAATGTATGTTATGTTTAACTTAGGATACATGTGATTCATATCAAAGAACTCCTAGATGGTTTTGATGAATAAAAAGCCAGTAATTATCTAAAAGAATTGGAAAATTTTTACACCAAACCCTATTAGACCTAGAGCCTTATTAGGGTTGAATGAAAAATAGTGGATCTTATAGCTTCTACAGTGACTCACCTTATTAATTCTACAATCTGTTGATTTGAAATTGTATCTCTCAAAGATCCTTAGATGTCTTGTGGGATTAAATTAACCATGTAGCTTCCTCTAAGCATATTTATATAATAACCTTAAGGCAATGATTTCAGATTCTTCTGGTCAGATCCATTTAGACCCCTCAAGTATTATTTATTATCCTTGTTCCTTCTTACCTTGATTATATTATGAAAGAACTTCAATTCTTATCTCCTTGTTTCAACTATAGAATTCTTGATTCTTTCTTAAGCGGTGAGTTATAATCCTACATCTTGGTATTATAATTAAAAGTTCCATCCTTTCCTTCTCCTTCAAGCTTGTGTTGGTAGGGTTTATAATGAGTTCTTATTAGATCTTTATTAGAGATTCCATTTCTTTCTTTTTACAAATTGAAGAAGGTCAAATTTTTGTTGTAACATCTGCTTACATTGAGCTTTTAGATGTTTTAGGAAAGTAATAAATCTAAATGCTTAGGTACCTCTTTGAGTCCTTTTAAGACTATTGGTAATTTCATTCTCTAGATCAGGGTGATGGAGTAAAGAATTGATGAATTTGAAAGGGGCTTTCTAGATACCTCTATGATTTCCAAATGTGATCTCAATCATAGAGTGATCAAATATCAAGCTTAGCCCAAAATATGCATGATTTTGTTAGAACTTATTTAGATATTCGTTATTGACTAGGCACTTACCAAGTTTCCTTTGTATGAATCTTTTTCACCATTTTGTTTATTGCTCCATGTGTATATAGGTCCTATGAATTTCAGATCCACCAAGCTAATCATAAATCCCAATTCAATTAGTTCATGAAACTTCCTATTAGAGTGAGATGGAACCTCATTAGATTCATGGAGAGACATTATGTCATTGTAATCCCCTTCCATTATCCATGGTGAATTAATTTTTGATGCCATATTAAAGAGTTTCTTCTATGATTTTGTTCTTTAAAACTTCTAGTCCACTTAATAGATAAATGTGATAGCTATTTTTCAACTGGAATACCTTATAGTCATCTTGCAATAAATGTATCATTCTTACTAATCCTAGTTTAATAATGCAAAATAATTAGGATCAGATGCAACTAATATCCTATCACTTGGATGTGAATTATGATTGTTAAGCTTGATCCAATCCTTGTGGGAAAAAAAAAAACTCAGACCTCTTCTTTATGTGCCTGCTTTCATTTTGCTCGACAAGGCCAACGAAAAGAGGCTTTTTAGGAGTAAGAATATCCTTCAAACCCCATTTTTTAAGGGAAATTACGCCCTCTCGTGTTCCATATTATCAAATCCATTATCCCTTCCTATATCTAGCTTTCTTTCTTATAGATTTATGATTGCTTGTACTAGGATCTAGAACATCATCTGCTAAACTAGGTTCTCCAGAGATCATAACATTAGAAACAGAATTTACCTCATGAATTTTAGGAATTTTTTTCAATTATCTTTTGTCTTTTCCTTTTAAGGTGTTTCAATGTTGTTAATCTCTTTTTATGTAACAATATAAGGTTAAGCTCTTTCATAGTAGTTGTATCTACTACTTCCACTTGATCCCTCTAAGTATTTTGTTCAACATTTACTTTATAAGCAGTCGCTATCACTTCTTCACCTTTTCTGATTGGACCAAGAATGTTTTTAGGTCTTCATACCTTGATCAAACCTTTCCTACTAGTTTCTAAGGGTAAGTTATCGTTGTTTGTTCCTTAACTAGAGTGTCTCCTGTACTTAGCTTCATAATGTTCAACTCGTTAGGGAGATCCTTGTCCAGATTAACTTCAATGCATATATAGGTAAATCCTATCCTCTTCAAGTAGAACAATTTTTTCATCCATGTATATAGGCGCTCCCAATGTACTATCAAAATAGCCGGGGCCTCTTGAGGACCAATATTGTAGAGGAATTTTGTGGAAATCAACCTAGATTGTTAATGCCTAAAGCCCAATCCTGTTAAGACAAAAACCTTGCTCCAATTTCTGAAGTATCATCAACCTTCCTTTGATATGCCATAGTCCCATATCAAAACTCCTTTTTACCATATCCTCATTAGCAAATATGATGATGAAGAGCTCATCTTCAATGATAAGATAATTCTCCAACCCCATTTTCCTCTAGTTTATGTTATCCCAATGAATAACAACTGGGTAAGATAGCCTCTTGTCCATAAATCCTCCAAATAGAGAGGCATTTCATCTTGGACAGTAGAAGGAGGAACATAGTGAAGCTTTCCAAATATATCAAGGTTGATAAGTGTAGATTTTGATACATTTCTATATGTTTAAGTGTGTTTCTCAGTGTTTCTTAGATGATTATCATGTGTACAGGCTTAGAATTGTGTTCTGGTTAATGTTTGTATGCATTCTAAGTGTTTGATTAGTTTAGAGAAAGAATTTGATCTTAATTTTATGTTTCAAGATGTATTTGATGCATTTGTGAGTGTATGGAAACAGGAATGTGAAGAAAATAGGAGATTTTGGATGTATACAGGCATGTCATGATCGTGCCGCAAGCATGACGTGACAAGTGAAGAATAATCTATATGTAGAGGCTGTGAAACTCTTTAGGTCACGGTCGTGACAAGTTATCTTTCCAGCTTGTGAAAAACTTCAACTTTTGATGTTTTAGGGGTATTTTTAGAACTGAAATAAGTGGGGAAACCTTAGAAGCCTCATGCACTATAAAAGAATAAGAAAAAATGAAACAAGGTATCAACCACTAGATCAAAAAAAGATTAAGAGGAGAATTAAGAGAGTCTCAGAGAATTCCATATTTCCAAATCAAGACTCCAACTAGTTTTTCTTTCTTTTCCTTTTATCTATTTCATTGTCTTTGGTGTTTATTTCGATTTTTATCATGTTTAACATGGTCATGGATTTCTAAATCCATATTAGGGATTGTTCCTGAATTTTTTGTTGAGCTTTATTCTTGTTGAATTCAATAAATTTATCAATGTTTTTGATAATTGTTACGTGTATACTACAGACCTGAAATTATCATATTAATTAACAAGTAAAGAGAGATCTTAATTGTAAAATTAATTATCCATAGGATTGCTTCAAATATAATTAAATAAGTTATGACTAGTTTTGTGAATTGAGAGGTTACAATTATATGATTATCGAATTCAATAAATGTTAATTCATTAGATCTCGAGAGATGATAATCAAAACTTCAGGATATCTAGGATCGAAGATAAATTGAATCAACAAGATAAAGGAAAGTAAAAAAAAGATTGAATAATTCTTAATCTCAACTTTGATTAAAATTGTATTGTTGCCAGCTCCATTATTACTTGTTCATTTTATTAGTTGTTTCAATTTCAATTATTTATTTAAATTCAATTCAATCTTTAGTACCTTAGCCAAAGCTTTATTCAAGTTTTTAGGTGTAAATAGTTCTCATGGTAATGATACATTTTGTATTACAAGTTACGATCTGTATACTTGCGGTATTGAAAGTTTTTATATAAACTTATCAACAAGTTTTGAGCATCATTGTTAAGGATGAATTTGCATTTGGCATGATTTGAATTCCTTGGACTTAAAAATTTGATACTTTTCTTATATGATAGTAGGTACTTGAATACAAGAATTATATATTTATTTACAAAAACTTTATACTAAACAATTTGCAGACCTTTTCTTCTAACTTAGTGAAGGCGTTACAACGTGGATGGGAATTAATATAAAACATGTAATCTTGGGTGGAAGTACCACCCAAATAATTCATGGATTAACCATGCAGGAAACAATATATGAGCACAAGTTCCACCAAGTTTCCAGAAGGACAGGCTTGGATCCTTGGAGTCAAACTTTTTAAAGTCAAAGTTGGATAAGATAATGGACGTGTTAGATCGGAAAAAAAAAACATGCTTTGTTTGAAAAAACGGTAGATTTCAAAACTTTTAAGAAATCATTACTTGCAGCGGAAGCAACAAATCCAAAACAAAATGCCAATCCATACATGATATGGTAAGAGGATAATAAAACATAAACAAGATCAGGAGTATTACCGACTCCTTCGCTACAGCTTTAAATCCTCGCTGCGCTATCCTCTCCTTCTTCGTGTATCCAAATCCTTTGCCTTTGA
>JAOTAX010000004.1:13327709-13340089 GCA_025629825.1 Erythroxylum guanchezii | reverse complement strand
CAAGGAAAGAATAGGAATAAGAATGAGATTTTTGGTTAATAGATGATTTTTTGGGATATGTATGATTGTATAAGAAGATTTTTATGATTTGAGTTTTGCATGAGGATATATTTTCCAAAAGGGAAATTGTATGGATTTGTTTGATTTGAATAAGATTGAATAAAGAGAAAAGGAATGAATAATATGAAAAAAAAAGAAAAAGAAAGATTTATACAAATTTTGATTTAATTAGACCGATTGTCGTATGGTGTCCAACGCGATAGTTTTTATAAGATACACGTTTTTCGGATGTCGGATCCGCGTTCGATTTGTTCGACTTGTTCCTCCTTTGATTTGTTGCTCTCGATTCCGAGCAATCCGATTTATGTTTTCGTTTCCAATTTTCGTTTCGATTCCGCTTCGGATTCTTTCGTTTATGATTCGCTCTCTCGATTCGCTTTCGACACTTCCGCTTTATGACTTTCGATTCTCCGTTCTTCGCTTTGTTTACGTTCCGCTTCTTTGATTTTGACTATGTTTGTGCTTTCGTTTGTTTGTTCCGAGTTTCCGATTCGTTTTCCGTTCTTTCAAATTCGATTTCATTCGTTTCGCTTTCCGTCGCTTCGTTTTCATTATGTTTTTCGTTTGTTTTTCGGTTGGGGTCCGGTTCCTAGGATCGGGTCCCAACGGATGGGTAGATAGAAAATGGATTATTTATAGTTTTGTGAAGGAGCATAATCACGAACTTTTACCTACCCAAGCATTAAGTGAACAAATTGGAAGGATTTATGATGAAATTGCTTGATAGCTTATTAAATACAAGAGTGTTGTTAATCTCAAGAATAACCCAAAAAAATTCATTTGTTAAGGTTCAGAATTTGATATTTGATGCTACAGATGCTAAGATTTTGTTTGATTTCTTCACTCAAATGCAAAATATGAATTCAAACTTTTTTATGTGAAGATCAATAATTAAAGAATTTGTTCTGGGTAGATGCCAAAAATAGGCATGATTGCATTAATTTCTGGGACATTACATCTTTGGATACTATCTATGTTAGGAACAAATACAAGATGCTTCGAGCTTTGTTATTGGGGTTAACCAACATTATCAATTCATTTAGTTTAGATGTGCCTTAATTTCAAATTAAAGTGCTACAACATATTCTTAGCTAATGAAGACTTGGTGTAGGGAAAATGGAGGACAAGCTACAAAAGTTATAATCACTGACCAAAACGAATTTGGTGAGGAGAAAGTGGGTGAGTGGGTTTACAGAAAGTGGGCGAGTGGGTTCACAGATGATGGGAAAGGTGGTGGATAAATAGTAAGCAAGTTAGTGAATTAACAAAAGGTGGTTCGAGACAGCTTCCTTCTATGATGAATGAAATTAGATGGATTAGACTCAAGTATTTTTTTTCATCTTTTAATTATTTCATTTAATAGACATGTACATCCATTACACATGGCATCCTATGTGTTATAAAATATGTCTGACATACCTTGTCACCTCAAATTTGTTAAAGGAGACATTAACGTCTACCTATATTTGTAAAAAAAATTGAAAGTTTAAGTATTTAATTTTCACTTTCTAAAGTTTGGGCTATAATTGAGAAATTTTAGAATTTTTTTAGTAATTAACCCTATCAAAACTGTATTGTCATCATTAAAAAGGTGGAGATTACTTAACCAAAGGAGATTCCAATTAGTGTTTTGATGATAGCAAAACATAATTACTACTAATGTGTTTATTATTTTAATAAAAAATGTTAGAACAAAATGAAGCTATAAACTCAAGAAGATAGCGTATGAAATTGAACAAGAGAAGTTAAAGATTATAATCTACGAAATGAAGATCAAAATAAGAAAAAAAAAAGGATATCAAGGTTCATCAGATTCTACCAAAATTGGATAGATTTTTCTTAAGCCACTCAATTATTTTGGACAAGAAATAATAAACGTACATGTAAATGGGCCTTAAGTGGTAGTTGTCATGTACATGAAGAAGTTCTTATTATTTTGGAAAAAGAATACATAAAAACCATATGTTGTCACTTTTATGAAGGAGTAGATGTGAGGGATATAAAATTCATTACATGTAAGACCAATGTACGGTATGGACATTTGTCATTTTGGTGAGACAAAAATCAAAACAACCTTGTAATATGTAGGAGATAAGAATTTTCATAGATGATACAACAAGTTAATAGCTTAATTAAACAAAGATGGTGAGAATTAAAATAGTGGATAGCTGTTGGCAGTAAACTTTGCAACATGTGGATAGCCCTCTTCAATGTGTAGCATATACAAAGATGATAGAGGAGCTGCTCCACCTTCATTCCACCAAAGTTTCAGCTCTCCTTTGGACCAAAATTATTGAAGAATAATTGCAGCTACTCCCTTCACGCATAGGTCTTCCAAGTTATTGACTTTAGGAAATAAATTCAGTATGGTGTTTAAGCTAGAAACTATAGACATCTTCATTAATGCTAGCTGTGTGCAGAAAAAATGGACAGCACACTACCATCTGATTTTAGGTATGTTAAACAATTCTTGTCCATCCTCTTTAGCTGGTCACATGAATGCCTGAGCTAGAAATGAATGCCTAAGCTAGAAACATGAATTCCCTTGTGAATTGTGTGAATGTTTAAGCTGAGTATATGGTTTAATGAAGAGAAAAACAATATGGTAAATGGAGAGGAAAACAACATCTATATCCATGTCTTATGTACGTTATTCAATGGGAATTAATTGGCAGCATGTAGATGCTATATATGTGGCTTAATGGTTGTTCAATGGTAGCATGTATGTGTATATAGTTCAATGGTTCAATGTAAGGAAAACAGAATGTATATACTATATACGTTATTTAAAGAATACAACATGTATAAATCATGCACATTGTTCAATGGTTGAATGAAAAAAAGAACTTTAATCTTACTAAATGCTAAGATTTTGGCTAAGCCCTTTGTCATAAAATTTGTAAAACAAGGTGGTAAGTTATGAGTGTACTTGGCAAGTTTTAGGAACCTTTTAGGGGTCTCCCTTATAGCTAAGTAAGATAATAAATTTTTATCAACCACCGTAGACTCAGGACTAATAAAGGAAAAGCACCAAACACTTGAGGATGGTTTAATAAACGACACATAGTGAGTGTGTATTTAAATTGATTTGTTAAGATGGTTTTTACCTTACTATGAAAAGTATGTTTATAAATAATTCCATTTGGTGCTACTAGTTGAATTTAAAGGTTAATCTTTATGAGGTTTACTTATGCTTTGATTTAGCATTGAATTAATTATTTGATGCACTTAGAAACTAATGAGATGTACACACGCTTTGAATTGGCATTAAATTGAAATTTGAATATGTTTTAAATTGGCATAGAAATGGATTTTGAATATGTTTTTAATTGGTATTGAAATTAGGCGCACTCATGTATTAATTGTGGTTTAACCTATGGTACACCGTTATATTTTTATATATACGATTATATAGATCAGAGTACGTCCTAATATGCGTGGTGGTGTTTGGGGGGTGTCTGTCACTAACATGGGTGATGTTGTGTCTGTTAGTATGTCCTATGAGTCTCCCTATGCACGTGTGGAGTATATATTATGCTAGTATTGTTACAGGTAAGCAATGCAGAACCAACTCCATAACTACTGATTTATATGTAGTGCTAGTATCGTTATAGATAAGCGATGCAGAACCAGCTTCATAACAATCGGTATATAGACGTTAACCAAGCACGGGTAAGCGATGCAGAACCAGCTATGTGACCTTACACCTAACGGTACCATATGACAAAGAAAATTAGTAATAGGCTATGTTTTAAAAAGAAAGTGCATGAAAGTACTGATTGCCATCACTGTATACTTTATAAGAAAAGGGGAACTTGATCTCAAAATAATTTATATGTTTTGTTTTACATATGCATTGATCTTATGAAAAGAAAAGAATGTGTTTTGTAAGAATATTGGTTATTATTTGAAAAGAAAAGAAGTTGTTTTCTTTTATCATAAGGTTAATATTTGTATAAATCTTTTTATTGGAAACCAATAACACTCACTGAGCGTGTTTAGCTCACCCTTTACCTTCTATTTTTAAATAAAACCTCCCAGTTGCACACTCAGGGGCTTCAGTAGCATGAACTCCACCTCTGGAGTATTCAACTTCTTCAAGTGATGTTGTGTAAGCATTTTTATTCTACCTTGTACATATTTTTTTAGAACTATTTCATATTTTTGAACATGTTTTAGAAAGTACATTTGTATAAAGAATGGATGTGTATAAAGGTTTTTTAATGGAATGCATGACTTTATTTTAGCTTTTCAAAGTTTATCGATGTAACTATTTGAGACTGTATGTGAGTGGATTTGAAGTCCACAATTTGGAGTTGAGAAATTGATGTGATAATAGAAGTGTTTTTAACTTTTACAAGGACTTTGAAATTTTTAGATGTCAAAATATAACCGTTGTCCTGCCAAAATTTTTAATAAACTGAAAAACAAAACTCCACTGTTTACATTTGTTATTGTGAATTGAAGCTTTTCCTTAACAAGGGCAAGAGGCTTAGCTTAACAGAAACTTTCCAGCTGACTAGGATATCGACTAGAGAGCCACCATGAAGTGCCAGGTAGGTCGCCTAGTCATTACAGGATAGGAGCCTCTCACTCACTTTGTTAATTTAATGATCCAAAAGGGTCACCATGCATAATAATTTCATTATGTCACCATACATTATAATTTCATCATACTTCATTACATGATTCTTTACATTCATCAATAGGCATTAAACCTTTTGATTTTAAGGTAAAAGTCTCTTAATCTTTCAAATAATCTTTAGGTAACATTTTGGTAAGTGTTTTGATCATAGTTGGATTAAACAAATTGGTTCTGAGCATTTAAAGATGTTGAAATTATATTGTTAGGGTGATTGATCGACTTATATGGATTAGTGGTCAACCAATATAGGTTTAAATTGTTAAATTTGATGTATCATGTGTTGTAGCAATATTGGTTAATGTATTGATCAACCAATATGCCATACTAATCGATTAATATATGTATTGTTCAATTAGTGTGCTAACAACTAGTTAATTTGGTGTTATAAATCTATATTAGTTGACCAATATGTTATATTGGTTAACCAGTATGTCGAAAATAGTCATTGTAACTACTAGTTCTTAGCTCCAATGACTATTTTAGGTTCCAAAACATTATAAGTAGGTGTTTTCTTATTAGTTTTAACATTAAAAAATATTTTGGGTATTGTATACACACATTTCAAAGTGTTTTTCAATCATTTGAGCATCATTGTGTGATATTTGTGTGACTTAGTCATTTTGGAGTTATCAAGTGATAGAGTGAGGTATTTTGAGTTGTAATATTTGGGCGCAATATATTATTGTATTTAGGGGTGATACAAGTGAGATTAAGGTCCTTTTTCACTTTGGAAGAAGATTGTAAAAGGGTTCCTATTTACCGAGAAATATTGTGCAAAGGTTATTTTTACCCTTGCAAGAAGAATTATAATGGAATACTTAGAAGAGTCTTAGGAGTGGACGTAAGCTAGGGTTATTTGTCTAACCATTGTAAATCAGTTGACACTCTCTACTCCTTATCCTTTTTAAATTATTGTTTAATTGTTTGATTAATTTATATTAAGCAATTTCCTTATGCTTATTTATAGTGATTGTCATCAATTAAGTACATTAGAAAAGTTGTTGAATTTTATGAACACCTAATTCATCCCTCAGCTTGGGTGACATTAGGGACTAACATATTCTATTTTTTCCATCCTTAGTGTATATAAGAACTTTAAGAATAAAAAGTATTTTCACTTTCCTTCTTTGATTGAGAGAGGCAAGCAGGCTGTTTTTTCATACTTGAAAGAGAAAGAGTGGAACTAAATGACATCTTGGAGAACCATATTCTTTTCTTAAGCAGAGAAAGAGTTGCTTTTTGCATGAGAACTTTTTTGTTGCTTGTGTCTTTGTGTGATGAGATTTAAAAAATTATGAATTCTTTTTGATGGGGAATGAAATATACTGTTTAAAAGGAATTAATTGTTTTTCATGAAAAAAGTTATGAGTGTATAAAGAATTTTGTTGATTAGGTTTTCATGATTTACAATCCTTTAATCTTGTTATGTTATCCAACTAAGGATGAAGGCTCCTTTATTACCCATATACTCTAATGTCTTAGCTCTTCAAATTTAAATATTACCTAAACGGGAGTTTAATATCAGCCAGCTTTGGCCATAATCTAAGTTTTACTTAAAAGAGTATCTTAGCCTCGGTTCTTGTTTTACAATAAGAATACAGATAAAAAAAATGGAGGACAATATTTATATTAAAGTTCAGGATTATTGTTGGTTAAGTGATGATCAAAATTTTAGAATTCGATCTTCTGTGAAGATTTGATGATTCCTCACTTTATGAGATGCGGAATTATTAAATCAATTATTTTCTACAAAGGTTTTTGTTAATATTATCCATATTTCTTTGCGTATAAATAAAGAAAATAAACTTATATGGCACTTTGGCAGGAACGACATGGACAATGTTAAATATGGTTATCAAATTTTTTATGGCATAGTAGCCAATGATGAGAACTTGAGGTTAAATGGGAATCGATTGTCTTTAGATGTTGAATATCTTTAACAAAGTTAAATACTTCATATAGAGATTGTTTCGTGATTGCTTGCCTATACGTTCAACTTTAGTGAAGCCAAAGTTATAGATAGACAACTTGTAGTGTTTGTTACCATAGAGAAATCAAAGACATTAGTCATGTTTTTTTCAATGTTTGAGTATGCAATAAGCTTAGTCTAATGCAGGTTTTACACTAAGTCTTAATGGGATTAAGTTAGTTCAGGGATACGTTTTTGTTTTATTATCTTCAGTCTGTCGAAACTTTATCAAACATTTATGCTTAATCATATATGTATTTGAAATTTTCAAAATTATTCTATTTACAAAAATGATGGTCGATTAATTTAGTTCTTTATAAATCATGGTATTTAATTTTTGGAGCAGTGGAAGCTAGTTTGAGCAAGTAAAAAGTACAGCCAATCTTTAACTCACTCATATGCTATAAGGACTTGTTGGCAAGTTCTAATAGCTAATGTTCTTAAATGCAATGTGAACTCTATGATTTTTTAAGTTTATTTCAAATGTCATAAAAATAATCAAATTTAATTTATGGCAAGTTTCTACGCGTCCATATTTGGTACTCATTTAAAAGAGACTTAAGGTTTAACTATAATATTCTTGTGATAATTGTCTTCGTGCTCTTTCTATAATCTTATAATACCAAGTGGTTGTTAATGCAATTAATATAGTTCTTATGAAGATAATTGAGATTTTATTTTTATCATTCTAAAATATGGGTCTATTTTAGTTTTATACACTAATATGATTGTGTATTTTTATCATTCTTATGTTTTTGGAATGAAATTTATCTTTCTTAGAAATCATCCTTAAAAATAAATAATAATTCATTTGGACGACATTGTTATGTGCGTGACAGCCACCATGTGTCGATTAACATGTGACTCATTTCTGATTTCTTATAAATTTACAAAAGTCAAACAAAGAGACCAAATCATTTGTTCCCAGGGAAAAGCAATTCAGAAATCAAGATAAAAATGAACAATGTTTTCCCAGTAGATCATTTTTTCGATCCCTTTTGGCAATCTCTGATGAATGTGATGAATCAGAGCACGTCTAAGTGGGAGCTCGAAAAGTTTCTTGAAGAATTTTCTGGCGGCTCAACTTCTTCCTCTGCCAGTGACAACTGTTGGAAAATAAACAAATAGAAAAAGCAGAGAACTATCAACCAAAGTTGTGTTATGGATGAGCCAATACCCTGAATACAAATTCTGGCACGACCCAGGTGCAATCATCAACGTCATTTGCTCCCCAAGGTTAACACAACCAGCCTCCAACACATGCACTCGTGGTGGAAGCTTAAAGCAGTAAAACAACAAACACTCATAACATATGAAGAATAAAAAAGAATAAAAGAAGAGAGAAGAATGTTTTCCGTGTCTCTGTTCACCCTTTTTTAATCCCTATAAATAGAACCCCAAAGCCTTATCTTTTAGAGTCTAAA
The DNA here is from genome assembly GCA_025629825.1 of Erythroxylum guanchezii. Classification (NCBI taxonomy): domain Eukaryota; kingdom Viridiplantae; phylum Streptophyta; class Magnoliopsida; order Malpighiales; family Erythroxylaceae; genus Erythroxylum; species Erythroxylum guanchezii. Next base: position 13,331,991 of record JAOTAX010000004.1, on the reverse strand, counting down.
TCGTAACTGTAGATTGATTTGTTAGTTATAGTGCCCCCTTACCATAGGGTACACACCGGGACGCCCAGAGGTCATTCCGGTACATATCCTACGATAAGGGCGAGCTACGTTCGATTACTACATTCACTTCTCATGGCATCATATCAATATTCACTTATAAAGCATCAATAGAAAAACCACAATATTTTAAAACCAACTTTTTCCTCATTTCATTCCATAAACCCGAATATCTACATTGTGTTTTTCAATAGTTTCTATATGTACATCATCAAACCTAATACAAAAATACTACATGAAAGAGGAAAATATATCAAATCTATCTAAGCCATCCAAAAAAAAAATCCCAGCTAACCGACCTTTGAGCCATGACTTCTCTTGCCAAACACAATCTACACAACTGGTAAAGCCCCTCAGTAGCTGGAGTCGTCTCTCGGTCCTGATAAGATAACATTGCAATTTTGGTGAGTTTTGCGAACTCAATGAGGTAACCATCATCGATGATTCACTAAATCCATGCAACACATCAATTCACAAAACAATGATTTCACAACTTTGCATTTTACATGAATAACACATTTTCACTTAAACATAAGCAATTTTTCAGTTCACTCAATCAAACATACTTAACAAGGTGCATATGAAATGCTCATGGGACACTTTTCCAATTATTACATTGTTGTGACCTAGTGCCTGAACTGTCCCATATAGGGCTCATTAAACGTTGAGCCTAAGGCTCTGAATCACTTATGAGCTCGAGGCTCGATTTCACTCATTGAGCTTTAAGCTCTAATCGATGGCTACTCTGGTCACAACTATCATTATCTGATTATGCATTCATAAATGGAATGCATGTATCATGATCAATCACATTATAAAGCATATAGGTCTCACATTCACATTCAAGTAGCACTTCAATATTCCATCCACATTACACAATCATCGAACCTCTTGTCCGAAATCCATAATCAAACACATTCATTTATCATTCAAATCATAAATTAAGCAAACAAGTAATTAAGTGAGACCATCTAGGTTACTCACCAACTGCTCCTGAAGCTAGTGCCTAGAAGTTCTGGCAACATCTGTGGGTTGACATTCCAGTTGCTCCTCTATAACAAATAACATACACATATATCACAATTTGTGCAATCATAGGTATTCAAAAATGCACATGTATGAAATGAATTATGTACAATGCATGTTCATGATAATCCCGGGTATCATTCCATCAATTCCATCACAAAATCATTCTCATATCAAAACTCATCTAAGTATAACTTCTACTTAGGTTTATGCCTCACTAAAACCATTAGATTCACAATTCATTTTTCATTGAATCACTTTAGATTTTTCCAAGACACCCCTTTCGGGTCTACTATTCACATACAATCAGAAGGTGAAACTGAGGTAATTTGGTCATACTCTCTTCTAGAAAAGTGTTCCTCTATGTCTTATCTTTCCATTGACACCAAAATCACTCAATTTGGTTCGGTAATATGGAAGATTTACCTCAAACATTTTCAGATTGTTCTTAATCAAAAACAGTTTACTATATACAATTTCCATCTAGAAATTGAATACCTTAGAGACTGAAGCAAGATCCAGCTTCTTCATATGATTTATAGCCCTATTTCTCTAGTTTACTCTAAATTAAAAATAATCTCAATTGGAATCGTAAAAATCAAAATATCACCAAAATACTGAAGCATATTCAGTGAAAATATCTAACTCATACTCTTCCCATTGATCCCCTCAATTAGATTCAATTAATCTTTTTCAAATCAAAACCAAAAGCTCTAAATTTGTGTGGAGAGAGAGAAGAATGTGTTAGGAATCCAATGCTTCAAAAATCAGGTCATTTGGAGGTCGGACGAAAATGTTATGACCAAAATAGTAAAACATGTCCAAGCAGGGAGGACTTGCGGGTCGCGATCGCGAGCTGCGCGCGTCTTCGGCCAGCTCTTCCTCCCTTTTCTCTTCTCCAAACCTATTTGATAAAATAGGCATAACTTTTGCTACAAATATCGGATTATTGTGATTCAAAAACCATTTTGAATAAGACTTCTAGATCTACAACTTCCATGAAGACCTAAAAACAATTTTTGCCTCTTTGAGGGTCAAAATTTCAAAGCAATGTAGCTGTCCCGAATGCCCATCCTATGATATATCACAGACTTCAAAATATCATATCTCTTAACTCCAAAGTCCAAAAATTTCATACTTTATATCAATGGAAAGAAAAAAGAAAGATCTACAACTTTCATAAAGACAATTTTATCAAAATCTACCTAAATAAACACAGAAAAATTCATGAAAGTTTTAGTTTGAAAATTTTCTAGATTTCATTCTCTAAAATCAATCACTTCAAATTTTTATTTCTTGCTTTTCTACTCCATTTCAATCATCTCATTTACCAAAAATTCGTACTCATCCTAACATGTACATAATTCTTCATCACCCACAACACATACATGAACATTGCATAACCAAGTCATCAAATCTCAAACTCATCATTTTAGCTTAATTTAACCATACCCATGACATTTAAAACAACTTACTTGATTTAGCTTCAAACCCTTCAAATCTCACTCAACCCTAGCTCCCAAGCATCCCACGTTCTTCATCTTGAAGGAGGTAAAGGTAGGTATTTTTTTTGTAGCAAATTGAAGAAACAACAAGATGGAAGTGGCAATGTATAGATGGGAACAAGGTGTAATGTTGGTGAGGTTAGAAGAAAATGAAGAAAATGATAATGGACGAAAAGAAGGAAGCAAGTCACGAAGAAGGAGAGGAAAATAAGAAGAAAACATTCACTTAGCCTTCTAATTTAATTGCATCGTGGAAGACTACAAAAGGCTCTTTATAATTAAAAGACAAGTGACACTTGTCACTTTCTTAATGACTAAACTCTAACTTAGTTTCATTTGAAACTAACTTCATTTTACTCTCCTCTTTCCAATACAACTATCATCTTTACAATCCAATTATCTCCAATCTTCTTTTGATTCTTTTTTTTCCTATTATCCATAAAAATCCCAAAAATTTCCTAAATTCATCAAAATTCAAAAATATCACAATTCCACTAACCCGTAAAATTTTCAATGTAAAAACATTCAAAATTCACAAATCAATCCAATTATACCCGGAATTATTCATGAATGCACGTACAATTATTTTCATGTGCAGATAAATTTACTATTCATGTATATGTGTATGGCATATTATGCATGAGCATAAAGCAGCGTTTCTAAGCCTCTCATAAATCACTCATATTTACTATTTTAAACTTCTCACAAGTAATGGGATGTTACATTAGTGGGCTGCTTTTAAAACGTGGGGAAGGAGTTTAAAGGAACAAAGACCAAGTCAAAGGTTATTTTAGAAAAGGATATAAGAGTTTATAAGTCAAAGTTATTTTAGATAAAAATAGAAGAGTCTAGAAATCAGCAGGCATTTTCCTAACAATCCCCCACAAATAGATTGTTGGCAGAAAGGAACACATATTCTAGGTGGGATCATATACTTAAGCATCGATATCTTTTGGTTGAATTGTACATAGAAAAGTCAGGCAACAATTTAGTTAGTGAAGTGAATTGCTCTTGAACTTCAAGAACTTAAATTGAGACCCTCACAACACATATTATACCCTTTATGTTTACTATAAATACTTTAGATGGCTATGCATATACCTTTGGTTCTTATGGGTGCTCTAGAAAGATAATCTAAGCCTTTTATAGAAGATGGCCACATACCCAGGTTGCTTCATCAAGTCTAATCATTTTAGACCACCCAACCGAAGGGCTATAAAATCATTAAAGACTTTACAATCTAACCTCTGCCAAGTGGTATTCATCAAGTCCATTCAAAATAGAACTACCATTTTAGCTATAAATCCACAACAAATATATACATAATGATAATCCATCAAGTTCATTCAAAATAGAACCAACCCACACTGGGCCATAGAACCATCACATTTGTAACAACCAAACCTTATACTTTGATCTATGGGTTTAAGCCCCATTCCTTTAGATGATTCAAGAATAACTCTCCTTGTCAACCCTTTTGTAAGAGCTTCTGTAAAATTCTTTTTGGAGCTGACATACTCTAAAAAAATTACTTCATTCTTTAATAATTGTTTAATAGCACTATGTCTAATACGAATGTGTCTCCTTTTTTTTGGTTTATGCCCTACAGCCAATCGCTTTGGTTGTAGTTTAGTGACAAATTATTTAAAGGCATTCTTTATCTTGTATATGTTTAGATGTATATGATAAAGTCC
>JAOTAX010000004.1:13304618-13320251 GCA_025629825.1 Erythroxylum guanchezii | reverse complement strand
TTGATCTTTGATGAGCAGAGCGATCGGCCCACGGGTCGTCTTGACTGGATCCGGGCCCAGCATGACCGACCCGACCAGAACTAGTCAAGAAAACAGTACTCTTCCTAATTGACTAATGAACTAGTTTTCTTTGTTTTGGCAACCACATTAGATTGGCTTGGTCCTTGTTCTCAGGATTTAGCTAGTAGTATTTTGTGTGAATATGTGAGCACATCATAAAGTGAAAAACGGACTCAGAAACGCCTGCTCGAAAACACGCAGGATTTGCCCTTGTGGTTAACAGCTACACGCTCTAAACCAACCGAGCAACTCTAACCACTAGTGGAGTGCACTAGTTATTTTTTATTTACACATTTGACTTTTTTTTTTTTAATTTTATGTTGAGCTAAACCATAAACGTTATTTTCCTTATCAAAACGATATTTGTTCATGCTTATTAAAAGTTGAGATTAGGTTTGAACAATAAAGAGAGCTAAAGAAATCCATTTTTTATTGAAATAACACATAAAATGGTAATTATAATATTTATTTATAACCTCGACCATTGGTGCATGAATTTTATATTATAATGACTTCTATGATTCACCAAGATTGATATTTATAATTTAATTAATTTGATAATTAAAATTAATTTTACTATGGTTCATCAAATTGTGTTATTAGTTTATACATGTTTAAATGTTTTAAATTTTATTTTTAAATATTCATTATAAATTATAGAGTTGAAAAAATTAAGATGTGTTTTAATTATAAGTAGATTGCATTAAGCATAAAACTCCATGTAAGAGTTCAAATTTTAGATGGCAAGAGTCAAACAAATTTAAATCTCGAGTTGATAACATGTTAAGAGTAACGTGTCTTTACTTTCATACAGATTACAACAAGTACATGGTTTAGGTTTAGTGATCCCCACCAAAAAACTTGGTTCCACTGTCAAATCTAAGAAGTACAAAGTTTTGACAAGGGAAAACCAGTGGCTGTCAATTATTCAACTTATTAGTTAGTCCATATGCCACGGATTTTAACCGGTTTCAAATTTGTGTTACTGATTTATAACCACGTATTTACGTAGATGCTACATAATTGTGTGGATAAAAATTAATAAAATAAGGCTGAAATAAGTTTATGGAACAACAGAGGCAGTAGAAAGAGGAGTATCGGGTACCAAAATTGCATCGTACTGTAATCTATAGATCGTGTATCAAAATTTCGACATTTATAATTAAAAAACTCGAATCCCTTGCAAATTCACAGGTGTATATTATTTAAAGTACCAATTAATTAATTCACAACTACTGTACTTTGCAAACACTCTTCAAGTCCATAATTTCGTTAGTATGTCATGGGTTGGTAAGGATAAGCGCGAGTGGTTCAACATGATTCATTGTCACTAATACCTGCAAGGGCCCAATAAAATGCTTTCTTTGCTTGGTTGATGAATAATGGCAAGCGTTGTTGGGTTTACTTTATGGTAGGATTGACATTCAATCCAATGATAAAGAAGATGATAGATAGTGATAAGAAATCGTATGATTTTGTTTTGGACTTTGTAATCATCCGGCCAATTCCTTGTCCACAGCAAATGAGATCAACGGTAGACGCCCCCATCTTTTGCTTAACCGTGACAAATTATTTGCTACATTAAATCCTAAGGTTCTGCGCCGTGTGCTCTTCTTCTTTTTTTTTTTTTAATTCAGAAAAATAAATAAATAATTAAAATATGTATAAAGAATTCACAGACTATGCCACGAAGGCTCATCCATCTAAAATTAGCAACTAATTTGACGGCAAATCAAAATAAACTAAAGAATACAGTAGCAATGGAAGAAACAACTCGAAACCCAGTCAATAGCAACAACAATTAACACCAAAAAACATAGCCAAATAAAGCCCAAGTAGACAAAGTCCAAGTAGAAAGCTTAACTAAAACAGTTCAACCCATAACTAGCAAGCCTGGGAGAAATAGAAATAAATGAACTGTATAGCCATGGCCCCGGAATGGCCAAGAGGAAAACTACTGCCAAGGAATAACTGTGTTGCTCCTCCTAGGGTAGGCATGGCAAGCATGGAAAATCCGAAGAAAACTTCGAAAGCTGTGACCTGGATAAGACTGATCAAGTACCCTGCAAAATAAAAAAAAGTAATAATTGAAATTACCTCCTCTCAATGTATAGCCTGAGAAGTGCTCTTCTATTTTGCTATACCAGGATTCTTGAATGTTATAAGGCATGCCCTTTGGAAATAAAGTTTAGCTAAAATCACTTTGGAAATATCTTATTTTAATCATAATTATTTTATCAAGAATTAAAACTGATAAGAATAGATACGTGCGTATTGACACTATTAATTCAGCGACTCTGTAAAGCGATTGAACTTTATTACATTAATTATATTAGAAATGTTTTTGGTGGAAACCATGATCGAGGTGCCAACCGGCTAGCACATGGGAGGTGGGAACTCTCTCACATGTATGATGTAAAAACAAAATTACTTTTTATTTTTGACATAAGATAAAAGTATTTGTCTTTGGATTTCCGTACTTATTATGATAATATTTAATATAATTAAACTTACTTTTTCAATAAAATTCTAGTTAGGAAGGAGAACTTAAAAATAAACACAATTATTGATTTAAAATGTTGCCTCCACAAAAACTTCTAACGTTAGAGGTCATGAATTTGGAATCGAGATAAAACAATTTAATTAATATGCACTTAAAAATAATAATTATTTATAACTTAATTGTCTACTGAAATTATTTTATATACATAACTCATTAAAGGGTAATATGAATTATCTAAGACAATTGAATAATCAAGAAGTTAGTACCTAAAAAGTAATCCATTAACATTAACAAAGTCCTTAGTTACTTGCAAAATCAACTCAATTCGGAAGCTTAAACATTATCTAATCAAAATGTAGCCCTTAGCTACGTGGTTGGAATGGAGCATAATTCCATTGGAACAACCATCTCTGAAATGTTTTATACAAAAACTACATATGTCCAACAGAAACATGAATTCTGCATTTCTCTATGAAACAAATAGGAATGTTGCGCTTTCTGTTTCTGTATGCACACAAACAAAACCCGACTGCCTCGTTTTATACAAAACCTAGCTCACCATTCTTAATCAAATTGTTAATTTGTTTTCATAACGTAATTGAAATGCCGGAATTTGTTCCCTGTCTAATTACAGTTGGCTCGGAAAGTTTGACGCTTCATGACGTGTCTCATTGTCGGGTTGCCGATTTCTAATCAAATCATAAATCGGACAAGATCCAACGGTAAAAGTTTAATCCCCGTGGTATTCATGCATGATGTCTCCGCAAATTATGTTTCTCAACAATTATTTTTCTAATGTAATCAGTAATTTGTTGTTAACAAAACATTAATATTGACATAATATTTTGACAAGTTGGCTTATTACGTCATTCATCTATATATATATACACTCACACACCCAAATTGGAGCAGTGAAACGTTGATTTTCAGAGAACACCACAGCTCACAGAGAAAGATCTAGAGAGACCGAGAGAGAATAATGGCGGGCTTGCAAAGATCTGCAGTGTCGTTTAGGAGACAAGGGTCATCAGGGCTTGTATGGGACGATAAATTTCTGTCAGGAGAGCTTAACCAAGTGAATCAAGATGGAGAAAATCAAGAGAAGAAACAAGAAACGGATGTGAGAATAGCGTCTTCGAGATCAGCGACCACTATGGAGAGAAGTCGATCCAACGGTGGGCAGCGAGGGTGCCGCAGTGGTAAGGTATCGCCGGCGATAGAACCGCCGTCTCCGAAGGTTTCTGCATGTGGGTTCTGCAGTGCTTTCGGCAAAACTCCCAAGAATCGGAAGAAAAGGGGCTTTCAAGGTAGATCGCGATAGCTTTTATGGTTATATGCGATGTTATCCTATAGACAAATATTCATTTTTCACGTTAGGTTGATAGGGTTTTCAAGAATTTACTGATCCGCCTCAGTAACGTGAGATGTTAAGAGTATTTAGATAACACAAAACCACGTTAAGATGATCTGTTAGATTTGTCACGGCCTTTGGTCCCTGACCTCTCTATGTTTCAAGCTGTTTACGATTTTCCTTTTGGTTTAGTCGTTAGTACTTTGTTGGTAATTTTTAGACACTAGAGATAGGGTTTTGTGGTTGTTGGATTCGGTGGATGTAATTATGTGTATATTGGCTTGGTTGGTCATCAAGAAAATTTTGTCTTCTGTATTAATTTCAGTATGTTTCTCTTTAATCTTTACGCAAGTAGGATTGGTATAGTACGAATTCCAATTATGTTACTATTTGCTAAACTAACAGGTAGATGAATAAGCACGTCACTAATTAACTAATTCCTACGAAAAGGGAAAAAATAATACCACTTTATAGGTCTCAGTACCTTCAAAAGTATACGTAACATAGGACACAGGGAACTAAATGCATAATCTAGGCTGTGAATCTTGTTTTTATTCTAGTTATAATCTTGTTTTTATTCTAGTTATAATGCGAATAAGATTTTAGTGTTAGTTTCTTCATTGGGACCATTAAAAGAAATGGCGGAGCTTTTTAGTCAGGCCTTTTGCAATTAGTTGATTACAAATAACAACTTACCCTTTGATGCATACTAATAGTGCCCGACAGTTTGTTGGGTGTCGCTGATTTATTATGTTCTGACCAACTCTACATGTTTTCTTCAGTCACCCCTAACACACACCAAATCCTAAGGGTTGAAAATCAATTCTATCTACATTTTTATGTGGGTCTTAAACAAATGTGTGGATGAAATTTAATAGAATAGAATAGGAACCGTTAGAAAATAAATAGATAAAAAAAAACAGATAATTATTAACCAACATTGTACTGTAGATGAGTTATTGCCTTGAAAGTGAATTCTGGCACGACCCAGGAGCAATCAACAACGTTGTTCACTCCCCAAGGTTAACACAACTAGCCTCTAACACGTGCACTCATGGTGGAAGCTTGGATCAGTAAAACAACAGATATCCAGAACAAATGAAGAATAAAGAATATTTTTAGCATCTCTGTTCATGCTTTTTTAGTCCCCATAGATAAAACCCCAATGCCTTATCTTTTGGGGTCTAAATCGTAACTGTAGATTGATTTGTTAGTGGATTGGTTTTAAAAGTGTGGGGAAGGATTTTAAAGGAACAAAGACCAAGTGAAAGGTTAGTTTAAGAGTTTAGAAGTCAAAGTGTTTTAGATAAAAATAGAACAGTCTAGAAATCAACAGGCATTTTTCCAACAATTCCCTAGAAATGGCTTGGTGGCAAAAAGGCATACATATTCTAGACAGGGTCATATACTTAAGCATCAATATCTTTTGTTTGAATTGATACGTTGCGAAGTGCAGCAACATCTTAGTTAGTGAAGTGAATTGCTCTTAAACTTCAAGAACTTAAGTTGAGACCCTCACAATGCATTTTATATACCCTTTTATGTTTACTGCTCCGCAATAATATAAATACTTTAGATGTCCATGCACATACCTTGGGTTCTCATGGGTGCCTTAGAAAGATAATCCAAGTGGCCACACCTTCACACCCAAGTAGGTGGTTTCATGAAGTCTAACCATTTTAGACCACCCAATTGAAGGGTTATGAAACCATTAAAGACCTTACGATCTAACCTCTACCAAGTGGTATTCATCAAGTCCATTCAAAATAGAATCATCATATTAGCTATGAATCCACAAAAAATATATACATAATGATAATCCATCAAATCCATTCAAAATAGAGCCACTAAGCCACTCATCATTGGGCTATGGAACCATCACATTTGTAACAACCAAACATTATTCGCCAAATCTTATACTTTGATTTATGGGTTTAAGCCATATTCCTTTTGATGATTTAAGAATAACTCTCCTTGTCAACCCTTTTGTAAGAGGATTTGCCAAATTCTTTTGTAAGAGTTATAAGCACAGTTTTTTGCTACCCCAATTGCTACTTATGAGTCATATTGTAGGGAAGTAGGTATTGAGGATCTCCCCCACAATGGCACATCTATCAACAAGTTCCTCAACCATTCAACTTCTTGACCTGCCAACTCAAGAGCAATGAGTTCAGATTCCATGGTGGAGCGTGTTATACATGTTTGTTTTGATGATTTCCATGATATAGCACCTCCACCTAAAGTAAAGACAAACACACTTGTAGAACTAACTTCATTATTATAAGTCACTCAATTAGCATCACAAAAACCTTCTAATACTGCAGAAATTTGCAAAAATGTAAACACCAATTCACAGTACCTTTAAGATATTTAAGTAATCTATGAAGTGCATTCCAATGCTCATTACTTAGATTATGAATATAACGACTCAATCTACTAACTGCATAGCCTATGTCAGGCCTAGTATAATTCATGAGGAACATAAAACTTCCTATGATTTTAGCATCCTCAACTTGTGAAATGCTAGGACCATTATTCTTTTTAAGAGATATGATTAGATCATATGGAGTTCTTATAGGCACAACATCAAAACAGTTGAATTTCTTTAACACTTTCTCTATATAATGAGATTGACATAAGGAAAAGCCAATTTTGGTTTTTCTTATTTTGATAACAAGAATCACATTAGCTTCTTCTAAATCTCTCATATCAAATTGGGAAGATAAAAAAACATCTTAGTTTCATTAACTACATTCATATTAGTACCAAAGATTAGCATGTCATCAACATAAAGGCATATAAGGAAACAATTGGATCTAAATAATTTTGAATAAACACAAGAATCAGACCCATTCACAATATAACTGTTGCTTGTTAAAGTTGTATCAAACTTTTCGTACCATTGTTTAGGAGCTTGTTTTAGACCATAAAGAGACCTTTTGAGCTTACACTTGTTCTCCTGTCTAGAAGATACAAAACGCTCATGTTGTTCCACATATATTTCTTCTTCTAAATTTCCATTAAGGAATGTTGTTTTTATGTCTATATGGTGTACTACAAGATCATAGATAACAGTAAACGCAGCTAGAGTTTTAACGGTGGCAATTTTAGTCACAGGAGAATAAGTATCAAAATAGTTAATGTCTTTCCATTGGGTGTAACCTATGACCACTAATCTAGCCTTAAATTTTTCTATACATCCATTAGGTCTCATTTCTTTTTAAAAATCCATTTACATTTAATAGGTTTACATCCTTTAGGTAAATCAACTATGTCCCAAGTATGGTTTGTTATTAAAGAGTCAAGTTCAATTTTAATTGCTTCTTTTCAAAAACTAGCATATATAGACGTGACAACTTCTTCATATGTTTTTAGATCTTCCTCTATTGAAAAGGTTGAAAATGTCTTCATTTAATCTATTATAATCATAAATTTCAATTAAGAAACAAGTAATAAAATTTGGTCCAAAAGTATTTTCTATCCTTCGCCTCTTACTCCTTCTAGGTTCATTTTCATGCTCATTAAGAGTAGAAGGTAAAGAGATGGGCACGACAACTTTATTAGTAGAACCAACAAAAATGATATCATCTTTTCTCTTTAAAGGAAAGATATGTTCAAAAAATTATACATCTCTAGATTCTCAAATAGAATTGTCACCCAAAGACATAAATCTATATGCTGAACTAGTTTGAGCATAACCATCAAAAACATAATCAAATGTCTTATTTCCAATATTAGTTTTTCTAAATTCTGAGAAACCAACTTTGGCTAAACACCCCCACACTTTTAAAATTTTAAGATTAGGAGCAAAACCTTTCCACAATTCATAAGGAGTTTTATCTGAATTTTTGTGAGGAGCCTTGTTAAGTATATAGTATGTAGATAAAATAGCTTCTCTCCACATATTATCATTCAAAGCAGAACTAGCAACATGGCTTTCATCATTTCTTTTAACGTTCTATTTTTCCTTTCAGCTATGTCGTTTTGTTGTGGAGTATAAGGGGAATTAGGTTCATGTATTATGCCATTTAATTCATAGAATTCTTCAAGGAATTTGGCACTATATTCTCCACCCTATCAGTTCTAAGCCTTTTTATTTTTCTTATCTAGTTGATTTTCCACTTCTTTTTTATATTTTAAGAACACATCTACAACCTCATCTTTTGATTTCAACAAGCACACCTTAGTATACCTAAAAAAGTCATCAACAAATGTAATATAATACTTTTTACCACCCTTACTAATTGTGTTCTTAAAGTTAGCTAGATCTGAATGTATTAATTCTAGCAACTCAGTACTTCTTGCTGTAAGTGGTTTACAAGGTTTTTTAGTATATTTTGCTTCTACACAAACAGTAGATTTAGAACAATTTTCATCATTTGTAACATTAATCAGACGCATACTTTTTAGTCTTTTAATTTAAGCAATGTTGACATGTCCTAGCCTACCATGTCACAAATTAATAGATTCAACAATATAAGCAAAAGTAGCAAAAGAACTTTTATTAGGAGTAGTAAAAACAGTGTTCAAAACAAATAACCCATAAGCTAAATACCCCTTTCCCACAAATTCCCCATTTTTGCTGATTATTACCTTGTTAGCCTCGATAACAATTTTCAATCCAACTTTATTCAATAAACTACTAGAAATTAAATTCCTACACAGTGAACGCACATACAAAACATCATTTAAAGCTAAAGTTTTCCCATAAATGAGTTTAAGGAAAATCTTCCCTTTTTTTTAGCACTCAAACAATCGTGGTGTTTCCCATGTAGACATGTTCACCATCTGCAACATCTTTAAGATCGTGGAACAGCTCCTTATTAGCACATAAGTGTTTTGAAGCTCCAGTTTCAAGTGCCCAATCCATTTTGTTTTCTACCAGGTTAGCCTCTACCACCACGACGATAATTTCTTCCTCTTCAGTAAGATTTGCCTGTGGTGTAGTTGGATTTGCTAATTTATGTAATGGATTTTGCTGATTTTTCTTTGATAGCATTGATATACCTTATAGCCTAGTTTGCCGTAGACATAGCAAGCTACCCTTTTCTTATAGATTTTTCCATCACCATTCTTGATTTGACATGTTTTTTTTGTTGCCCATACTTTTGAAATCTCTTTCCCTTCCATTTGAACCTATCTTTAAAACCACCAACAGATTCTACAAGGTTAGCTTTAACAGAAAAAGAAGAGACAAAGTTTTGCTTATCTTTTAGTTAGTTGGCCTCCTCGGTTCTCATATGACTAATTAGCTCCTGTAAAGTCAGATCTTTCTTCTTGTGTTTCAATTGGTTCCTATACTCACTCTAGAAGGGTGGGAATTTCTCCAATAGCACATTTGCCTGCAGCATCTCACACATCTTCATCCCTTTATATAGTACATCGGTCACCAAATTCTGATACTCGTGAACTTGGTCCATCATAGGTTTATCATCAACCATTTGAAATTGCAGCCCCATTTTTCTACCACATATTTTTTTTCCAGTATCATTTCCCCCATAATGTTTTTTTTAAATGTCCCAAATCAACTTAGCATATTTGTGGTTCACATACAAATTAAACAAGTTCATCATATGATTCAGCAAGGGACCTCTCATAGTTTTGTTGTCTTTATCAAACTTCTTTCTAAACTCGTCATCTAACTTTTTTCCTTTTTCGGCAATAGATATGGAGAGAGGAGTAGTAAGAGATTGAACAGAGGGGGTAGTAAGAGAAAAGACAGATGGTTGAGAGGTTTTAGGTTCATCAGATGGAACATCCATGAACATCACATAATTAATTTCGAGTTGTTAAAAAAGAATCAGTAGTTTTTGTGACCATCGCCTATAGTTGGTTCCATCAAGGGTTGGAGAGATCAAAAAGAGCTTTGTTCAGAGAGATAACAATAAATCTGGATTCGCTTTCAAGTTGTTGGAAACTAAACAGATAAAAAATAGAGCACTATCAACCAAAGTTGTACCGTGGATGAGCCACTACCTTGAAAGCGAATTCTGACATAACCCAGGTGCAATCGACAATGTTGTTCACTCCCTAAGGTTAACACAGCCAACCTCCAACACATGCACTCATGGTGGAAGCTTGGAGCAGTAAAACAACAAACACCCATAACATATGAAGAATAAACAAGAAGAAGAGAAAAGAGAAGAATGTTTTTCGTGTCTCTCTTCATCCTTTTTTAATCCCCATAAATAAAACCCCAAAGCCTTATTTTTTGGAGTCTAAATTGTAATTGTAGGTTGATTTGTTAGTGGGTTACTTTTAAAACATGGGGAAGGGTTTTAAAGGAACAAAGACCAAGTCAAAGGTTATTTTAGAAAAGGATAGAAGAGTTTAGAAGTCAAAGTTGTTTTAGATAAAAATAGAGTCTAGAAATCATCAGTCATTTTCTTAACAGGAACTAGTTTACGGGAACAGAGGATCTGGTCCCCCCAAGAACTTTGCCCTTTTCTCTGCACAGCTAACTTAAATGCCCAAATGATTATTATAGCTATTATCAATACAAAATAATAAGGCACACCTATTAACGTCTTAATTAGGTGGCATGTAAATATTCATAATTGTTGCACTAATTAGCTCCTACTTCAGATCTTGATGATATCCTCGTATAATTACAAGGTATTATTATGTAACAGGTATTAATTAGAATTCCAATTTACACTTGAAAACTTTATATCATTTACATTGTAAAAGACAAACTTAAATGTAATTTCATTGATCTTTTTATTTTATACTATCATGGTTAAATGTAAGTATTAGATTGAATTTGTGTATTTTCATCATCTTTTTTTTTGTTCTCAGCCAATTCCATTACAATGCAAATTTGAATTCTATAAGTTGTTTTTATTATAAAGAGGTAATTTTTATAAGGGTCCTTTACTTTAATTTTTATTTTTTATTGTGAATTTTTATTTTGAATTTTTATTTTAAGATATTTTGAAATAAAAATGTATTTATTGGTTAATTAAAATAATGAGTTATCCATATTTTTATTTTTATAAATTAATTAAGATAATTCTATTTTAATATTTTATAGATTATTTATAATAAGTGATAATGATTATTATATTTTTATTAAAACAAATAATTAAATAGGTAAAAATTATATAAAAATTAGTATTTATTTATTAATATAAATTTTAAATAAAATTAATATTGTTTAAATTTTAAATATAATATATCTTAAATTTATAATATAATTATATTTAAAAATTATATTGAAATAATGTTTTAAAAAATTAAAATAAGAAATAATTAAAAATTGGAAATTAAATTTTATTAAACACAATTTTTAGTGGTAACTAATATTAAATAATTTATATTTAAGGAATTTTATAGTTAAAGTGAATTAACATTTGAAAAGATGTTTCAAATATCAATTATAAATTAATTACTAGTTAACAAGAATGAACATGATTAGATACAAAAGATTAGACATTATATTTATACTCTATCTAATTGGAACATTAGATGACAAAAAGATTAAAATATGCATTATAACTATGAATGGATAGATTAAGTCACACCATTTTAATATTCCTAATATTTAGGTCATCAAGATAAATTAAAATGAGTTTTAATTTAGCTAATTCAATTATGAATTAGAATTATAATTTATAATCATTGCCAATATATTATGAACTTAATGGGGCACACATATAGAGTAGTGTAAAAGAGAAAAATCAATTTCAATTAAGTTGGACTTAATTATAAAGTTTGAAAAACTTTAGGGATCAAACATAAGATATTTGATTTTATTAAAATTAAATGAATTTAATTTGATAGAAATTGACTTAATTATAAAGTTTGAGAAATTTTATAAATTAAATATGAGATATTTGATTTTGCTAAAATAAATTAATTATAATTAGAGTTAGAGTTAGACTTTAATTATAATTGACGTATTTAATTTTAACAGAAATCAAAAACCTAATATTTTTTCTATAAATAGAAATAAACATAAAGAGCTAGTAGTCCTGCTCATTCCCAACTATAGTTAAGAAACTGCTACGTGGATACTATTAGAGGCTGGACACGTAAATAGCTCGTAGTTGACACATCGAAAATGTTTCAAAAGGATTTCAATAAGAATATTGAATCATGTCGATATCATATTTTATGATTCGAGTTTAATTATTCAAAATATTCAATTATTGGGATCTGATTAAAAATTGTAAATTTTCATTTTTTTTGTGCCTGTATTTGTTCATGGTTAGTTTCCAACAAAAGTGACTTTAAAATTTTCATAATCTAAGTATGATGATGTAAGCTTGTAAAACCTCATATGGGTGTTAAACTAAATGTCGAAAAATAGCTGTTGAAAAGTGAACACGACATCATAATAAGTTGGAGACATGCCATATTAATACTTCTTTTGCATGTATGCCTGTCTACATATATATAAAGCACAGGCAATAGAATCTGAACCAATATTAAGTAAGTACTTGATATCCAATAAAGGCCTTATATATAATTACAACAAAAAAAATTGTTAGTTAATCCGATTAGAAAAGTTAAAAGTTGCAACCTCATGTTAAGAATTAAGTGTCAAGCTAATTAAAATTCATGTTTTGTTAAACAACACTAAGGTATGCAGTGCTTAATCAATTTCTAGTCGAGCTTATTGGCGTTATCGTCATCCAAATGTGTAAATGTAGATGAACGTCTTAGAATTATTTTTTAGCTTAGTTTAATAATCATAAGTGTGGCCCATATTTCTTTATTTGATTCTAATATAAAGTGATCCCAAAATAATGGTTATTGCATTTGTTAAAGGAAATTAGAGTCATTAGGGTTACTTAATAAAGAAACCCTTCCCTCTCCTTTTAAGATAAGAAGAAACGTTTACATATATCAAAAGACATAAGTTCTTGCACTATAGAAAAGAACGAAGAGAGTAAGAAGGCGAGAGTGGATAAAATTTTATGTAGAGAAGGGATTTGCTAATAAGAAGAGATTAGGTTATTATTTCTCTCTTTTCTTTATAACATTAATTTTAGGGTTTGCAATTATTGAATTAATTGTGTCATAAATGTTCTTGGGTGAATTCTATGCTTGTAATATTACTTAGAATGTTAAAGATTAAATCCTACATGTGGTATCAGAGCAAATTATGAAACTTTAATTTGCATTAGAGTTAACCCTAAAATTATCGATAGCGATTAATGTTGCTTTGCTTTAAAATTATAGAAGATTGTTTATTGTTTCTATTGTAATATCTCGATTAAGGCTATCTTATTTCTCAGTTTCTGGATTTGATTTTATCGATTGAACGATTCTTAATAATAATAGTTAGAGATTGCGATGGCGTTACTATCTTTCGCATATCTGTTAGCTTGTTTTGTTTTAAATTTTGATGGGATAGCTATTGATATAAACCGATTTTAAAGAATCTGGTGAACCACATTTTCATGTTTCTAAAGCCTAGAATTACAGGTTTACGTTGCATTAATTGTTTACCGTCTTTGAATGATTTCTAAAAAACCAAAAGGATTGGTGTTATGTACGTGCATGCATTAATTATGGTTTGACTTGTTAACTTTTAAAAGGAATAAAAGATGTAGAGAAGAGTGTGTGTGAGTGTGTACAATAAAAGTTTAAAGAAATGTTTTGTGGGGCTGATGATCAAAGTTTTGTTTGCATTACTTGTTTACATCAAATTTTGGAAAACGAAAAGTTAAAGAAAAGCCAAGGTTTTTATGGGCCCCACCATTAAGACATTGGATTCATGTTGCAATTATTGTTTATATTAGATCTGAAAAAACATGTTTTTTTTTCTATTTATAGAAAACAAGAGTTAAAAAACAAGGTTTTGTGGGGCTCATCATAGAGAGACTTTTGGTTGTGTTGTTATACAACAAAATGTTTAGGTGATTAAAATGAATGAAAATCGTGACTTCTTTATTGACAAGTTAAAAGGTTGAATATGGTTGTTAACGTATAGAGTCAATTGTGTTTTAGTCTCCATTATAGTTTTGAACTTTACAACATCATCTTTTAACATTACAGTTAAATTCCAAAATTCACGTATACTTACTAAGTAAATGCTTTACTGTATAGAAAGCTTGTTAGTCACCAAATTGACCTTGCTTGAAAAGACATTTAGACATTTAATTATGCATTCTTTCAATTGTTCATGTTATATGATGTTAATAAATGACATAATAGATAAACTGAACAATTGAGATTAATAATTATAATGTTAGGAGGTCACCCAAAGGGGAATCATTGCTTATAATTAATAACATTAAAAAGACTTATCGACCTACTTGGTGAATATATTTGTATATCTAAAGATGACATGAATACTAGCTTGAGTATGATTGACTGTCTATCATAGTGTGTATATATATATATGTTAGCATCATCATGGATTAAAGATATGTGTTTAAGTATCACCCAAATGTGGACTTAATATATATATATATATATATATATATATTAACGTTTGTTATTGTCTGAATCTATTAATTGTACTCAAAGTACTAATGTTTGAGTTTATTTTTACGTTTGTAGTTTCTAGTAATTTTTTAGTTATGGGTAATGGTCTGATCAAGTTCAATAGGCTAAACTATGCTGATTGGTCTGAACAAATCCAAATTTAATTGGGTATTATGAATAAGGACCTCACATTAGTTACAGAGAAGCCTGCAACCATTATTGAGACCAATACCCAAACTGAAAGGACATATTTTAAGTCTTGGGAAAAGTCTAATAGGTTGAGTCTAAACTTGATGTCATTGACAATGACTAAAAATGTTAAGCCATCAATGCCTCATATGGACAATGCAAGGGAATTCATGATGAAAATCAAAGAGTACTCATAATCAGATATAACTGACAAGTCTATTGTAGGAAGCTTGATGAGTAAATTGACGACCAAAAAGTTTGAGTAGTCACAACCTATCCATGATCATGTAATGGGCATGTCAAATATGGCTATAAAGATGAAATCAGTGGGCATGAATGTGAGTGAATCCTTCCTAGTACAGTTCATCATCAACTCACTTCCTCCTGAATTTGGTCAATTCTAAGTGAATTTCAACACTTTGAAGGAAAATTAAAACTTTTAAGAAATCAGGGCCATGTTAGTGCATGAAGGGAGATTAAAGAAAATGAAGGAACACTCTGTTCACTTCACAGTACACAAAGAAGCTATCAGCAAAAAGGGAAAGCCAAGAAAGAAGAGAAACAAGAAGGACAAAGCCCCAATAAAGGTTAATGACGGCCAAATTCATAAAGAGCAGCGTTGTTTCTTTTGCAAGAAAGCTGATCATCTCAAGAAAGATTGCTTTAAGAGAATGGCTTGGTTCGAAAAGAAAAGTAAATACTATATTTCAATATGTTTTGAATCAAATCTTATTGAGGTTCCTAATAATACCTGGTGGTTAAATTCAGGTGCAATTGCTCATGTGTCACATATTTTGCAGGGATTCCTTTCGATCCAAACCATAAATAGAATTGAAGAGTTCCTGTGTATGGGTAACAGAATAAATGTAGCATCCCACTCCCGCAAGACCCGAACCCGACATCGACGGTGATATCCGAGTCCGTGTCCGCGAAGGTGACATGCTAGGGCACTCAATCAGTTACAAATCGGTATAAATTTTTTTTGTAAAACTCTAACATTGTAGAAGTCCATTTCCTCCAATGTGGGCCAAATAAAATTAAAAGTCGATAGAATATTGTTGTCAATACATTACAATCAATGCAGTTTTAATGG
>JAOTAX010000004.1:13273441-13285864 GCA_025629825.1 Erythroxylum guanchezii | reverse complement strand
CTACGTTGTCCCACGCAATTTCTCTTGCGAAGTTGTACGAAGCAAGGAATTCTTCTCATGAGAACGGTTCTACTGCATCGAATTCTACGCCAACTCATCCGATATCGCAATCACAATCTTTTCTGTGTCAAATGAACTGACTAACCATAACGTCAAGCGGTTGACTCGGGAAGAGCTAAACGAGCGGAAAAAAATGGGATTATGCTTCAAGTGCAACGATAAATATGGACCCGGACACAAGTGTAAAAAATTATTTGTTATTAGAGCTGCCTTGCAAGATAGCGACGATGATGCGGAGATGGAGATCGAAGGTCCTGACTAGGCTGCCATTTAATTCCTCTTGTCTTCCTCTTGAGGACAAGAGGATTGTTTTAAGAGAAAGGGAATGTTACGTGTCTAATAAATTAGTTATTTAATTTGTTGAATTATTCTTGGGTTAACATCTGCTTAGAATTTAGTGGCGATAGAATGGGTAGTAATTCCTTAAATTATGCTTAAGTGGTTGGCTCTTTTTGACTATTTAAGTCTTTGAATAGCAAGTCTAAGGTATTAGAGTTAAATCAATAAAATACGTGAATATTTGAGGCCAGGTTTCCTCTATTAAACCAGTTCTTATTTATTATTTCCTCATCAATCAGTACAGGTTCCAAAGCCAAAAACCAGTTTATACCAATAAGTAATCCAATATGGAAAGATGGAAGATGGTAAGGACTAATTTATGAAATACAAGATTGAAGAAATAATTTCTAATTGAAAAGTTATTTATTACACAATTCTCTGTTAGATGAGTTCATACTGTTTATTTCTAACATTGTACTTTAAATACTCCTCGCCTTCGGTTAATGTCCTCGACTTTACCTCAAGATTTCTAAATTACTGAATCACAAGAAAAGGACCTTCAAAAATAAAAAATATTTTAAAAGATAAGCGTGAAAGCTGTTACATTTGACCATTTTGATACAAGTTGCTCCACCACGCAAGAGAGGTAGGATTACAGCACAGCTACCTTATCCATCAGCGAAGGAATCACAGAATCAGATGGGAAATTAACATATCGACACAAGCCCACCGCACAGGCTTTCACTATAAGAAGGATACAAGTACAGTCCCAAACCATTGAACGAACTATTTATGCCATGTGCAACCTATCCATAGGGAAATCATACACTCAGATTTCTACACCGGACATCCAATTAGTTATTGCTGAATTTTTGCACCAGGTTGAATACCCGACTGAACTTTGCTTTGAAAGTGGGCTTCCAACCTGCACATACAAAGGAAATATAATGAAGTGGCAATCAGAAATATGAAAAAGGAAACAAAAGTAAGTGGATGAGCAAACCTGGTAGCACATTTGTAATAAATGGTTTCAGGAGAGTTATATGTTCGTGCATTGGCAAACATTCTCTTGACATCAGCAACAAACATCTCGAATGTCACATAATATTGTTCAGACTCTACCCTTTTAGACATTGTCTTCAGATCTGTAATAGAACAAGTGTCCAATCATGAATCACTGATTATTACAAACTTTCAACAAATAGCAGAGAACAAGACATCATTTAACATCTTTCCAAAGACAGAGATCAAAGAACTAAAATGGAACCTCATATACTTGTTAAGTTTCTAAAATATGAGTTCCCAATTAGTTAAAAACTTCATAATCTGTACATCACAGTCACACTAAACCCCTTCAATTACCAGTTGGAGACACTTTGACTAGAGTTATATGAGAACCTTGCACATCATACATCATTTTCAAGAACAACTATAAGTTTCAAATTCTCCCAGAGCTGCTATGTCAAAATGATTTTAAAAAACAATCATAATAGGTTATTTTGATATATAAGGCCTGGTATTAGAACTAACAATTTGCAAAGTAGTCACATGCAAAAGTAGAAAAACTCTCACCCATGGGATCTTTGATGATGTCATAGTAATCAGGGACATCACGTGCATCAACTGGTTCCTTAAATGGCCAAGCATCAACATGGTCATGGATTGACTGTTAAAGCAAGAAGACAAGTGGTTAGAGTGGATGGAGCGTTGAATAGTCAGAAATGGCACATTTGCAGAAGTTGTCATTGTCAAACCAGGTAACAAAAAAAACAAAAAAAAAAGGAAGAAACAGAAAGGTTAAAGGATGGAGATGGGGAACTTTTTTTAAGCGTAACTGTTACCATTTCACATGAACAGTAACAGAGGCCGTCAAGTCCTTTTTCTAATGCTAACTGCCTATTAGATAGGAATTAGGTAGAAGTTAAGTAGATCATCCTAATTTGTTTATGACTTGACTTATTCGACATTAAAGAATCTCTATTAAGGTAGATTCAATTTTGTTATGGAAATCTTAATTGGGAATCCATTTATTGCTAGGATTAGGGTTCCAAGAACCTCTCTCTATATATATGTAAACAACCAATTGATGGAAGTAAAACAGATTGTTTATTCAAATTTTGAGTTTTCAAACTAGGTAGGAAGATTTCTTCTAAGAATGATCCTTAGACCTAAGATTGGTTCCTACTTTCATAAGCCTTGGAATGATCCTACCCACTATTTTCTTGACTTCACTCAAACCCCTAGAAATAATAATCCGAGTTTTCAGCAACCTAAACCTGAAGTTTTAGTCGACTCCAGTTAAATTTCACACTTGAACTTAGAATTTCCAGCAAAACTAGCAACATTTCAGCATCCCAGATTTCAAAATTCCAGGATTTTATTCAGTTGTGCTTCTTATATCAATTTGGCATCAGAGCTCAGATTCAACAATGACTATACAAAGTGGAAGGACCTAGAAGATTATTCAATGATCAAGAAAGAGATGAGCTAATTGTACGAAATCTGGATAAGCTGGACAGCATTGAAGTGCTTCTTCAACAATTAAAAACTCCCACAAGACAGCAGGCAAACCAGATACGGGAACTTGATAGGAAGTTGAGGAAACCCAAAAACAACCAACAACTGAAGGCTGAAGCAACAGAAGAGCAAGTTGAATTGGTTATACAGCAACAGTTAAGGGTTCCAGAGCAAGTTGGACAGCCAAAAATATCAACCTCTCATACTAGTCATTATGCGGAATCTGAGAAATCAAACTAGAATTGAACTACCTGACATGGTTGGAATATTACCAAGAAAATGTGTATTAAGTACCTGACTTTATGGGAAAAGGTGAAACTAAAACCAAGAGGGAAGTACTTGCCTTTACATTACAAAGATGACCTTCAAGCTCAACTTACTATGCTTTGACAAGGAACTATGACTGCTACAGAGACTTTGGAGAAGTTTGACGAGCTTTCTGTTCATTGTGAAGGAATGGAATCCAAGAGAGCTTATATCTCATTATGTAAATGGTTTAAGAGCAAAACGAAAAGAACTTCTCATGTATAGGATTTATAATCTTCAAAATGCTATCTCTAAAAGTGGAGCTATATTTGGAGTCATTATATGGAAAAATTAATGCAAAAGGAACTGCTAATGCTCATAACCAGCCCAATGTCAAGCGACATTTAATCTAAATAACATGCAAGGAAACAAGTGCTATCTATGCAACGTAAGAGGACATTATGCCTATGAGTGCCCTAACAAAAGTCTACATGCGACCAAGAAAAAGAGATGTACAAGATCCTGAAGAATGTAAGTGTGAATTTGAAGTTGTGGACTCGTTTGGAAGTAACCATTAATCAAAGGTTAGGTGATGTTGGTTGACAACCTTTATTCATTGAGGTTGACTTTTGTCAAATCCAGGAGAATGATGCAATCAAATTTTGTTTTAATTTGTTTTATTAGAGAAGGAAAATGTTTCTACTACTTTTTGTCTTTAATAATCTAGAGTTTAGGTTTATTTAAAAATAATAAGAATCCCTAGTAAATGGTATTCTATGCTTATTTTGGAAATTTAGTGAGTTTCCTTATTCCATCAGGATTAGAGTTTCAAGGCCTTTCCTAAAATATGCTATGTTTAACGTGTTTCAGAACTACAAAGATAGACTAATTTTAAAGTGTGAGAAACTCCTAAGTTTTAGGAGCAATTTTAGGAACTTATCAGTGTGATTTTAATAGATTTGTTTGTTTCAAACCTATGTGATATTCCTAGATGCCTAGATTTCTAGACCTATCCTTTATCTGAATTCCTTGTTATTTTTAATTTCCAGTATAAATTCAAATTTTCAACAACCCATATTTTCAGTTTATAGTATTCTTCTATTTGTACTACATCAGTTGTTAATCCATTAGGAAAGAGATAGCATCGTTTTTTCCCACGTCCTAATAACAATGAACCACACAGTCAAAATGGTACTGTGACTGAAACAACACCATTAAAAAGCAAAGCTTTCCAGGAAGGAGGTTAGGTATGGATATAAGAGTCTCGACCATGAAAACCTAATGGACCAGGTCATTAGGTGCAGTTTCCAATTCATTTTGCTTCACAAAAGGAGTAGCAAGCATTGAACCTGTCTCTAAGTTATATGACCCTCATTATGGTATTCCAGAGTCTGTTAACCAGCACCAAGTACCAGCACAGAAAACATAAAATAATACTAATGGAAGTTGGGCTAGACGTGCCTTTAATAGTGAACGCATAAATGCAGTCAAATGTTTCTGATTTGTAGCAGTATCTGTAGAGGCTGTTAGAGTTCTGAATCGTGAATGGCCCCACTGGTCAGGAGTCCACCCAGCCTCCCCTGTTATCACATCCCAAAGAACTCTTATTAGTATCTGAAATATTTCAACCATGTCATATCTAATTTGATGAAAATGATAGGACATAACATTAAAGCCAATAATCTAACTCAATTACATTGCTCCCTTTCCTAACTTGTAGGATGTAGATTTAAATCCCCATGTACCAGAAATAAGTAATTGAACTGTAAAAACATGCTTTTGAAGTAATTACAAAAGGTTTGAGCTTACTCAGGCCAGGAATATCCTCAACTTTGATGATCTTCTTGGGGATCCCTGCTTCTTTCTGAAAATCAATGACTTCTTGATCAAAACTGACTTCATACAGGGAAACATGACCAAATCTAAAATCAACCTAGAAGTCATGTGGCAGCAAACGAGTAACATCTATAAAATTTCCAAGAGTTCAGACATAAAGAGCACCCAGAAAAAATTGATAATCAAAGAATTCTCATCCTGTACCTTCTGATAATCAATCCCACTGTAAACAATGTGACAATTTGACAGCTCTTTTATCTTTTCATCAATAGCCTAGAATTGCCAAAAGCAAGGGGAACATATACTTCAGTGGACTACCAAAAATGACAGAAAGGACAAATAAGTGTAGACAGCAGATAGTTTGCAATCCATATATTTAGTAAGAACTTAAAGTTTAATAAGATGGATGATTGCAGCTTCCGCAAAATGGGAGCAGAAATGACCAATACAACTAGTTGCAACTTCTACTCTAAGAAGATCCCTTGTATATAAACTTCAAATGTCATCTGTTACTCCAAATGTTGAATGTCATCTGTTGCTTCAAATGTTGAAGATCATAGATGAATTCCTTCACTTTACCTGCCTCTGACGTCGAATCATAGTTGATAGATTAGTGTATGGTAGTTTTGGATCAATTTTGCACTCCATGAGGATGCCTCCATCATAATCTTTAATGTAGCTGAAATTAAAAAATGTTACAAGTAAATGAAATGCACAAGAACACAACCAAACAGGATTAAGGGACAACTCAAGAAATTTGGAAAAATACTTCAAAAAGAAATATTAAATGGACAGGGATCATCAAGTTAAAGTTAACATTCCTATTTATATTTTCACCTAGGAACAAACTTACTAGGATATTGGAAGGTTGCATGGAAAATCAAGAAGCAATTTTTTCCCAAAACACACCCTCCTAAAGAACCTAAAAAGCTTCTAAACCCAAATTACCAACACTGGTACTGATTTGATCAAGAATCTACAAGCAAACATTCAATCATGTTTACATTTCCAGAGATTGTTATTCACAATACCCTTGCCATCGATCTTTGTCCAAATAAATCTCCTTAGTAAAGCCCTGCAAGTTACCACAAAAAACCATCAAGGGCCAACCCCACTATATCAAGATAGCAAGCAATCAGAAGCAACAAATGTGCAAATTCTCCGGGAAAATACAGCCAGGAGATCGTGCAGATGAAATCATAAAAGCACAGTGATTCTTTCAATAATATCACACAAAACTGCAACTAAAATCTTGTAAAAAGAAATGGGCGACCAGAAGATAAGCAACATAGAGAGGAAAAACAAGGAATCTGGCATTGAGCAATCAAGAAGTAGAAATCTAAATTACTATTACAATACTTCAAGTTTTCATCTCCAAGGAATATGGAGGTTAACTAAAGTCAGATAGAGTATGGAAATTATTACCATACATCTGTCATAAAAAAAATTGTGAAAAATAATTAAGAAGAGACAATTGGAAAACAATGTAGCACTAGTAATTGCTCATTACTTCTCTATGTAAAATCCCCATATCAGTAGGAAGTCATCTATCCTGGTAGTAAAGAATCAGTTACTGGCAGTCAAAGATGGAAAAAAAGAACTACCAGAAGTGGTTAAAAGAAAAATTACCTGCTTGATGAAATAGCCAACAGCATTATTATCTGCGTATGTTAAAAAGTGTGTTAACCCATCAACGTCACGCGCATGCTGCTTTAAGTGATTCATCAATCTTGTTCCATAACCTTTTACTTGTTCATCTGCTGTGATGGCACAAAATGCTATCTCTCCAAACTTTTGACTGCAATTCCCAGGGGCAAAAATGTAAATAACCAGGGAAAATACGTGACAAAGAGGAGCAAAATCTGATTTCAGATAATGCAGAACTTTCAGCTACATAGTTATTTATAGGTATATTCAAGAAGCAATGTTATCCAAACTTGAGAATAAATTGTTTTAAGCTTAGCAACTGTATCAAGGACAAAGACCTATTGCATCTCAAAACGGTACAAAATAGAGAAAGGTATGTCCCAGGAGCAAATACTAGTCAGTATCGATGTTTTTCGCTTCCTACCAGCCGGTATTCATAATACCGACCAGTGCTGTAAGTTTTACATAGATGAAGGACTAAATTGCAAAAATTTTCTTTTAAAAATCCCCCCCCCCCCCCAACTCGACTGTCTTCTTCTTTCTTCTCTCCCATAATTTTTTTCTCTCACATCTCACTCTCTCTCTCTCATTCAAGCACCACCGATGACCCTCCCTCTCGTCTCCGGCAACACCACAACCCCACCACCGGCAGCCCTTCCTCCCTTTGCTCTCTCCTTCTACACTTTTTTATTTCTCTCACACATCTCACTCTCTCTCAACCACTACGCCTACGGTTTGCCACCACCACCAACGCCCCACCAGCCCAGCCACCACTCTCGGAGTCTCGGATCTCCTCCTCCACGCTAGATCTGAAATAGATACAGATCTATTTCCGACCTGACCCGTTGAAATTGTCGTTGAATTCTAAATAATTGGGAGTGTGTTTATGACTTTACGTATATTTTGTGAATTGTGAATGGAATTTGTGGGTTTGTTGTTACGTTGCTTGTTGTGTCGATTGTGAAATGGAACAGAGAAAATGGAAATTAATTCATTGAAGTTGTTTGCTTTCATCAATGGAAAGAGCATCGATTTAATTCAGTCAACAGTGGCACTAATATGCAGAAATAAGGTTACTAATTTAGAGTTAGTCAGTTGAGATAAAAAAAATTTAAATTAGCAATTTTGATTTTGACATATTCAAATTATCTTGGCATATTCTAGGATTGAAATGTCTATTTTTCTTTTGTTAGTATGTAGAGCTATAAAAATGTCAAATGATCCATGATTAGCCTTATTATGGACGAGGATAATTGAATGAACAAAATTAAACATCAATCTTATATTTATGCTATTCTTTTGTTAGTATGTAGAGCTATAAAAATGTCAAATGATCCATGATTAGCCTTATTATGGACGAGAATAACTGAATGAACAAAATTAAACATCAATCTTATATTTATGCTATGTTAACTAGTTTTACATTCCCAATTTTCTTATGCTCTACTGTCATTACTAGCAACTAGAATAGAATATGCTCAATCAAATTAATCAATATATTTGGTGGTTAGTGAAGGTAAAATGTACTAGTAAAATGGACTATTTTACAAATTTTAAAAAATTCAGAGACTATTTCATAAATTTAAAAACTTTCCCAAAATGGTACTCGGTATTGACCAGTATCGGTACTATACCCGAACCCAATTCAATACCAAGTTTGGTATGGTATTCGCAACATTGATCTCATGTACAAAAGTTGACCACAAAACAAAATGATGGTACAAACAGAAAGGGAACTTATGCAGTAAAGTAAAAGGAATTTAATTCATGATGTGATGTCAACGCAGTAAATCATAAGAAGGCTCAAAAAGGACACAGATATAATATGATTGTTAATCCAACCTGGCATAGGGGCGATATGTGATCCCGCCAACAACCTTATTACGTCTGATAACCATCACAGACTTATGGTTTCTGTGAATTGAAAAGAAAACGCAAACAAAAAAGGAGATTCAGAATACAGCGTCCACTTGAAAATCTGACCACACTTTAAACTACAGGCTCAAAAATGGAATGCTCAAATGAGTGCTCATAGGATAATATCCTGAAGCTTGCCAGGATAGTCATTCAATTTGTCGAGTACCACATAAGTAACAACATGCCTCCAGAATCTCACAACAAAAAAAATCAAATGATGGGTCAAATGATGGGTGAATGTTTTGTGTTGTGGAGATGTTAACTCCTCCTGCACAAGTCATTTGTGTGACATAAAAAGCATGCTACATATTCCAGTTTCATCATCTACACTGCAAGACTCTATAAACAAGTCACATTACAACTTTCGACTAAAGGATTGAGCTTAGCTTTGGAGGAAAAAGAGAAAGGAGAAGACAATCAAGGATAACACACACGTTAACCCTATAGTTACCTATCCATGACAAGGCGGACAATGTACTCT
This sequence comes from Erythroxylum guanchezii, assembly GCA_025629825.1. Taxonomy (NCBI): domain Eukaryota; kingdom Viridiplantae; phylum Streptophyta; class Magnoliopsida; order Malpighiales; family Erythroxylaceae; genus Erythroxylum; species Erythroxylum guanchezii. The sequence continues at coordinate 13,276,881 of JAOTAX010000004.1, read as the reverse complement.
TTCGGCATGTTAGGCAACTGTCTGGCAAATATATTTTTCAGTCCTATCAACCTGAGGTTTAGAACGCAAAGGAATAAGCTATAGCGACTAGATTATATTATGCATTTCAATTGCACAAAGTTCTTAATAACAATATATGTGAAACAATTATAGCAAAAAAATTAAAGAAAAAAACTAAAACTCTCTGAAAATATAATCAGAATAAGAGAAACAGGTACCAAACCATATGTTCATCATCGCCATCATTTGAAGTGCACACAAATTTCAGTCTACCAGCTTCCTCCTGAAACACTTCAATCATTCGATTAATCTAGGTAACTCCAATATCGAGTTACATGTAACCAAAAGGAAAGTTCTCCCACATTTTACTATTTAATCTCTGAAATTTTCAATGCATGGAACAACGTGGAAGAGTAAAAAGGTTCATAACTGATCACCTCTCTCTTAAGACTCTCTTCTCTAGCAATATAAGCCCCACTAGTCTGCAGATTCTCCGTAAATATCTTCACAGAATCTTCCTTCACCACAATCCCCGGTACAGAACCTCCAGCTGCGGTGGAGCCAGCAGCACCAGCCACGGCCGGAACACCATCCTTTCCGCCATCAGAATTTTCAATTTTCACCGCTAAATTCTCCGTCTTGATTTTCGTGGTGCGCGCGGAGGACACGCCACCACCGCCTGAGCCTGCGCCCGTGGCAGAGGAGCCGGCATTGCTCTCAAGGCGAGCGGTGGTGAAGGTGCGCATGGAGGAATCATTGTCAAACTCGTCCTCGTCGTCGTCGACGACGGCGTCGGAGTCATCGGCGTCGGAGTCGGAGTCTGCGCCCCGAGCAGATATGCTCTCGAGGTCATCATTGGAGGTCAATGCGCCGTCACGCGTGTCTGCGGAGAAAGAAGAGGGAGGGAAGGGAGGAGCGTGGTCGTCAGACGCCGCCGCCAGCTTGCGTTTGTGAATCGAGGACGTGGCGGAAGCGGAGGCGGAGTGCGATGGTGACGGCGACTGAGAGCTGCGAGAGCGGTTCGGTGCGGTCAAGTGAGAGTGAGAATCCATAGATTCGAGGTTTGAGTTGAATCGGTGAATCGCTGAATTTAATGGTTAGGGTTTTACATTGACACTCGAGCTTTCACTTGCTTCCTTCCGCATAATGACCCAAAAAATGCCGTTATTAGTCCTTAGTGGCCGAAACGCATAGTTTTGACTTTGAATCATATTCTAACTCTGAATCTTCATTATGTTTATTGGAGCACATTGATGGAGAACTTTTTGTGGTCTAAAGAGTATTGGCATCTTATTGAATTCGGCGTAGTAGCACCCACAGATGGAGTAGCACTCACAAAAACAGAGCAAAAGGAGTTGGAGGAACCAAAGTTAAAAAAATTTAGGTAGAAAAAATTACTTGTTTTAGGCCTTTGATCAATCTATCGTAGAAACTAGTCTTAGCAAAGAAACTTCCGAGGATATTTGAGATTCAGTATAAAAAATATTAAGGCTGCTCCTATAAAGTGAAGAGCATATAGCTCTAGCATTAAGAATGGATTATGAAAATCTACAAATGAAGGATGGTAAATTTGTTGCTAGTTATTTTACAAGGTCTATGAACATAACTAATAATGTATGATTCTATAGTTTTTTTTGTTAAATCACCCGATATCCGGCGCCACATGAACAACCGACTAGTCCGAATTCAAGCCGAGTAGGACCTTTTTTGGGCGACAAAGCTCTCCCTCACGAGTTTTTAAAGTGACTTCATTCCTAAGACTCGAACTCAAAACCTTGATTAAGGATAGAGGAGCCCGTGCCGCTTCACTACAACCCTCGTGGGTGTATGATTCTATAGTTAGGAAATGGAAGATGTTGATATTGTGGAGAAGATAATATGTTCCTTAGCACTATAGTTCGTTCGTGTTATTTGCTCAATTGAAGAATCTAAAGAAATGAATGAACTCTCACTTAATGAATTTTAAAGTTCCTTATTGGTCCAGTAACAAAAAATGAATTAAAGTTTAAATACGGAGGAGAATGACTTAAAGGACTCTACTACTCCTTATTCCCTTCAAATTTTAGAAGGAGAGGTAAAGGTAGAGGTAGAGAGAGAAGAGAGCCTGATCGAAGAAAATAATGATGGTAATAAGAAATATAGAGCTGTGATGATTAATTGCAAAGCTAAAGAAATAGACACGATCCATAATTTAACAAATCCAAGGTAAAGTGATTTTTATATCGTAAATTTGGTCTACGATTAAGTTTTATGTAATAATTAAATCGTCAATAAATTCGCAGGCTATCCAAAATTAATTTTTCCGCACAAGTAATCAACAATCACAAAAACAAAATACCAAAGACACCAACGTTTGGTAACGCAGTTCGGCACACTTTGTCTACGTCTGTGAGGCCCTCACCCAGATTAATTACTTTCACTGTGGTTCAACAAAATTACACCAGACTGATCTACCCCGTAAGACCCAATCTATGTAACCGGCCCACAACCTAACTAACCGTGAAAGATTTTCACGTCCAATAACACGACCGACTCGTGTTAACCTCGTCAGAGGATTTTGCAAACTATTTCTACTTCAAAAACAAAGACGAAAAACACAAGAAGGCAACAAATCCAGATCTGAAACTTTTCACTCAAAAAGTCCAGCGACAGCACAGCCCTCTTTATACTGCAAACATCAATTAACCAGAATTATCCAGCAACTGCTTCGACTCCTCTTCATCCGTGGACAGCTTGCTGGTTATAAAACTAGCGTGAATATACTGCTGCAAAAAACCTTCTGAAAGTCAACTCAATCAAGAAATAAAACTAACAACGCAGCCGCAGGTTCAGCAAAGTTCCACACGATATTTTTACCCACACGCACAGTAAAAACAATATATAGATGAGAAGAAGGATGCCCTACACCAATATTCCACGTCAGCCAAGAAATCCCACTTGTTCACGCAATCTGCTGAATTTCCTTTTGTGTTTCAATAAACTTCCATATGAATTAAATATGTGAAGAACACATCCAATAGAGATCTTCAATACAAATCCACCAAGTTCTCTTTTCAATTAATTCAACACCCACGGTGGGCCCACACTTTTATAATTCTCAAGCTTGAATTAACGCATAGCCACACCCTTACATATTCCTTTTTTCCCAATAAGCATTTAATGCACATGACTTCAATTTTCTGCACACGTCAAATGGCAATGGACTTCTACTACTAATAGAAGACGTAGATCAACTTCAAGGCTAGAGGCGTTTGCTAAATGCTGCACCCACACCAGAGATGGACTCCCACACCAGAGATGGACTTCTACCGTAATTAGGAGATATGCACAAATATGGAAAGACTTCAAAGATTCCACCGAAATATGCAATCTTATATGTCCAATTTAAAATGCCAAAACTAAATAAGGAATATATAAAATATATTCTAACAATCTCCCCC
>JAOTAX010000004.1:13245260-13261064 GCA_025629825.1 Erythroxylum guanchezii | reverse complement strand
TTCATGAATTCCTCCTTTCTTTACACATGAATAATTGTCAATAATTCACTTAACAGTTCTAGCTTCCATGAAAGGTTTGGGGTCCAACACTTCCCATTACCAAAATAGGATACAATTCTTTGAATGCTTTCCCTTAATAGAAAAAATACAAAGAAGATTGAGTATGTGGTCTAATAAGATTCTCTCTTTTGGAGGGAGATGACAACTCATCAAATCCGTCCTGAATTCCCTTTATGTTTACTCATCTTCCAACATATCCTTAGCTAAATGAGTCATAAAAACCATTGAGAAACTATTTAGAAGAATTCTCTAGGGGAACTTAAACTCAGACAACCTCTTTACTAACGTTAAATGATCAAATATATGCAAAAGAAAAAAAAGAAGGGGTTTAGGACTGACCTCTATTGAAACCTTTAATAGATTAACCTTGTAAAAAAAATCGATGGAACATCCTATTAGATAAGAAATCTTTATGGATTAGATGGTTCCATAGCTATATCCTTAAAGGATCCAGCCTTTGTTCTATTCCTCTAAAACCTTCCCTTTCTTGGTCCTTGATTAAACTTTTGAAGTTAAGACCTATCTTAGAACCTTTAGTGTTTTGTAAGGTTGGAAATGGGGACAAGACTTATTTTTGGTTTGCTAACTAGACTGGTAAAGACCCCTTAATTAGAATTCCACAAACTCTTCAATCTTGGAATGGACTTCCTATCAACTCAAAAGTAAATTCCATCATTCTAGAAGGCTAATGGAATATCCCCTCGGATTTGCAGCAACTCATTCCCAATTACTATGCTAACATAGGAAGAGATGACACATTCCAATGTATCAATCTACCTCCAATCATTTTCAGGATTGCGAAATTCAGAAGTTGGCAGAATCAGAATAATCTAAGCCAAATATGGTTTCCTATTATTTGGCACAAGTCACTCATGCCTAGCTACTCCATTTTTTGTGGCTTGTTGTGCTAAATAAACTAAGTACAATGGATAGAATGCACTACATTTCTTAAAAAAGTACTTGTGTCCTCATAAGATTGAGGAAGAATCAAGGAATCACTTATTTTTCCTATGTCCTTTCTCCCAGTTTATATGGAAGAAGATTCAAGATTTGTTTTTTGACTATAATACAGGTAACACCTTCATGAAAGCACTTGATTAGCTTCTAAATTTGAACCATGTTCCTAACTACAACAAACAGATATATATCATTTCCTTCACCTCCTCAATTAAGGAGATTTGGAGAGAAAGAAATATCAGGCGTTTTCAGAATATTGCACACTCTAAAAATGAGGATTCATCCTCTCCAATTGATGGAATTATAGAGAAACTCCTATATACCCTAAAGTTTGAAAGAGTTTGCCCTAATCTAGCTTCATTATAGAGAACCAATTAAATATGGAAGGGGCAAATAATCTCATGATAGAGTACATCTATAAAAAAATTTTGTCAGAAAGTAGAGAAGGAGTGAAGGTCCTTAGAAGCCGCAAATAGATTATGGAGTTCTTCCCCTTTGAAGTGTAGAGCATGAACATAAGTGATGAGTAGGAATGATGGTCCAATAGGAGAACTGATTTTGATCCATGAGTTGTGAGAACGAGCAACGTGAAACTATAAAGATCAACCATCGTCTAGCGGATCTCTTTCTAGAAATATCCTCTACCCAATCCCTAATTTGGGTGGGTTTGGTGAATGGAGTAAGACACGATCTACACTTACCCATCCTTTGGTCTAATGCTCCGTTTTATTGAATGTATTATTCCCTTAAATGTCGTCGTTACTTTGTTATTGAGCACATGATTTTGCGTGAGACTTCTTTTTATTAATACAATTCTATACCTTTTTTAAAAAAGATGAAATAAATGGTATGATAACATCTTTAAGGGTGGAAGCAAGTTATAACCAAGCTAAGACTATGTTATTGATAACACAAGTTCAATAGACCAGCTTCACTAATGTAACAACAAAATAAAGTTAGGAAATTAAATAAGAAATATAGTTGTTTTTAGAAAATGAATATTGTATTGATTATAGACAAAGCTATAGCTACATTACAATGAGTTCTAGGCTTATAACTGTAACTTAATTTACAAAAAATATTGCGTAATCTAAAGGGGAAGATACATTACAAAGGAATAATTAAGCACAAAAAACTTTTTTCGTTATTGTTGTTTGTTTATATAGACAGTGAGATTTTCTAATTAAATTGGCATGGTTACTAAAGTCAGTTGAGGATCAATATTTCAAAAGAATATTGTACAATTTCACCTAAATGGGGACATTCTTTAGCTTTTTATTCCTTAAATTTATACTTGGTCTCTATTTCAAAATAAATAAAGGTTTCTTTTACATATGTCATGGCCCTGATTTCCCCAAATTTCACAAATTTCAACATTTAAGCTTCTCTTATGAATATTAAAAGGAAATAACCATCTTTATTTATGAGCACCTTTTCAAGGCCATGCATCCTCTAATTTGTTAACACCTATTTTTGTAGTATTAAAAAGGCTAGTCTTTTCTCCAATCAAAGTGTTAGACTATGTTTTTTTCCCTTACACTACCTCTTCAAAAGGTAGTGTAAATATGATACTTTTAATTGGCATTGGGAATATGAATCTTAATTGGTCACTCCGAGGAGCTATCCCTAACCACCTAGCTCTAGCTTTTACTTACTAGATTCTAGAATAAAGAAGGCTAAAATAGGATTGGGAGAGAAGGAGTTAATTTCAACTTGTGGCTAAGAGAGTATGAGTGTAGATTAGCAATGTTTATAAAGTGGTTAAGTGGAGAAGCGTTGGTTGAAGGAACAACTATATTTGAATATGGGAGAGAAGTAATCAATCCGAAGACTGACAAAGAGAAGGTGAGTGGATGGGAGGCAAATTTGCCAAAGGAATGGGGGTTGACAAGTTTGGGAAAGGAATAGAGGAGGTAGAATAATGTTAGCTTAAGAGGTAGAATCACAAGCATAGATGTTTAAGGGAGGGTCTATATCCATTCCCAAAAGGGAAAGGATCTAAGAATTGGTTTAGTGATAAACCTCTTGTAGAAAGCCATTAGCCAAAAAAGGAAATGAAATTTATGGTTAAGGTTTTGAACAATGAAGGACAATGTTGGGTCGGATTCAAGTAAGGCATTCAAACTAGGATTCTAGAGAAAGGTTAAAAGACAAGGATCCTAAAGAGAGGTCTATTTTGTAATTCGCCACTAATCTTATAAAAGGAAAGATAGGAAAAATATAAGGAAAGGAAGGAAGAGTCTTAACTAGGAAAAGAGCAAGTTTGGGAGTCAATTGTAAAACATGAAAGGTATTAAGTACCCTATTATACTCACCTAAGTGGTTGCTTAGGTCCTACAAAAAGATGTTTCAATTTAAAATTTTAGAAGAAAATAAGAACTTTCTTTCTAAATGAATTTCTTTTTATTCTTATTTGAGAATAAAACAATTTTCTTTCTAAATGAATTTCTTTTCATTCTTATTTGAGAATAAAACAATTTTCTTTAAGATAAAGAATTTAAGAAACGATAAAAATAGTGTTTACTAACTTAAAATGAAAAGGAATCTCAGGAGTATATTTAACTTTGAAAAAAAGGAAGATTTTGTATGATATGTTCTTTTGTGTTAAAAAAGATAGAAGGAGATTAAGAATCTTGAATAAAAGGAGCACTTTCTATTAATGCTCCTAAAAATAGAGAACGGGGAATTTAAACTGCAAAAGAAAATATTACCTGAATCAAGTCTAAAATTTTTTAAGAAGCAGTTGTTAAATTTGATTGATTATTTCTAATCTTCATTATTATTTTGATCCAAGTTTTGAATGGGCATTGCAACTAAATAGGACAATAATTAAAGACTTTAGCATAAAAAAGTGGATTAGATCTCAAAATTAGTTTGTGTTGTTTAAGGAAAAAAATAATACAGACTTTGGTCTTGATTGATATATCCATTTACTAATTTTTATCAAAAGCAAGTATATTAGTCTCAACTCAATTGTATCTCTCTCTCTTGCATTTAAACACATAAATAAAAGAAACATAAAATTTTTAGGTTTGTAACATAACTTAATGGTTGATGGGTAGGACTTTAATTAGGCTAAAATGAAATTTTATTTAACTGTGAAAAAAAAACCCTAATTTAATAAAAGTTAAAGCATATATCAATACAAGAAATGAACATGGTCCCAAAACACATAGATAAAATATGATTGAATCAAATGGAACAAGGACCAAAACTATACATATATATATATATATGTATATATGTATATATATCACTTTAATTTCTAAGGAAACTTGCATACTTTGTCAGTATGTCTAGAAAATGATTAACAAAATACTATTCTAAACTATTTTAAGAAAATGTACAAGTACCATAACAAACAGTAAAGATAAAACTTAAAATAAACATTAAGATAAAGAATCATTTTTAAAAACGCTACATAAATGTTAATTTCTAAACTATAAAGACTATTGAAAAAATAACAAAATTTTTCTTGACTAAGCTTTTTCAGAATACACCCAAAGATAAATTAAAAGAGCCAACGAATTATTTAAGGAAAGAAAATAAACTAAACCTATAAACACTATGCAAAGGGAAGAATAAACAAACTAATAAAGGTAACATTTATCCATACTTTTTATATGGTTTAAGGTTAACCTTATGACATCCATTTTTGTTCCTGGAGAGATGTGGCAACGTCCCTGGCCAACATTCACGTCCAAACGTCGAAACAAAAAAGAAAAAAAAAGGTACTAAAGTTAATAAAAGCTTTTAACCTAATTTAAAAAAACAAATAAACATGTAGTATGAATTTGAGGTCTTCAGACTTTCACATTTGAGGTCGTTAGAATGATTTTAAAGGTCAAGATAAAAAAACTTAGATTTAGGGAGAATTTTAAAGGAGCTATGGTTATCAAAAATGGGAGGAATGTATAGGTCTTTTGAATTTCATATTCCAATGATATTTATTTGAAATATGAAAACTACATAGCAAAGTGCGGTATTTTTCTAAAAGAAGTTGTACATCTGATAATTAGGTTTCTCATGTCTATAGTATGAACATCTAGCTGCAACAAAATAGAATAAGAAAATAACTATGTCAACGATTCCTCAACAAGCTTTTAAACAACATATGCACTTCGCCTTAGTTTATGAATCTTGGAAATACTTGGGATTCTTTTTAGGTACACTTTGAGACCTTCTTGTCTTATCAATGCCCGGCCCCTTTTTTATAGGAACCTTTTCCTCTGCAAATCTTTCAAACAATTGTTTTGTTGGTTCCTACGTAGCATCTTCCACTTGACCAAACTTTCTTCAATAAAGTTCCCCCTTATTTCATTTAACGTGTGTCCAGGATAGCTTCTGGCTTCAAAAGTATTTCACCATCATCAGAAAAAGGAGGGATATCAACACTAATCATCATTTGGTCTCCAATTTTTTTCTTCAGCAACGACATATGAAAAATGGGATGAATGCGAGAACCAGCTGGTAGTTTGAACTTGTAAGCTACTTTGTCGATGCTTTCTTCAATCTGATAGGGCCCATAGAACCGATTAGCAAGCTTCTGATAAGTTTGTTTGAACATTGACTGTTGATGGATAGGATGAAGTTTTAGAAAGACCAAATCTCCAACATGGAACTAAATATCGCGACGCTTGGAATCAAAAGTTGCTTCATTCTATTATTGATGCATGCAAGTTAATATTGAGTTGCTTTAACAAATTATCTTGAGAAAGAAGACTCTTGTTCAGTTCATTCACAGGGCAGTTTCCATCCAAATATTGACGAATTGTTGGTGGTGGTCATCCATATAAGGTTTGGAAAGAAGACATGCCTGTAAAGGCATGATAAGTTGTATTATACTAACATTATGCCCAAGGTAAAAGAGCATACCATTTTCTGGGCTATTGTTGACAAAAACAATGGAGATACTGTTCGATGCACTGATTGACTACCTTGGATTGTCCATCCATTTAAGGGTGGTATGCTGAACTTATGTTTAATTTTGTTCCAAACATTTTTAAGAACTTTTGCCAAAATTTGCTAATAAAAATGAGATCTCGGTCACTAATGATTGACCTTAGCAATCCATGCAACTTGATAACTCCATCAACAAATTTTCCAGCTACCGTTTTTGTGGTAAAGGGTGAGATAAGGTCAAGAAATAGGTTGATTTGCTTAATCTGTCCACCACAACGAGGATTGAATTTTTACCACTAGACAGAGGAAAAACATCAATGAAACCAATAGTGATATCTTCCCAAACTTGGTGTGGGATGGGAAGTGGTTGTCACAGTCCTGCTAGTGACAGAGTTTCATACTTCATCTATTGACAAACATCGCAAGATGCCACATATTATTTAATTATTTAAAACATGGATAACCAGTAAAATTGTTAGGCCAGTGCAAAGGAGAGTCATGAAACTCTCGTAAGAGTTGCTGAATGACACTAAAGTTAAGAGGAACCACTACTAAAAATTTTGTAACAAACTAGTCCATTGCGCTGAGAGTAAGGATGGCCTAGATTAGTAGCGGCTAATTGGCTTATTCTCTAAATATATGGATGGTCACGAGCTTCTTCTTTGACTTTATCCCATATTGAAGTTTGAGATACAAATAGAGCATCAAGGTTTGGATTACCTACCACTCTTGATAAGGCATCTACTACATTTTTCTTTGGGCCTAGTTTATTTATGATCTCATAGTCATAGTCAAGTAATTTAGACACCCATTTTTGTTGCTTTAGTGTCATAATGAGCTGCTGCAATAGATAGATGAGATTGCGTTAATCAGTTTTGATGAAGAATTTTCATCCCTATAAGTATGACCTCTACATTTTAATTGAGGTTAGAATAGCCAACATTTCCTTGGCATAAATTGACCATGATTGCTTGGTGGCACCCAAGGATTGACTCATGAATGCAATCGGTCTCCCTTTTAGTGTGAGAATTGCTCCAATACCGTCTATAGATGCATCTGAATGAATGATAAAAGGCTTATTGAAGTTTGGCATAGCCAATGTAGGTGTTGTTGTCATAGCCTTCTTGAGAGTCTGAAAGGTTGTTTCTGCATCATCAAAACACCAAAATTGCCCCTTTTTTAGCAGATTGGTGAGACGTCGAACAATGATGTAGTAGTTGCAAACGAACTTGAGATAGTAACCTATTAGGCCTAGAAATTCACGTAACTCGGAGACATTAATAGGTTGAGGCTATTGGAGCATAATTTTAATTTTCTTCTAATCCACCTTAACGCCTAATGCATTCACAATATGTCCCAAGTATTCCAACTCTTGCTTTCCAAAATCACATTTATTTAGCTTAAGAAAAAATTGGTGATGCCTTAATATTTCAAAAGATTTTTGAACATGTTGAAGATGCATAGTTCAATTGGGGCTACATAGAAGAATGTCATTGAAAAAGACTAACATAAATTTTCTTAAGTAGGGCGAAACATAGAGTTCATAATTACTTAAAAAGTAGACGGTGCATTACAAAGCCCAAAGAACATAACTAAATACTCATAATGACCATTGCAAGTTCGGAATGTAGTCTTACGAGTGTCTAGGGAGTGATTCGTACCTGATGAAATCCCATTTAAAAATCAAGTTTGATAAAGAAAGAAGCTTCATGAAGTTCGTCAATCGTGTCATCGATCGTTGGAATTAGATATTGGTCTTTAATAGTTACAACGTTAAGTGCTTGACAATCAGTTCAAAAACGTCATATGTCATCTTTTTTTAAAACTAACAAAACAGATGAGGAAAATGGACGTTACTAGGTTTTATTAGCCCCAATTTTAGCATGTCTTGTAATTGTTTTTCTATTTAATCTTTTTGAAAATACGCATACCTGTGTGGGCAAACATTGACGGGCTCAGTCCCTTCCTTCAAGTTGCTATGGTGTTCAATCTCTCTTGGAGGTGGTAGATGTGTGGGCTCTTGAAATAAATTATCAAATGCGGCTAGCAATTTTAATATCTTAGGATGATTTTTATGCTAATTTAAATTGTCTGTGGTTTGGAGACATACGAAAAACATGGATCCTCTACATTGTGCTTCCTTGGTGATGGTTTGTATAGTCTCTGCTTGTATAATTGAAGAATTTATGCCTTGCAATTTTTGAGTTTGATTACCTTAATGAAACTCCATAGTGAGTTGTTTCCAATTGTAATTCATTGTTCCCAACTATTCTAACCAGTGTACTGTTAGTCCCAAATCCAGCCGAATAAGTGGTAAGGCATAAAGGGTTAAGGACAAAAATATACCTTGGAGTAAGACTGGAACTTTTTTAAATCTCCCTTGACATCTTAAGGGTCCTCCATTTGCTACCTTCGCATCAAATGACTTATTGGAATCACAAGCAACTGCAATAGATTAACTAATTTTTTGCTAATAAAATTATGTGTTGACCCACTATCAATCAACACCAGCACTTCAGTTTGTCTAATGTTTTCTATTACCCACATCATTTTGTAGGACGACCAGCCTAGGAGTGCATGCAAAGAAATCTCAAGCTACTGTTCTAGGGAACATCAGTCGACTCCTTATCTAAACCTTTATTGCTGCCGTCTAAGATTAAAAGTTGGGGCCCTCGACATTTATGACCTGTGATGAACTTCTCATCACAGTTAAAGCACAATCCTTCCACCCTTCTCTTCTGCATTTCATCCCAGGAAAGCTTTTTCAAAGGCATAGCTGCTTTCGACTTTGTTGGAGTAGAAGATTCGTTAATAATGTGGTTAAAAGGCCGCTAAAATTTTCACTGATAGCTTAATTATTCATCACACATCCTGGCAAGACCGATAGCTTCCTTTAAGGTTTTCGGCTTGAACATCCTTATCCCATCAGCGATTTCGTTTTTCATACCTCCTATAAATGTTCCAACGAGAGCCTTTTGTGTCCATCTTTGAACTCGATTACCCAACAACTAGTTTGTTTTATTTTTGACAAGGCTTCATCAAAGTCCTCACAGTCGGTAGGGCCAAATTGAGCCCATAATTCCTCGACAAAAATCTCCCAAGTTATCTCCTTGTCATCCTTGTGCGTGCATTTCAGCTATCTCCACCATTGGTTGGCTTCACCTTCAAGATGGTAAGAGAAAAAATATACTTTCTGTGAATCCATGATGCCTTGGGATTCGAAGAATCGGTATACTCGTGTCAGTACGATCATCTCCTGAGTATTTAGGAAACTCTAATAATGAGTGATTACTTTCTTGTGAATCTTCAGTTATGTTTTGAGAGCAAGGTTCTTGCGCTGAAAGTAAGGCTTTAGTTGTCTTGCTCAAGGTAATCTCCAGTTGTTGAAACCTTATATTTATGGCTTCTTCAAATTGACTTAGATGATCTTAGACAGAACCAAGACCAACTTCTAAATTTTCTATCCGCTCAGTCATTTGGTGTGGCTTTGATACCCCTATTAAGTGATCCTAGTCATAACAAGAAAGATTTCTCAAATGAATAAACCACATAAATTTATTATTGGAATAAGCTTACAATCTCCATTGAATCACTGCTATTTAAATACAAGAAAGAAATAATAAACTACCTAATTATACGGGCCTATCCAATAATCAGGTTTCTTAATTCTATAACATGGATATCTAGTTGCAACAAAATAGGAAATAACAATTCAAAACAAAAAACAACTACTTATCATGAAACTTTTAAGCTTTATAAAACTGATACAGTTGTTGGATTTGCTTAAAGACGACGTCAACTTTATGTTGCGTAGCATGAGTCTGTTGACCGATTCCATCTAACTTAAAATCAAATCTTCGAAGAACTTTGTTCTGTACTATTGCATTTGATGTCTTCCAATTAAGTACTTCATCAAAAGGATTTGAGACAAGTGTTCCTTGTGAAGTGATTCTTATGGCTTGAATGTAAGGGCTAGAGATAACCCTAATTGTTTCATCAATACGCTTATGTAAAGAAGAAAAGTCTTCCTTATATGGCTTAACCATCATACAAAGTATAAGAGTATGAGTCATAACAGGAACTGCTGGCTTAGATTGATAAGTAGAAGATTTCAACATCTCACAAAGAGATCTTGGTCTGAATCTTTCTATTTGTAGACCAATAGATTTGTTGGAATCATCTGGATCTGGATCATCCTTATGTTGATGATACTGTTGAGAAGGCATACAATGAGATTTAGGCCTTTCTTTTTCTTCTTCCTTCTCCTTCTGGCATACTGCTCATCATCATCATCACTATCTGACTCAGGATTAAGGCAAATTTCACAGTCAAGTTCGCACATAGATGAGTCGACATCCCATACAAAGTATCCACAATGATGAATGACATAGACTAAATCTCCATTAAATTAGAAATAATGGATAGGAGGGCCAGATTTACGTTCCGTATGAGAAAATACGGACTGGATTAGAAATATAGATTCGAATGTAGAAAGTCCAGATAGATCTTCGTTGGGCTTTGCAAAGATGGACTTTACCTTTCCATCTTTTAATGTCTTCAGAGTCGGAGGAGTTGTTGTATGAAAAGAGTGTCGATGAGGCGTGTAGAACACCTTTTGGTAATTAATAATCCATTCAATAGGCATTAACTTTTTAAGCTCCGTTACTGGTAATGCTTCGGGATTTGGATGATAGTAGTCTAATCATTGGAACAATCAGCAACCCTGTAAAAAGCATCCGAAGTAGAATTTGGAAAGTTGAGGTCTAAAGTATGATTCTGTAAAAGATAGATCATTTGGTGATATAAGGTAGCCATGACGGTTATATGATCTTGATCTCCTCCAGTGATCTGGATCTGAACTTGCAAACGTTCAGACAAAGTGGGATCATCCAACCTGAAATCAAGTGCTATTGTTAGAATGGCACTTTCATTATTGAGCATTGTCAGCAAGGTACCAATAAAAGCATTCTGGCACGTTGTATAGACAGTGTGAGAAGGGATATCCTGGCTATAACAGGTGTTCCATTTTTTCCATGAAGTGTGAGAACAAGGCGTATAACTCCAACATGTAGATATGTATGATTGTGATATCTTTAGGGAGAGATCAGTTCTTTAGGAATTTCAAGCTTTACGTATTGTTCTATTGTTGTAGATCTGAGGTCACACTGTTCTAATTTGGAACTCTGAATGATTTCTTTTACTTTTAGGTGAGATGTAGACAAAGAATACGTATACTTCTTGTCCAAGAATAGTCACGAGAATAAATACTGTACAGACTCAACAAAGATAAAGAAGACTCACAAACACGATTTTTTGCAGGAACATGGGTAATCTCTACAAGATTTTATATACGATTAGATAAAACATGCTTAACACTAGAAGGTAGACTAGACATAAACAAAGTAGAAGACAAATGAACAGGATTATTTGGTAGTGTTTCCATTACTTATAGGTTTTCTCCCTACTCACTCTTATCAAGAGACAAGTTATATATAAGTAGTTCGGCATGCTAACCCTTCACAAGGCCTTTTGAGGGGCCTAGTGGTATCAGAGCTATCAGGTTCCGGCCTAGGTAACCCCATGTCGCAAGTTCGAATCCCCGAGAGATAAAGAGAGGACTCGTAGTGCCATTGCGTCATCAAAGTATGCACAAGTGGAGCGTGGTGGTTATGTAAGTAGTTCGGTATGCTATCTGAGCCCCCCCAAAAGGCCTTGTGAAGAGAAGAAGCACCGAATTACTTATACAACCACCACGCTCCACTTGCGCATATTCTGATGAAGCAATGGCACTACGAGTTCTCCCTTTGTCTTTCGGAGATTCGAACTCGTGACATGGGGCGACCCAGGCCAAAACCTGATGGCTCTAATACCACTAAGCTCCCCAAAAGTTCTTATAAAGGAAAGAAGCACCGAACTACTTATACAACAAAACCTCATAACACTCTCAGTTAGAAAATAACATGAGTTAGGTGAACAACTGACCGACACAGTAGGGTGTGAAATAGGAATGCACATATATAATAGCTAAACCTACAGGAGTCACCTTTCAAGGCAAGCTAACGAAGACGCCTGCTATTAGATTCGTTGATGGGGTCCATTGCATTTCATATACAAACAAAACAGATATATTTACGCAAAAACAAGAGAAAAAAAACAAAAAGAGAAAACCGTTTCATTAATTTATGAGCTAAATTAATATTTAAGGGATGCAATTGTGTCAATTTGCCAAAAAGGAATATCAGTGTATACTGCAAACCCCCAAGGCAGTTGATGCAACATTTCCTTCTTACTGGGTAGGAATACCACTTCAACTTTTCCATTATAATCCTGACCACCATAAAAAGAACTTCTATTATTAATTTTATAGTTTAGTCTTTATTTTCTATTTTTCTCATGCTAATATTCTTCAAGTATTTTTTTTTTCATTTTTTATTTCACATTAAAACTCGCTTCCTTCCAAAGCTCTACATTAGCTTTGATCCCAGCTAAATGCTTCTTTAATATAGTGACTCCCGTACCTTTCAAATGTTAGTTGTAATACAAATAAATGGTATGATTTTTCATTCTGGAAACTAATCTAGCATAAACCTAAGCTGGATCATCAAATCCTTCTTTCAAATGTTGTTGTTATTGTTTTAATAAACTAAACAAACAACACATACACCTCTTAATTGAAAACGAGTAAATAAACATGGCATCAAGTAAATAATCAAATTATCACATTCCAAATATGTATCGCACATATATCTATGACACCCTTATAAAATACAACATACAAACAAGAGTTGTGGGTATATACAATCAAGATACATCTGTCTTTTAATCTATATATGTTAGTATACAACGACAAATATTAAGCATCGATACAAAATTATCACTAAGTATCTTAATTTAAGTGAAATAAAATATCATGCGATAACTAAAATTTAATGCAATTTTTTTTAATTTTAAGAGAGATCTCAACCCAAAGAACTTTCAGATTTTAAGAAGTGCAAAAGAAATACAATATTAAAAATATCGTAAGGAATTCTAAAACTCTATCAAATTTTAATTTTAAATCAAATCTCTTATAAACTCTTGTGACATAAACTAGATACACTAAATATTCAAATAAAATCAATAATTAAATGAACAAAATAATTATTATACTAAATTAAAAAGAGTTGAATTAAGTGAAATAAAAAATAAATTAAGTTATAACATAATGTTTTATATTTAAATTTAAGATTCATAGAAAATTGAAAATCACAATATGCAATTACATACACAATACACAATTCTAGTATTTCACAAACAATCTCATCATATTTCTAATTATCAATTGACCAAAACAAATTAAGAATCAATATTTTGTATGTGTATTGTATAATTTGTAATTAAGTGTAATTAAGAATAAATAATATACATAACACATTGTATTTTTTTATTCATAATTATATACAAATTATTGATTCCTAAATCCTTATTACATATTTACATTAATCTACTAACACAACAAGATACAATACACACAATATAATCATTTACACAATTACACTTACACAATTAAAACATAATTACAAATGCAATGTCAATGACACACAACTACAACTACTCTATACATTTCACAGCTTACACTTTAGTAGAATTAATATTTCAATTTTCACATAATTTTAGTATTTTACCCAAAATAATTACAATTTACATAACACAATTATTTGTTAAGTTTTTTTTTTGAAAAATAATTATTTGTTAAGTTATTACGTAGTAACAAGCACAAAAAGACGAGGAAGTAGCCAAGCACAACACAAGCAACAAGAGTAGGACTTAACAGGTGAAGATGATGGAGCATGAGTTGGTGACGATTAGAGCAGGGTGAGAGCCACAGGACATATCCGGAGGCAACGGAGCAAATCTGGACTGGAGAGGCACCAGCACGACAGGTGATCGCTAGAGAGGAGATGCACGATAGAGATCAACAATAAGGTAGGGAAAGCAACGAAAAGGCAGGAGAACGACGTGAGAGGGATGACAGTCATGGTGTGCGATAGTAGAGGTGAGGAGAGGCGAGAATGTGTAACAGGCCAACAATAGAGGAGAGGAGGGGGAGATAAGAAGACAGTTAAGACTTAAGACCAACTCCAATCCTCCTCCAAAATGCCAAAATGATTGGAACTTTTTTTTCCTCCATTTTGGTTGCTTCTTTTTTAACTTTTTAATCGTTTTTCTTTCTTTCTTTTTTTTTTTCCTCTTTCAACCTTCTAATACGTCTTTCTTTTTTAATTCTTTCTTTCTTTCATTCTTTTTTTCTATTTAAACAATATTCTAATATTTTCATTATATATTTATTTAAATAATTATAACCTTATAACAATTTTATAATTTAGTCTCATGTTTATAAATATTTTCATTATATGTTTATAAAATTATAATTATTTATGTATGAATAAATATTTTAAATAAATAATTTAAAAATATCCGTTAGAAAACATCAAATAAGTAGACCATGAATACATCGACATTATTTCATTTAGTATTATCAAATAACAAATTATAGTTTAATTAAAATTTTATTTTTATTAACATAAAAATATTACAATAATAATGTTGTGAATAAAAATGTACAGCAAAAAATAAAGTTGGGTTATTTTTATAAAGTAATTTTAATAATAAAAAATAAAAGGTTATTTTTATACAATAATATTAATAATAAAAATGAAAGGTAAAAAAAAAATGCCGAGAATATCCTTTTTAGTGTGAAAAATAGAGTTAAAGGTTGAGGTGAAAAGTACTCTAGCATCTACAAAGTTGAAGAAACTCAACCCAATTTTGGAGGAATGAGTTGAAGATGCCCTAAAGAATGACCTCATGAAGTGATGAATTGATGCCTTGAGTTATATATATATAAGTCCTTAAAATTTTCAATTTTACATCTTATTCCTAGTACCATCCCAATTTCTCGAGATATATATATATATATATATATATTAATTCCCTAAAATTTTCAATTTTACATTTTATTCTTAGTACCAACCCAATTTCTCAAATATTGGCTAGTACTACTACAAGAAAATTGTCAGGTGGCGACGGAATATTACCGACGAAATTGGTGTCGTATGAACTTAGCGACGGATAATTCAATTCCGTCGGTTTTTGGGCATAATATAGCGACGGTGCAAATATTCGTTGCCAAAATTGGAGGAAAAATATCCCGGCAAGTAAGAGCGACGGAATATTACCGACGTTATAGTATACGTCGGTATTTGGCTACGGAATTATGTTGCCGGTCGGTAAAATTGTCGGGAATTACTAATTTTTGGCAACGGAAACATATGTTCGTTGGAGAACTTGAAATTTAAATTTTAAATTGGCGACGGAAGGTATTCCATCGACGAAAAATGCAGATCGAAACTTCACTACGGTTATTAGGGATGGAAGTTACCGTCGGTATGCTCATAACTTCACTTAAACAAAACGACGTCGTTTTGTTTAAGTTAAAACGCTGAAACAGCCTCCCTTCCTCATCTCTCCGGCTGCGTCGTTTTGTTTAGGTTAAAACGCTGAAACAGCCTCCCTTCCTCATCTCTCCGGCTGTTCTCTTCTTCCCCAACTCCCCGTCCATTTTTCCCCTCCGGCACGAAGCTGTTTCCCGTCCATGCTGTTTCTGGTCATGACGTCCTACTTCCGGTCATCTTCTCCGAGCAAGTAACGTGGTTTTCGTTGAGGTACAACTATAGACCGTGGGTTATACGAATTTATGAGTTTTTGTCTTCGTTTTTTTTTTTGCGATATTTTGGTGTTTTGTGAATGGATAACCACGTTATATGGTGATATGTATGTGATAGAAGGGGGAAAATGTGAATTTGGTTGGTATAATGGGATGATAATTTGATGAACATAAGGTGT
>JAOTAX010000004.1:13183570-13230370 GCA_025629825.1 Erythroxylum guanchezii | reverse complement strand
AGATAACTACCAGAAGAGATAAAAGATAATTGCTATCCTAAGTTAAAGATAATACTAAACCAATGCTATCCTTAATCCGTAGATAAGATAAGATTATTACGCCTTGAATAAGACTGATCTATGAAGGAGTCTGTAACAACTCGATGGCACACTGCGTATCTACCACCCTCATGATGCAAGAATGTTCTATCCTCAAAGTAAAAATTGAGAGAATCTAATCGATTAGTATATACAAATTGGCCATAACAAATTAGTCATGTGACTACTATAGCTCATAACTCAATACGACGTGATCAACCGACGCATATTTAAGTTGACAAACACTTCATAAAAGAAAAACTAGAGAATAGTTTGATTTGCATATTTTATGTAGCTATAAAGGATCAACTTATTGATGTCCTTACCAAAGGATCAAGTAGTTCAGTTTTAAGATTATCATATCCACGTTAGGAATAGAGAATACCTATTCACCAACTTGAGAGGAAGTATGAGAAAACATGATTGTTTTAGGATTTTCGTATCTTTTTAAGATTTCCCATGTCATTAAGATATCTTATATTTATAGGATCCGATTATCCCATTTAATTATGATATCTCATGGAAACAACCTCTTTATAAAACTAAAAAGGGAAGGCTGCGCACATTATAGCCCTCCCTAGACTTCCGCAAAGTGGGGAGCCTTATGCACTGAGTACGTTGACTTTTCAGTAGGATTCACATTGAGTATCGTTTTTGTTGTAATTATGATATCTCATGATCATGGGATCTTATTATTTTTATTTCCTTTTTAGTTGTAACATATATATAATTGTAAATAAGCAATGCAGAAAAATCTCTCAAATAACAAATTCAATCAAATAACACTAAAATAATTCATAACAATTGGATTAAATTACCAGCCGATAGTATGTGCCTTGCTACAAAACAGTCTCGCTGTAAATTCCATAAATTTAAAGAAAATAATTGTGGATGACCTTTTTAAATCTCCGAAGTGAGGCACTATTTGTCAAAGAATATGCTTTTGCCTAACTTTGTGATAACAAGAAGCATTGTAAGTTATTGTGTTAGCCTATGTTCCTTGCATATACATGGGATGGACAAGGTGCCTTCAATGCACACCAAATCCTGGAAGAGCTAACAAGGCCAAATCATGAACTTCAAACTTCCCTATGAGATTTCTTTAGACGGTAGATCCAAATGCTCTGGTGACTTTAGCTACTGATACTAATATTCATGCACAACTCTTTCTTATGAAGCAAGTGAAATGGGTATCGACCACAACATATAGATAAATACAAAGAAAAGTTAAACATACCAAATCACGAGTAACTGAATTATCGAGAAAGAATAGAGACATTAAATTTTCATGAAAATGATCCTCTATTGAATGGGGCATGGAATATGTTTAAAATGACAGAAACTTTGCAACAATGAAGCAAGCAGAACTCAAGGACATTATATTGAATGCAGCAAAAGATTGGTATATCATACTTGCGGTAGGCTAAATCCTGTACTATTATCACCCATGATTGCTAATGAGTCTCGGATCTGGTTAACCTGATAATAAAACACCAAAAGAGTAATATACTAGCCCCAAAATCATAAAGGTTGAAGATGTCATAAATGAGGAAATAAAGTACCAGGTCAATATTTTTGTTCCCTGCAAAGCAGTTGAAACAGCCCTTATCAACAATTTATTTTTTCGAAAAATAGGTACGTCAGTGAAATCATATCTTTGCGGCTGGTAAAAGAAACTAACCATCATTATTAGGGACATGTCGAAGTGCCTCATTCACCATTTCTTGCACTGATTTCCCTTCTGCAGTTAAAAGAAAATATTTTATTTCCCTCTCAACCAACATTAGCAGAATCTTAAATTCGGAAATGGCCTCCACATAAATAGGTTTGATGCAATGACTTCATGTCCAAGCTAGACTTCCCTAGCAAGAAGCAGGCAGATAAGTCAAACCTACGTCAACGAATCCTAGAAAAGATCTACTGCCTTACGTAAAAAATCACGTTGAATAAGCCACAGAAGTTTTGCGGGTTCAAAGGCAACATCCTGGCCCTGCAATGCATCGACAATCCTAATTCAAATCAGATAAAAAATTCAATCCAAAGCGAGTATTCGCAGATGCATCTAGCAAATTACCTTCACCCTGCTCCCCATCAGATGATTATTAGCAATCAGAGAACAAAAGTCAGTAACATTAAAGGAATAAGTTTCAAAATTTCAAGGTGAGATCTTGCATGATGAACCCAAAGGATAGTATGAGGACAAACCTCCCATAAAATTCTTCTGCAATTTCAACAGCAAATGACAAGCGAGATATGTCAGCTTCTTTGATCTAGAGAACACAATGAGAAGCCATTACGTATTGTCAATACAACCATTGAAAATGATAAAGCCCAAAGACAAAAGGCGGATAACCCAGTGCAACAATTATAATTATTTAATAAACTACAAGGTAGATTGTTGATTTTTTTTATATTACTTTAAAAGAAACTCTGGTAACTGTTTAAGAATAATCTACACAGTGATATTAGTTCTAAAATCAAGAAAACGTCTTTAAATATTTGTCTAGGTTTACCCGGTTACTTTCAGATAAAGACTGATCAGAAACCAAAGCACTCAAAGCAAACTGGTAAAACGCACATCAACTTTCAAGTTGCATTTTTGACATTGGTTACTATAGTAGGAAATGAATGCAACAGTTGCCAAGCTCATAAGAATGCATATTTCACATAAATGAAGATGCATCATAGCATTCTCTACTAAGATGTGTCAAATCATACAACAATAACAACAACAGCCACGTCCTAATAGAAATTCTGCTAAGATGCAGGGTCTGAAGAGGTTCAGTAATACGTAGTCTTACCTTCAACTATTAGAGAGGCATGTGTCAAATCATTCTCAAGAAGGAAATCATCCAGGGACCCAAAAAAATCAACTTTTATTGGTAATAGATTATCTCATCAAATTAGTTGTTCTTCATAGATAATCCAACTTTAAATTGTAAACACAATGTTAGTAAGTTTGAAGCCTGCTTTTCCAAATAGCATCTATAAAGATGATTAATTCCAACTTTTCACCATTTTCTAGATACCAAAATTAGATGTTTTAGTGATACTTTCTCACCCGACTCACAGGTATACAAATGTGAAGGTGATTGTTATTGGGAAAGAGAACTATAGATGTGCATCTGATAATAAATCTACTCATCAGAAGATACTTGACGTCTATTTAATAACCGCACTATACCATACGATACGTAAATCTAACAAGAGAAATTTCAAACTGTTGAACCACAAGATCAAGATACAAAATAACCAACCGTCTCTGGCAGATTATAGATAAGCACAGAACTCAAAATTGTTGCCAAGGCAAATATCCTGAAAAGGGAATTATTTTATAAGTACATAAATCCATAATCTCCAAATGCATGTCAAAGGCTTAATGAAGAATGCATTTTTACCTGTCATCATAGACATTTGATTTCCCAACACTTTCAAATCCCTCTGTGTCAAGATAAAAAACAGAAGTTTTCACTCCACTAATTTCCATCTCCATTGGAGCTCCCCATACCCATACGCCTGCAAGACAAGAAGTTACACACAAAATCTAAGAAAACAGTTATACAGTTTTCCATCTCAAGTCCAAAAATACCTTTTGTCTTTGTGTCACGCATATGACCAACTCCAAAACCTGATGAGAGAAGTTAACAGCCAATAAATAAAATGAGCCCAGGTCACCTTTTATATAACACACTAACCTTCACACTAGTTACAATGCAAACAGCACCTTCATAACAAGAGAGGGAAAGAAGTTGATTAAGCAAAAAAGATTTTCCAGAGCGGTATGGACCAATAACCTGATTATAAAGCCATCAAAATAAAAGTCAAGAATTGGAAAAGGAGGGTGCACGCAAAATTTTCTTCAAATAATTATTTCCATTACAAAACTAAATAAGCAAATCATGAAAGTAGACATATGTAACATCATAAAAAGACTTTATCCAAGTTTCTTTCATAATAGCTGAAATAAGAATAACACAACTTTTAAAAATATAGAGCACATGATGTGACTGAGTGCACTGATTGATGCTTAAAAGGATATATAGCAGACATACAGCAACGACTGCGATAGGGTTTGTTATTCGGCTAATGGCTCCCAGCCCCTCCCTTGAAAGACGGAGCTTTGTATGTCCTGGATCAGGTTCAACAATAGGAAATCTGCAATTGAGAAAACAGAGATATATCTTAAGTTGCACATAAAGATAATTAGCTTCTTGTGAATACTAAGCTGTGCGCCAAAAATGGGATAATCATGAAAATCAAAAAGCTAACAAATTTCTTTCTATTTAACAGAAAGTAAATGTAAGAAGGACATCAAAAACTACATATAAACCAGTTCAATGGCATATCAATAGTTAGGTGACTACAAGGACAAAAGACCAAGGTAACAAGCAAGGGCGAAAACAACTCCACAAATTATAGCCAGACTTATAAGAGCAAGTGGATTTTACTTTTGCCTCATAAAATAGGTGAACGTTGACATAAGAACTTATACAACACAAACTATCTCAAATATTTTCTTTTGTAATGAAAAGTGTAACAGATAACAAGAACTTTCGATAGTGTTGCATCAGTAATGTTCTTAATCTCTTACGAATATAGTAAGCAAAAAATCCACAGGGACTAATTTGTCACTTCGTACATTTCCAGTTATTGAACAACCTGCGTAAAACAGCAACTTTCCTAAAAGCAGAATGCCCTAAGCAAATCCCCAGTCTACAATGAAAAAGAATCTGAGGATGGAGAGGCCCTAAACATTGTATAATCTCTTATAACAATTTCTCAACAAATAATCAAAGTTTCCATAGTATCTACAGTTTAAACCCTAAACCTGTTGGTCTTCTATATGAACCTCCAATTTCATTGCCGAAGTCTGTTCAACAAGAATTTGCCACCCAAAATATCAAGCAGGTAAATTGCAAGACTGTAATGGTTATCATTAACAGTCACCAACATATGCAAACATAGGGATCATTGATCAAATCTTTTTTACGTTAAGTTCATTGAGATTAAAGTTCACCTTAAAAATAATCAAGCACTCCATTACAGGGTAGAAACAAACTAGAATTGATTTGTAAAGGAAACAAACTTTTTGCAGCAAAACAAATTAACAAGGCACAATCGATTAATATAGTTCACGACAAAAGATCCAAGCATGCAAAGAGTACAGCTTTTCACTCAACCAAACTAAAAGATTGCATCTTTTACCAAAAACGTAGCACAAGAATGTGATCAAACAAACTATGAACTTATTGTTAAGTCCGTTAACTCCAAACCAATACAAATTAACTTAATTCCGCAACTTAAAGCTGGTAGAAGAACCGTTAAAAAATGTCGGGATCACTTACGGTTGGTGAAAATCGTCAATCGAAAGAGACCCTGAAGCGAAAAAGCAAAGAAAAAGGAGAATAACCAAAAACCAATGCGAAATCTTCATTTTCTCGATACAAACACAGATCGTGGATAGTTGGTAGAGCCAATGAAGCAATGTCACGGAGCTCTAACACATGAAACTGCACTGACAAGGCAATCTACGCCATGAAAAAGGAAGATCAAGAGGGATAATTGAACACATAGAGCGCCACAAGAATGGGATCTCGAGAGACCGCGAAAAAGGGTGTACGTTAAGGATAGTGCAGACAAATGGTTTTCGCATCTGCGGAGCACAAGCACACAAAGACCAGGCCTGGAGTGTCAATGGGGATCGTACATTGGGCCTTTGGGTTTGAGTGAATTTACGATGAAGTCCTTGATATTCTAAAGGACAGGCAGATTGTTTCGTGAAAGGAAGTGTAGAATCGTAAATTTAGAATTTTGCACAAATTGCCGATCTATATGGATGATACAGTATCTCCGACGCATCGTCTGGTGTGTCTCGAGCCTCTGTTTTATGCGCTGCAATTGGAATCCTGTATGATATTGTGTTTACTTTTCCAAAAATGTAAAAGTCTTCTTAGTTTCGTTTAAGAGAAAGGAATTCGATGTTACATTCTTAATTTTTCATTTTTAGTTTTTAAATTGGTGGGGTTTAAGGGCTTTTAAGCATGGTGATGATTTCATGTTTATGGAAGAGCAAAGGGTTAATTAAAAAAAATCAAAAATTTCACAATTTCTCAATTATAATTCAAATCTAAAAAAGAGATCATTAAATATTTAAGCTTTTACAAATAGAATTGATATGACATTATATGCTTTTATTAATAAAGCTGATGTGACAAATAATTTTGTAAAAATAATTAATTATTTTTTCCTACTTTCAGCCTATGTCTTACAACTCTCTCTCAATCAGTCATGGCTTCCAAAGTCTACTCTCTATCTTTCATTATCTCTTCTCTATTCTCTCTACCCTTTCTCTTCTTAAAATTATGCGAAAATGTGCCCACCCAAAAATGCGACAAGAGAGGTGTAAAATTTGTGAGAAAGACACCCACTCTCACTGTGTTATGTTTGGAACATGAAAAGGTAATCCAACATATAATTGAGGCTATGGAAAAAGGGGGAAAAAACAGAAAATTTGAAAATGAAGGATTAATATAAACTATCTAGGAATTATCTCTACCTTCTCTGCTTTTGATTTAATTTCTTAACAAAGATAATATTAACTAGGAAAAGAAAGATCAAAAAGAATAAGAGATGCATTAGATGGTAATAAAAGAGATGGTAATAAGTTATTAACGAAGGAAGCAAAGAAATTAAAATGTAGAAAATTTGGCTGATTAAAGGTGAGAAATCTCGTGCGGATAAGCCTTGGATTTGTTATACATTAATATTTTTATTAATTTTAATATTATAAATTATTGTAAATTAATTAAATTAAAATTTATATATTTATTTTATAATATGCTTATGTGAAAATTAAAATTCATGTGTCATCCACATAGTAAATATATTAGTTGATGTGATAAGTCACATTAGAGACGTTAACAGAAAGAGTAATGTTGAAATATATTTTCAAAAAATTGAAAGTTTCAATATTTAATTATTATTTTTTAAATTTCATATTATAATTGAGAAATTATAAGAAAATGGGATTTTGTTTAGTTAACCCATAAATGCCATTCTAATAAAAATAAAATATCATGAGATCAAGATAAATCCCATAAGAGTGATGACATAACTGATATTTTAATATTTTTTAATTTAGCGTCAAATTTTTATAATTTAAAGAATAACCTTTTAAAACTTATATAAATCACGCCAAAAAAATTTACCTAATATAGCGTGTTTATTAAATGTCACGTGAATGTCCATCTATTAGTCACATAACTAAAAATAATATTTTGACCTAATTCTAAAAATTGAGTCACTGAATTGAAAAATTTTAAAAAGTTTGCATTAAATTAAAAAACTCCAAAAATTAGATATTTTTAAATATGTTATCTTTAATAAAAAGGAAAATTGAAATTTTATAAGACAAATATTAATCAAATTTTAATAGATATACTAAATTAGCTAGTATGTAAATGTTTATGGAAAAATTTTCCACATTCCAATAGTTATTTAATTACTATTAGGTCTGTTACTTTTGTATTATTAAAGAACGTTAGATAGATCTGATATTTGTTGCTTCTCTCTCTAGAATTTGTTGGTTAAGATTTGTTATTTGTTGCTTCTGATCTTCCCAAGTTTAGATTTGTTGATATCATATCAACGTTATCTTTTAAGACATTGTAAACTCCAAATTTCAGGATATTCTCTGTTGCATCCCTACTTTTGTGTTTATGATTTTTGTGGGACTTTTGAAGCATCTGAATGTTTTTGGATTTTTGGGAGAAGAATTGAGTTGCTCATTTACACATGTAGGAGATTATCTCTAGTATCTGGTGTTCGGTGAACTATCTCGTCAAGCTCTTTGACTAGAAAGACCCACCTATCAAAATCAAGCTGCTTCGACTTTTCCTTGGAATTAATAGTTGCAAAATCAAATAGTTCTTGATTTCATACCGAATCACCGTACTTATCTTGCTTATAATGTTTTTTTGGAAAATGAATAAAATTGTATTAACTCTAGTAAAACTTAGTACATCATTACAATGAGTTCTATGTCACTAAGTATCCATCAGTTTACAGCATGATTGGAAATCCAATAAGAGGTAAAAACATTACATCTCAATTATAGACCAATATATCATGTTTATAGTTTCCATCTGGTCTTTTTGCTCTTTGAGAATGAATTATGTGCATTTTTGCAATAACAGCTAATCTAATCAAATTGATTATCTTTTCAGCTAGCTAGTATTTGTCTTCTTCCATATTCTTAAACAATCTTCTATTTCTTTCTTTCCAAAGAGAGATGGATGGTAATGGTGAAAGCTACTTTGAGTAATATTCCATTAGGCATTCCCTGTTTAGATTGGTTTATGAACCAATTTAGTGTTTGTTCCCATTCATATTTATGATTGTCCCTTACAATCATGTGTAAGATCCTGTTCCAAACAGCCTTTGAAATCTGCAAAGAAAAAAGTGACGATCACTATCTTCTACTTCCCTTTTACATAATACACAAGTGGATTCATTTGTGCCATACCACCTACTTTTTGTCCTAAGCCTATTTTTAATTGTTAGCTATGTGATTGGAGAGGCTTTAGGATTTAGAGTATGTCTCTATAGAAGATTATACCAATGGGCATCCATTGATCTATTTGTGAGTATTCTGTGGCAAGATTGATTTGTGAATCTACCACTCGAATTAGGGGTCTATATGATGAGATCTTCATTATTCACATCATTCAACTGAGGGAAGTGATCAACTAGTGTAGCCAAACCTCTAAAATTTCCACTCCATTCACCATTCCAGATTAGAGAGGATACTTTGAGGTTCAAGGGGATTATATTCCTCAAGTGATTGATATATAGTCTTTGTATAAGGGGGCTTGAATCTAACCAATTGTCAAACTAAAAGTAGATTTTTCCTCCATTTCCAAGCTTATGCTTAATCAAGGGTTAAATCGTGTCTCTATCTTCATCAGCTTATTACTTATAATTTTGTTTTAATAGATACCCAGAAATCCTTAACCCATTAGACAATTTGGGTTATTTCTGTCTACAACGGCTTCTACCTGGATCTTGTGTTAGAGGCAAAATGTCGAGAGCTTTAAATCCCATATTTCTCTATGTAGTTACGAGAGGCTGCTGAATTTGGGTTTTGGCGTTTCTGCTTACGTCGATGCTCACTTTGTCTTTCATTGTTGTCAATGACAAATTAGATCTTAAACAAATTTTTAGAACTAGTCATTTGAGAAAGGGAAAGTGTCCTTCCCTCCCATTCATCATTCTCTGAGTTTCAAGAATATTTCTATCAAATTTTTTTCTTAAATCTTATTACACGCATTGCATTCACTGACTTTCAATATTACCAGTTTTAGAGCATTTCATATTTGAACAGATAGTAAAAGGAGAAGCTTTTAACTTTGCATTTCTAAAGGTTGATTTAGAGTGAGTCCCATAATAGAGACATTTATGGTGAATGGTGCTAAATTTGATAAAAAGATATAGAATTGGTGTGCG
Organism: Erythroxylum guanchezii; assembly: GCA_025629825.1. Lineage (NCBI taxonomy): Eukaryota > Viridiplantae > Streptophyta > Magnoliopsida > Malpighiales > Erythroxylaceae > Erythroxylum > Erythroxylum guanchezii. The sequence continues at coordinate 13,220,788 of JAOTAX010000004.1, read as the reverse complement.
GCTTCTTAAATAGATCAGATCGGTTTGTTTATTTCCTTTCTTTTAGTAATTAGTATCCCAAAAAATTTTCTTGTCTATTGGTTTCAGTTTTTGTTTGTTCTTGGTTGATGCATTGCCCTTTAGATGTTTAAATTTCAGTTTTCAGTCTTCTTCGATCCATCAAAAGTTTTAAGTTCTTTTTTTTAATCATAGTTTTTAATGTTTATAATATTTTCTTAGTTATTTTAATGGTTCAGTATCCTGTTTTAGCAATATACAGATATCTAGTTGCTATTAGTGATTTGATTTTGGATTATTAAAGTTAGATGGATGTGCAGTTATGTGTACTTATGGTTCTCACATCCATTTATTGTGGCACCCATTTTGAGATTCAATATCAATCTTTATTCCCTTTCTTGAGTATTATTAATGTCATTTAGGAGCTTGCCAAGTTTGTCTTCTTTAGCTTGTATTAGGTATTAAGGTAGGATTTGTGGACTAAACTTCTAATGATAGAAAAAAGGCTAGTCCTTTGGTGAGTTTTGGGGTCTAGATGAAGAAAAGATGTTAACAGATTATGGATAGGTTCTTCGAACATCGGGATCATTACAGGGAAGTCTTTAAAATTAGTAGACTTTAGACAAATATAAGATTCATATAGCATACATCCATAAAACAAGGTAGATAGGGGATAAAGCAAAAAGAGATTAATGGGTTTAAACTTTGGTCTTCAGGGTGTTCGAGATGATAGAATGAGTTATTCATCTTGATTGTCAAGGAACTCATACGTCAGGTTTTGGGGGTAGAAAGGACTAATGATATGATTATGTCCTTAAAGATTGTGGCGAAGGGTGTCGTTTTAAATGTGGACTATGCTTATGCACCTCAAGTAGGGTTGGACAAACAACTTAAGCACCAATTCTGGGAGGAGCTAAATGAGATGATTCAGCATATTCCCCCTAATGAGAGAGTTATTATAGGAGGAGAATTTCATGGTAATATAGAAGCAACCTCAGATGGATACTTATAGACTCATGGGGTTTTAGGTACAATGAAAGGAATAGTAGTGGGACTACTTTATTGGATTTTGTGAAAACGTTTGAGTTAGTGATAGCCAACTGATTTTTTAATAAAAACGAGGAGCACACGGTGAATTTTGAGAACATAACCACGAAAACTCAAATTAACTACTTTCTAACAGAGTGATCGACTTAGTTGTAAGGAATGCAAGGTGATCCCTAATGCTTGCTTGTCAATTTAGCATAGATTGTTGGTTTTGGATCTTATTATTAAGATTGGAGGAAGAAGAGAAGTCCTAGGAGGTGTACTAGAGTCAAATGATGGAATTCAAAAAGGGATACAATAAAACAATTTAGGAATAAATTTTTATGGAGAAGAGCAGAAATTGATAGGAGATGCTAACTAGATGTGGGAAAGAGTTGCAACTCTTTTAAGGAATACTACTATAGAGACCTTAGGTGTTTCTAAAAGGCTTAGGGGTAGTAAGGGGAAGTCTTAATGATGGAATGAAGATGTATAAGAAAAAGTTAAGATCAAGATGAATGACTATAAAGTTCTATTGGATGGTACCACAGAAGTGGAGAGAGTAGGTAATAGAGAAAGTTACAGACTAACAAAGAAAGAGGCGAAGATGGTAATATCCGAAGTTAAAAGTAGAGCTTATAAGAAATTAGACCAACGAATGGATATTAAAGATAGAGAAAATGATATTTTTAAGTTGGCGAGAACTGGGAACAAAAAGAGAGAGACTTAGATCAAGTTTACTGTATAAAGGACGAGGCAGGGCTAGTGTTTGTAGCTGAAAATGACATGATGAGACAATGGTAAAGATACTTCTGTAGCCTTGTTAATGAAGGCGTAAAGGATAATATCTATTTAGGTGACCTTAGCGCATCAGAGAGGTTTCATAACTTCACTTGTTGCTAACAGATTACAATGAAATTTAAAAAAAATGTTAAGGGAGATGAAGAGTGGAAGGGCAGTAGGGCCTCATGAGATACCCATGAAGGTATGGAAGAGCCTAACCAAAGAGGGTCTTATTTAGCTAGCCAAGCTTTTTAATGTGATCCTTAAGTATGCTAAAATGTTAGATGAGTGGAGATTTAGTATGTTAATACCTTTATACAAGAACAAAGGGGACATCTAATACTGTAACAAGTATAGAGTCATCAAATTACTTAGTCATACCATGAAGTTATGGGAGAAAGTGATTGAGAAAAGAGTGAGAAATGATATTTCTATCTCAAAAAACTAGTTTAGCTTCATGCCAGGAAGGTCCATGACAAAAGCTTTACAACTCCTTAGAAGATTAATGGAATATTACAGGAAATGACAGCGTAACTTACACATGGTTTTTATTAATTTAGAGAAAGCGTATGATATAGTACTTAGGGAAATCATATTGAGTTTTTAAGAAGTTAAGGGAGTCCTAATGACTTATATATGGGTTATTAAGGATAGGTATAAAGGTATAAAAACTAGAGTAAGGATGATAGGAGGAGATACAAAGCATTTTTCTATCGATATTGGGTTACACTAAAGATCCTCTTTGAGTCCCTTTTTGTTTGCAATAGTGATTAATGAACTCACTAAGAATATCCAAGGGGACATGTCTTGGTGTATGTTGTTTACTGATGACATTGTTTTAAATGATGAGTCAAAAGAGGGTATCAATGTCAAGTTTGAACTTTGGAGGGATAAGTTAGAGTTGAAGGGCTTTAGATTAAGTAGGACTATGAATATGTAGAGTGTAACTTTTCGAGGCATAGCATGGCTACCGATATAAAGGTAAAGATTGGTTCAAAACTTATACCACAAAATGAGTGTTTTAAGTATCTATGATCTATCATCCAAAGCAATGGAGAGATTGATGAAGACTTAGTTCACCAGATTAGATCAGGGTAGCTTAAATAAAGAAGCGCATCGGGAGTTTTATATGACAAGAAGATACCACTTAAGCTTACAGGTAAATTCTATCGTTTAGCGATTAGGTCGAACATGCTCTATGGGCAGAACGTTGGCCCATCAGATAGGTGCATAATTATAAGCTAATGGTAACAAAAATGAGGATGTTTCGTTGTGTATGCAATCTTACTAAAAGAGATAAGGTCAGGAATGTAATGATAAGGGGCAAATTAAAGGTGGCTAATATTAGTGAAAAATTAAGAGAGACAAGCTTTAGGTGGTTTGGACATATTAAGAGCAATGTTATGAATACCATACCTATACTAGTACTAACCAAATCCAGTATCGGTGAATATTGGATACCGTTTTGAGTAATTTTTTGAATTTAGGAAATAGTCATTGAATTTTTTTAAAATTGCAAAATAGTCCATTAGTATATTGTACTGTATACTTTATAAATTTACATCAACCATGTCTCCAAAAGTTATAATCATAGAAATTTAAAAAAACAGAAATTTATTTATTTTTATTAACATTAATTTTCATATATTTCACATATAAATAATAACCACAATTAATATAAAAAGATCATTTAATCATTATACAAATATAAAATTAAGATCAATACAAGGTATTTAAAATATTATAATTTTATCATATAATTAATAATAATTACATCAAAAACATCAAATAAAAAGAATAATAAATATATGTTACTTTCTAACAATTACAATTTCCAATAAGAATCTATGCCGAAGAACTAACTAGAAGTTAAATCTAAAATAAAAATATTTACAATTACATTGCATATATATAATTTAACATATACATCAAATATAAGTAAAATTAAAAGAAGAGGAGAAACAAAAATCTAGAACTTTGTTTAATCGGATACGGGATACCTACTATAACTGCATTGATCCTAATTTTCATTTGGTATAAAATCATCATCATTAAGAGGAGCCTCATCATCACCATCATTTAAATTCATTACACTAAATGATAAGTCAATGCTTTTCTATCCAAGATTATCTTCCAAGTCATTTTCATTTATCAAAACTAATTTCTCAAAAACCCAATCTGCCAAAAGATCGATATTATCAATGCAAATTAAATCTACTGAATTACTTTTTCCATTAAGAGTCCTAATAAATAATAAATTAAATTATTAAAAAATATAAGAAATTATATATAACATATCTTTTTCGAAGCTTTAAATTGTATTGAACAAACCCCAAGTCATTCAATCTTTTATGCTCCAATCTATTCCTTATCTTGGAATAGATGAATTCAAATGTGCTCCAATTCCATTCACAGCATGTTGGACTCACACATTGACTTAAAATTTGAATTGTAAACCTTTGCAATTCTGAAGCACCATTTTCGAACTGATCTTTGCTAGAAATTGTAAGACGTAAAAAGTACCGTTATAAACAAAATAAAATGATGATTAATTTTCAACAAGTAATAGTTCATAGCATTCCCTTATAAACTTCAAATTTCTTTGTAAAACATGGTATGAAATAGACACTAGGATTCAAAAAAGCCGCAGTTGAAACAACAAAGAGTAAAGTTGCCTTTTCCATTTCTCATTGATGAATGTAAGATAAGGTGCAGACAAAGAAGGCTTATTTTTCATATTGGTCTTAATTGCTTCCTTTTCCCTCTCTATGATATCATAAAGATAATTCATTGTTGCCTTTGCATCACTATCAACTAGACGAAGCACCATTAGTAAAGGCTCACAAATTTGAATGAAAAATTGACATTGGAGCCAAAATTCAGTATTTTCAAGTATAATTTTGAAAACCTCCAATATAGCATTAGACCTAGCTTACTGAGATGCAACTCACTTGTCATTTGTAAACATCTGTCTCAACTCTTTCTTTATCATAATAAAACATAGAAGTGATAAGAAATTTATTGCAAATTTTGTAACAACAGGAAAAAACAAATTGCTGAAATTGCTGAAATCCTTTCTCATTAAATTCAAGACCCATGCATGATTATAAATGAACTTGGTCACTTTTTTTGCTTTCTACAAATTCTCATCAATTTTAAGAAAATACCTAGCATCCCCCATATTTTCCAACATTAATTCAATGCAATGTACAGTATAGGGATTCCAAAAAAAAAGAATTCTACTTTCTTTGTAATCTTCTTCTAGCCACTTTATAAGCATAATCATTGTCAATAATGAACTGAACAATATTTTATGGCCATACTTCATTCACAACTTCATCGAATGTTTCAAATAAAGTATTAGCATTCTTAATAAGGCTAGCTGCATCAATAGACTTCAAAACATTAAGCCTTTTGTGGAATAAACCAAAAATTTAATAATATGCTCATATCTACTATTAGTCCAACCATCACACACAATTGAACAACCATAAGTAGCCTAAGTCATTCTTCTTTCATTCAAATAACTTTTAATTTCATAAACACAGCTACTCAAAAGTTTACCTCTATAGTTATCAATAGCAGGAGGTTTGTATCATGAATCATAAGAGGCTATAACATCCACTATAGGTTGATAATAATAAGATTGGGAAGCATTGAATGCCATACCTGAATCATATCACCATCTAGCCATTTCCATATCTACATTATGACTCACTTCTTTTTATTGCAAGGCACTACGAATTAAAGGTTGAGCTTTAGGAGTTGCTTATGGTGTAAAAAAATTTCGACACCTGTCTTTTTCTTTTCCTAACATCAAGTACAGATGCGACATTCACTTCTTGTTAGGTAGGAACACACCACCTTCGACATTTCCACTATCACCCTGAACACCAACAAACAAACTTCCACTGCAAATTTCATAATTCAATCTCTCCCTTATATGTTTCTCTTGCTAATACTCTTCAAGCAAGTCTTCATTTGTTATTTCACATCATGACTCACTTTTTTACAAGGTTGCACATCTCTTTAACCCTAGCTAAATGCTTCTTTAATCTGGTGATTCCTCCACCCTTTAAATGCTTGTTACAAAAAAAACAAATATTTTGGTTCTTCATACTAAGGACCAATGCAGCATGAGCCCAAGTTGCATCACTGTGTCTTCTTGAAGCGGTTGAATTATCAAGAGTACTTAAACTTCCTTCGATTTATCTGTAAAAATAACTGAAGGCATATATCAAAATAAAGAATATATAATTTCATTATCGACTACTATCACAAAATATATATCGTTTAACTCAAAAGTTCAAACTAACACAATTACACAGTACACTTATACTTCTTATATAATATAACTCATTTTGTACAATTACATCATACACAATTCAATTTCATCCAACATAATTCACCGATAAATCAAAAACCAACAATTCAAGTATTCAACATACACAATTACACAATACATATATACACCTTATATAATATAACTCGTTTTGTATGATCATACGCATTTCAATTTCATCCAACACAATTCACCAATAAGTAAAAAACCAACAATTCAAGTACTCAACATACTAGTTACACAATACACATATGTATCTTATATAATATAATTCATTTTGTATGATTACATCATACACAATTCAATTTCGTCTAACACAATTCACTAATAATTCAAAAATTACTAATTCAAGTATTAAATATACACAGTTACATAATATATACTTCTATATTATATAATATAACTCATTTTGTATGATTATATCATACACAATTCAATTTCATCCAACACAATTCACCAATAAGTCAAAAACCAACAATTCAAGTATTCAACATACACAATTACATGATACACATGTCCATATTATATAATATATTTCATTTTTTATGATTGCATCTTACACAATTCAATTTCGTCCAACACAATTTACCATTAAGTTAAAAACCAACAATTCAAATATTCAACATACACATTTACAAAATATACGTTTACATGTTATATTATATAATTCATTTTATATGATTACATCATTCAACCATAAACTAAAGATATACACTCACAACTATAATATATTCAACTTCAACCGTAACTCACAACTATAAGTTTATAACTTACTTTATATAATCTCAAAATTTAACTATAAACTAATATATTTTGTTTACTTATACAATTTAATTTATAATGATTATAATTAGTTTGTTTTCTTATCTAATTTTAATCAATATTGTTAATAAAATCCTGATTCCCAACTTTGTTTTAACAATCTTTCATTTACTAATTTTGATCAACATTCCTAGTTTCTTACCCAAATTTTCCAATGCATTAATTTTCGTCATAAATTGACAATGCCTAAATTGTATTGACATCGAACCAACTCATACAAACAATTCCAAATTTCAAATCTAGATTTTCCAATGCATTAATTTTCTTTATAAATTGAAAATGTCTAAATTATATTGAAATTAAACTAACTTGCACAAACAATTCTAACTTCCAAACCTAAATTTTCCTACTCACATAAACAATTCCAACCATCATAAATCATACATACATAACCAAATACAATACAATTGCTATTCAAAGAAAAAAATGCACCCAAAAATAAGAAAATGCAATCAAAATTTGGATTGGTTCAGTTAAGTTTAGGTTGGATTGGGTCAGGTCGGGTTGGGTTTGGATCTGGATCTAAAAATTGAAATTCCAGATTTGCAGATTCTGCTGGACTCTACACTCTACACGCATTAAGCACGATAGTGGACAATTGGAAGCAGTGGCTGGAGACTGATTTGGCAGTATGTGGTTGGTGGTGAAGTGATGCGCTAAGGAGAGTGGGCATAGAAGTTCACGACAGTGATGAAGAAAGGAAATAGGAGAGACATCAGAGAGGGAAAGGAGAGTCGCCGTCAAAGTGGAAAACTAAAAGAGTAAGTGACTAAGTGAGAGAGAAATATGAGAGAGAGTTGAGAGACTAGCAGAAAGTTAGGGTGGAGGTAGGTTAAGTAATTTTTCTTTTTGCAAAATGGTGCCCCAACTTTTTTAAATTTACGATACTGACTAGTATTCAATCAGTAATTTAAATATTAGCCAATAATGATGATAGGTACCATTAAACCAAGTTTCATACCATTTTTCGACTGGTACTGACCAGTATGATACAAAACACATAATATTAGTTAAAAGGAGATACTCAGATGCTCCAGTAAGAAAATACGAGAAGATTTTACTTAAAAACTGTAAGAGAACAAAGGTAGGATTAAGAAGAATTGGGAGGAGGTGATCAACAATGATATGACACTGCTGGAACTTACGAAGGACATGACCGCAACAGAAAACTTTGGCGTACTAAGATACTGAGAAAGGATCTCTCCTAAAGAGATCTTTGTCGTTCTCAGAGGTCTTGTAACATTTTTCTCTCGTGTGTTACCTAAACTTTTTATTAAATAGTACTTATCTCGTAGGGATTTAGCTTACGCTTTTTCCTACTTAGCCTTATTATTATTATTGTTGTTGTTATTGTTGTCGTCTTCGTCGTCGTCGTCGTCGTTATCGTCGTCGTCGTTATTATTATTATTATTATTATTATTATTATTATTATTATTATTATTATTATTATTATTATTATTATTTTCATGTGGGTTATTCGGAAATAGTCTCTTTACTAGTTAGAGGTAAAATTGTATATTATTAGACCTCCCCAAAGCCCACGTTCAGTGAGATTTTTACTAAATTGTTGTACCTTTGTATTATTAAACGTAATACAAAAGTTTTATATTATAAATGAAGTTTTGTATTTTACTTATTACATAATTTCAACCACTAATCTTTCACTTATCTATGGTTTTTTTTATTGAATTTATGTTTTCACCCCTTTGAATTTTTGTATGTCAATTTATACTAAATATGTTGATTTCATCAATAATGTAACTCATTTAATTTACCCACTCTTCAATGTTCAAATAAGAAAACAAATTTGTTTTTGGTTTTCTAACTTGAAGTATACTTAAGTTTCGAAACTAATTTTTTTTGCTAAATCACCCTCAAAATTTTAAGAAAGTAGTGTTTAAATTTTATTTTTGTCACCAATTGAGAGTGACCAATACACGCCTTCTATTAGTTTATAAACTCTGTAGAAATGGTTGTTGGATGGATAATTTAGTGGTGGTGCATTTTATAATCGTTAAAATAGTAAAAGCTTCAATCACTATAATATGCTTCTCATTAGAAAATAACTATTAGATGGACAATTTGGTGATGGTACATGTTATAATCGTTAAACTAGTAAAAGCTTCAAACACTATAGTTTGCTTCTCATTAGAAATCATGGTTGAAAACTAGCTTAAAGGAGTGTTTTCAATTTAATACAACTTGAAGGAGTTAAATTTAACCTAATTTTCTATAGCAGTCTTACAGAATTTGAAATACTTTTGGAGCTTGTGCACTTTCATTCATAAGATTGAAACTTTGGGAGTCTTTAGTAGCAACGTTGAAGCAAGGTAATTGATTGCGGTAATTAAATTTTCAATTTCACAAGGTTGAAGAATTTCATCAACGGTTTCAAAATCTTAGGGTTTAAGCATTATTCTATTTTAGTAAAATTTGATGCATTCATCTAGATTTTATAAACTTAGGTTTGCTTTTATAAAAGGTTATTTAACAAAATCCTCTATACATTCCATTAAATTCTTCACATTCATGTTATTGATGAACAATTATATTGAAAAATAATTTTGAAATCTCATTTAAAGTCCATTCTCATCTTTTATTTTATATGTATTTTTGTGTATTATACTACTATGTCATAAAATCACTTATATTGGATACTTGGTTGGTATATCTATTTGATAAAAATAATAGATAGTAAATCTTTTAAATCAATAGAAGCACGTGTAGTCAAAAGCACTTTATTGAGCTTTTTTTTAATGTAGAAGTTCATGCCTTACGATGAATTCTTGGACCAATGAAAATCCTAAAAGAAGATTTTATAGATACCTAAATTGTAAGGTAGGTAAGTTGTTGAACTTTAAACAGTTGTTATTTTAATAAGAATAAATTTTTTTACTATATGCTTATAGGAAAAGGGATGTAAATGTTTTGTACGGGTAGATGAAGACTTGAGTGTGAGGATGAAATCTGCTATTATTTAATTTATTACTGATAATTAAAGGTTGAAAGTTGAGAACAAGAGGTTAGAAGAGGACATTGGTATATATAATGATGGTAAGTGCATAAAGGAGATGCATAAACAATATGGTGGATTAACATAAGTTAAAGTTATGTTGAAATATACAATTTGTGAAATTAAATTTTGTAAACGTTAATACTAACTATAAAATAAGTGTTGCAATATTTGTAACTGTACTTGCAACTCTACTTATTGAAAATTTGAAGAATTTCAACTGAATCAATTTTAGTTTTATACTAGAGTAATTTGCCAAGAATCGATAAAATTTTCAATAGGTTTTGTTATATTTAAATGTATCTATAAGTGATGGAGACAAATGTTATAATCAATTGTTGAAGAGTAATTATATTATCAACTAACATGGTGAAGTTGCTTTTAAATTAATATACACTTATAAATGTTGTAATCAATATTGATGTGATCTTAAGTTATGTATGGATCATATATATATATGTGTGTGTAATTTAAAATCCTTGATTGAAAATAGCTTGGCACATAGTTGTATACTAAGACATGTTCTTCTTTGAAAAGATGATGTAAAGATATAGTTTGATACATTGGTAGCTCAAAGGTTATGTCATATGATGAAGCAAATATATAGGAGTACACGACGTAAAACATAGGTGTGTATATGCTCATATTCCTTTTTGAAACATGTAAGGAGTATACAACCTATAATACAAGTGTGTCTATACATATTTTTCCTCTATAAAAGCAAAATTAGAGAAATTGTAATGAAGACAACTTAAAACAACAAGTGACGGGGATCTATTGAATTTATTATGGGTATAAAATATAGGTAGGGAGGCAACGCCCTAAGGTACGATATGAGGGTTATATATATATATATATCGGGGGCCTATTTTAGAGTCACAAACTTTTTTGTTTTCACACTGAAGGGCTCTTAACACTATTGAAGTTATGAAAGAATATGAAAGAATAAGATTATATTATTTTTCATTATTATTATTATTATTATTATTATTATTATTATTATTATTATTATTATTATTATTATTGTTATCAAATAAAAAGAAGAAACTTTGGGATTCTTAAATCACCGATGAAATGTAAATAAAACAATAGAGCCACCATAGTATTTTTTTTGAACTCCTCCCTATCTCAATTTCCATTCAAACATCGGTTTGATTCACAGTTCATGTTTTGATAAATATTTACCATTCGAAAAGAGCAAAAAACGGAGTCTTTGTCTAAAGAAATGGGAACAAAGTCGATTTATCCAATAAAAAAACCTATTCCATTGGGTGGAAATGAATGAAGAAATCGTAAATCATCCCATATCCAATTTGAACGTTTGGTTCTTTCAAAAATTTGTGATACTCTACAACACATATGAGATAAAACCTTGGATAATACCAATCAACTTGAAATAGAATATAAAAATATATAGAGATAAACTAGAAATGCTTATGTCAATGACACCAAAGGGGATATTAAATGAATGGAATTGGGCTATGGATGGAATATAATGAAATAGAGCCATTTTGAGGTTCCCTATGAAATGAGGCATGGAACGAAGACACTACGAAGAAGTTCCAGGGGTTACGAAGGAAACTTTGAACTCATATTAGTCATGGGTTGAGAACGAGTATTGAACTCTATGAGATCGAATCTCCTATTGTTCCTCAATAGCTCAGTGGTAGAGCGGTCGACTGTTAACTGACTGGTTATAGGTTCGAATTCTATTTGGAGAGATTTGATTCATTCTGAATTGGGAACAACCGATAAATTTTGATCCTATCTATGATACAAAAATATCAAGATAAATAATAAAATTTGGCCCTTAGATTTTTTATGACCTTCGAGGAGCCTTATGAGGCGAAAATCTCAAAATTTCTGAATTCCTTATTCAATTCTCACAATTATGCCCTAAATGAAATGTTAAATTCTTGTAGTCTACTTCCCTTTGAATGATGAATTCGTAGTACCTTGGAATTCATAAGGGATTGACTTATATATATATATATATTGATGTAACCTAATTTTTGATAATACTGAAAAAGATGATCACTCTACTCTCGAGGATGTAGGCACATTACCATTCCTTATAACTTCTTGTGTTCTTTTTCTTTCTCTTTTCTTTCATATTTTTCTTTTAGCATATCCTTTAACATGTTGTATTCAATATTGAATATGGTTACTACTTAAAGGTTCAATTGATGTAAAAAGAAAAATATATAATCATTAGAATACTTATAAGTATGAAGACAATTATTACAGTTACAAAAGTAACTATATTTACTTTCTTTTCATACCAAAGTATATTTCTAAGAAACGACTTCCTACTATATATATAGTCTTTTTATACCAAAAAGTAATTGCATGTGCATTATTTTCATAACTATATGTACATTTTTCAAAAGCCAAAAAATGAACACGATTAGATGTAGATCAAATTTAACTTGGGTTTAAGATAGGATGTGATTACTTTCTCCTCTTTGCATCCTCCTTAAAACATAAGTTAGAAAAAGTGATATTACCCCCAGTATCCCATTACAATTTTCTTTGTTAGATGTCTATTTCAACCTAAGAAGTTTATTTGGTAGTTATGGATCGTTTTGAGATATTGATCTCATTATCTATACATTTTGCCTTTGTTGTGTATAAAAAAATCACAATTGTAATGGTAAATTAATATTTGTATGATTGAAAAAGTACATGAACTTAAATCTTATATATTTGTTAGATTATATGGTATAATTGAGCCAATTAACTTGTTAAAGCATACTTCATACCTACTGATCCTTCTACCCTTGCATTTGCATTTGCCTTTGCCTTTGTCTTTGCCTTTACCTCTACCTCTCACTTTTATTCTCTTCTAATACTACCACAATTCTAGGTGTTGTGTTATTATCCTATTTCTCTCCAAAACTCAATTTTATATGCATGTTCTTCATCTATCTTTCTAATGTACTTTAATATATACTAACAATAAGCTTCACACTAGTGTCCAATATCCAACTACTAAAGATCTCACTCACGTTATTTGGTATAAAATCACATTTAGCACTAACTCTAAATATGTATAGGCCTATGACTCATTGGGATATTGCAACATATCTTCAACAAGACCTGGTTTCAGTTCATTTAGCATACGTAAATTGATCATTGAAGTATTACAAAAAATGTTAACTCGGTAGTCCTCTATGATTGAAATTTAAGATAATTTCCTTTTCATACTTTTCTACAATTAGGGGGTACTTAGTTAATGGGTTTGGGAAGATATCAATGGGTAAGGAATGAAAAATAGTTGGTTGGTTATATATTATCATAACATGAACATTATTTTTACATCCGAGTTTTGGAGATTACTCCATATCCTCCCGAATATGAGAGGAATGAAAGTCATTCCTATGTAATGCGCAAGTGTCCTGTAAGATGAGTGTCACGGTCCTGACATTCCCTGTGACGCACTTGACAAGTTATTTTTTCTATTTTTCTTTCTTTAGCAAAATAATACAATTAATTAAAATAGGATAAAATTAAATATCATTAATTAGAATATATTAAATTTGATGTAAAACAAAATTTTAATTTTTTTCCTTTAATCACTTAAATATAATTAATTAGAATGTATTAAAATTAAATATAAATAATTAGAATATCTTACAATTTGATGTAAAGCAAAAATTTAACAAATTTTCCTTTTTAGAAAAATATAATTAATTACAATATATTAAAATTAAATATAATTAATTAGAATATATTAAATTTGATGTAAAACAAAATTTAACAATTTTTATGTTTTTCCTTTTTTAACAAAACAATATAATTAATTAGAATATATTAAAAATTGATGTAAAACAAACATTTAATAACTTTTTATGTTTTTTTTTCCTTTTTTAGCATCAAAATAGATATAACATCTTGCAAATATCATTTTACTTTCTACATTATTAATACTTATTATGATTGCCTATGTTGTAACAAGGTTCATGTTCTTCACCTCCTCACCCAACATTTTTGCAAATTTATTCACATGACACTTATATATCATCTCAATGATAGTCTTTCAAATATTAAAACTAACATCTATATATACTTAACTCTGTTAATAATATCTTTAAGTTGACATTCTTGATTTTTAGTTCTAACTCAATCATATCTATATAGTGGTGTATTATCTATTTAGATTTGTTGAACTTGTCAATCTTGGTATTTCGTATAGGTGTTTGTAGGGTCTTATCATTTAATGACTAAATCATTACCATCTCTCTTAATATTTATAAATGTAACTAAGGCCATTATGATTCATATACCACGCTTATATGAGACTTGTCATTTTATTTTTTTTTGCATTTCAACTTATTTCCATAAAGTACTAAATAATTACTTCCTTGAATTTCTTAATATTTTAAACTTCAAACCTAAGGTGGAATAATGTATTTTGGATCATAATAAAATTTTATACTTACCTTTAATGATTGTTAGCATCCTCATCAGAACTTGTGTAGAACTAACCCGATTATCACTTTTAATGCACTAATGAACTCTTTATCATAATCATACCCCTCTCTTTTACATTCATTTTCTTTTTCACTTTTAGGCTTTAATCATATCATTCGCAATCGCATATCCACCTTCGTTACCAATTACTTCCTTTTCATTTCTCTAAAGCTTATCATCATTCCTTTCAATTTTGCATTTTATATCAATCAATACTTCACTCTTATTAACCTCATTTTCATTTTCATTTTCATTCTCAGCGTATTTGTTAACATAAGCATTCTCACCACCTTCCTTTCCACCAATGTTTACTTCCTCATTATGCATACATTCAGTAGCTCCCCCCATCGCCTCTATTATTTGCATAACCAATTGAAGCTTCACCACTAATAATTGAATGCTTAACACCATTATTAGTGTTATCTCTAAAACTATCAGTAGTATAACCAACAACATATTTAGTAGCTTCACCACCACCTTTTTTATTTTCACAACTAATTGAAGCTTCATCACCAATATTTGTATGCTTATCGATGCCACTCTAACTTTATTAGTATTACAATTAATGGTTTCACTACCACCTCTAAAAGTTGCATAAGTAGTTGAAGCTTCACCATAAGCACTTATATTATAGTAGCAGTAAGCACCTATATCAGTAGCAGTAAGCACACCATTATCATTATAATCTAACATTACAATGCTTTCTTCATTGTAGCCTCTATCATTTACATTATTCACTCTTACAAAAAGCAATCCATCCTCTATATAACCATTATCTTCTTTTTCAGCAATTTTTAGAAACCGTATTACTAATAATCTCATCATCCACATTATCTGGTTTTAAAACGTTGTCTATATTGTACTCACCCTCAAGGTAAGTATCCACTATTCCATGATTTAAAACAATACAGATTATGACTTCTTTTTTACTGTCATCTTTAATCTCAACCAATCCATCTTTTTTTAGTTTATTCGGGTGCTTTTAGTACACTTTATTTAACCTATCTGGCAATTATGTTTAGCATTTATCACAATATTGAACCAACATAACTTATTCATGCTAATGTCTTTCACTAAAAATTTCTTTCCAATGATGTAGAAAAATGAGTTGTCTTTATCAATTTGTCTCTTATAGTGAAAAAATATTCCTTTTAAATTGAGATTCCACGTCCTAAGGGCCTGTTTGTTTCTATTTTTTTGTTTTTATTTTCAAATTCTATAAAAAAAATGTTTGTTTGAATTTTTGGTTTTGGTTTATTCCAATTTTCAAAATTTTATAAAAATCGTAGAAAGTAGTTTTTGTTTTCTATTTATGTTTTTTATAATGTGATTTACTATCAACTAAATATATATTATTTAATTATTTAATATATATTAATTTTAATAAGAATTATGAATAATTATTTTACTTAAAAATTCATTTACTTTTTTCTAATTAAATAAAATAAAGTTCATTTAAAATATCTTCAATATTTATTCAAATAAAATTTGACTTAATAATTAAATATATTTAAAATAAATGTTAATTTATAAATAATATTTATTTTAATAAAATAAAATAATTTTATTAATAATATGTTAATAGATATTATATAAAGGATTAAATAAATTTATTTAATTAAAAATAATTTATCTTTAAGTTTTATCTAATATGTAATTATTATCAGTGATAAAAATATAACTACAATTACATTAATAACTAAACAATTTTTTGTTTTTATTTTAAAAAATAGAAAGAAACTAAAAACAAGAACAAAAATTGAAAACCACAACTATAAAAAAACAGAAGTAGAATCAAATGACCCCTAAAAATATAACAAAATGAAAGGCAATACTCCCCACACATGACCTACTGTTTCATTTCATATTCTTCGCACATAAGATAATAAAGAACTATTACATACTTCAATTTATGCACCTTTAGGTATCAGATTTATATTCTAATGTCTTCCTCCATTTTGCTCCAAAAAAGGGATTCCTCTAAGCATATACAAAAGCAAGGCCATACTGTGTTATGAAAAAAAACACATAAATTAACAAAAATCATGAATTTGGTTCATAAACAAAACACATTCAATAACTCAACTGATGATCATAAACAACTAAAATTTAGGATTATAAGGAATGAAATAGGAAACTATGAAAATGGAAACCCTAAAATATCATTTCCCAAATTATAAATTAACTTATCTCGATGTGTTAAATTACTAACAACCAACTTCATTCACATCTTTGACACATGCATCAACATTTCCTTGTCAAATTATTAACTAAACAAGTCTTTTCCTTTTCTTTATTCTGTCCTCGATAATTTTCTGTTTTCTTTAATTTTTTATGATCAAGTACATTTTATGTTTTTTTTAGTTAAAACATAATGAAAGACATCATTGTAATTCTACCAACAACAAATATTTAAACTTTCCATATAATAAGACACAAACATATGTTTTATACTTCTCAGGTAGTGATGAAAATAAGATCTGAATACTATTTAAAAAATATTTTAGGTCAATTTGATAAAAATTTTAATTCAAAAATTTAAATATACCTTATATAAAAGTTTGAGGACTAAAATATTTTTCTTATACATTTATTATAAAAGGTATAATGTCAAATACAATGATTTCATATGTAGGTTATGAATAAATTTTTTTTAACACTTATTTCTTTTTCCTTAATTTTTATATGAAAAAGATAAAAAATAGTTAAAAACATTCTCAAAACAAAATATATACGAGTAAAAATGATATAGATGATGAAAAGGAGAAAGAAAATAATGGTAAGGATAAATATAGAAAAGTAAATGATAAAAAGAGAAAAAATTACAAGAGAAATAAAAATAAATTATAAAAATGGATCAAACTAAAAAACTTGTTTTCTAAAATAAAAATAAAATATATCTGATCTTATTAAAAAGTTAAACAACATATTTTAGAATATGAAACAACTAGTACATATTTAAAATACCTAAAAAATGATTTCTAAACTTAAAACATGGGGAAATTTTTTATTTGAACAATAAATTAATTTTAAATCTTTAATGTATTGTTAATATCCTAGTTCGATTATTGTAGTGTGTAATGTGTTGTATATGCATTTTATAGAGTATGTTATATTTATAGTATACTAGAGTAATTTAAGCATTTAAATGTATTATTAAGGTTTTAACAGAGATCACGGATAGACTAAAGATAGTTTGGACTCGACCGGAAATTTCTCAAAAATTTTCCCAAAACTCTGAAAAGCTACGAAATGAGTCCAAATGAGCTTTTAAAAGCCTTGAAATGTGATTTGAGGATTTAGGTGACACTTTTAAAAGAAATCCGGACAATTTCAATAAGTAGTATTTTCGGATGAATATTGAATTTGGGTGAATAGTATTTTTGCTAGAATAGTGATTTAGGGGACCTAATCCGAAAATTAAAAAAAAAAGAGAATTGAAAATGTTCGGAATAGGTATTAGAGTCTAATGATACTAAAATGGATCAAAAATAATTATGATAGGATGAATTTTAGGAATTTCGAAAGTTTAAGACTTAAAATGCACTTTTTGAAAAATAATGGGTATTAAGGATTTTAAACCCATTCAAAAAAATTTTAAGCATCCAATCAATAATTATTGATCCTAATTTGAGTATTGCATGGTCAATTTGATGATAAGATAATTGTGGAATATTTTCGGGGTTTAATTCTGTTAGTTGGTGAATTAAATACATTAAAGGGCAATTTGGTCTTTTTGTATTCATTAAAGGACAATTTAGTCCTTTTGTATTTATGAAAGGGCAATTTGGTAATTTTACAAGAACTTAGTGGATTGATGAATCATTAAAAGGTGACATATGGAATCCATTAAATGAGTACAAAGCAAAACTTAAGACATTTTGCTTCATTTTTTTAACATAGCTGTGATAATGAATGGAGAGAGAGTTTAAAAAGAAGAACAAAAGAAGAGAGCGAAAGGTGGGTTACGACCATTAATGAGAGAAAGGAAGCAAGAGAGAGGAAAAAAGAAAAGAGAAAGGAGAAGAGAGGTTTAACTATGGCCATAGAGGAGTGATTCAAAGCATTTTTCATGCTCTTCTACCTCCAATCAAGTATCCCATGAGGTTCCGTAGTCATCCAAGTGAAGAGGAATAAGAAAATGGGTAGTTAAGTTTATTAGTTTTGGTGAAAAATTGGGTTTGTTGTGTTATAGTTTTGATTTGGTATTGATGGTGTAAATTGCACCCTTTTGATGTAATATCAAGGTTTGATTGCATTGGAAGCAATTGGGAGAAGAAAATTCAAGAAAACTAACATATGGAGCTTTGGTCAAAGGTGATTTTGCCTAAAGTGTTTTATGTTTTTATTTGATGATTTAAGATTAATGAATGGCATTAGGAAGTTAGTTTATTAATGAAATAATGGAAGAAAAACCATAGAAACGATTGAATGAGTTTTCGGCCATGGTTAGGATTTTTTAATATATTATGATCCAAAATTCTACTTTGATGTTTTATGATGTTCATATCATGATTTTGATGCTAACGAAGTAAAGAAATGAAAAAGAATTGATATGGAATTGGTTTTGATTTTGGTTGAAATTCGGCCTAAAGTGCATGACTTTGTAAAAAATTTGTTAATGAAATTTTATGGCTAAAATGTGTGTATTAAATATCATAGAAGTGGATTTGGATTGGTTTTAAGTGTTAGAAATCAAATGTAATTGAATTGGAAAAGTTTAGAGTAAAATATGTTAAGTTTAGCTTTAAAGACATTTTTAGTATAAAAGTATGGTTATGATGTAATGACCATGTGAATGTGGTTAAGGATGGCCGTTAAGTGTATTTGTGGTATTGGAATGATGAAATGAAGTGTTTTGTTATTAGTTGGAGAAAAATTAATAAGTGGAGTGTATGTGGAAAGTAATGATATTGACTTGGTTTATGGTGTATTTGGTTGGAAAATATGTTTAGGAGTTGAATATATTTGTATAAGGTTTTTCAATCAGAAAACGAAGCCGACTAAGTTTCAAAGTGGTGACATAGAAACTAGTAAGTTGTGAGTGTATATTAAATTGGTTTTTATGCAAAAGGTTTTTTTTCACTTTAACATGAAATGAATATTTATGTTGAGTTTTATGTGAGTGTTTTTCAACTGTTTTATATGAATAAATTCTTTGCAAAAGAGTTGATGGTATGTGATTTTAAGTTATGCATTCAATTGTATGATTATGAGATTGAAAGAAGTTGAAAATTTGAAACATAAGATTTTGCAATTTCACGATCGTGACAGTCCCATAATTAATTTAAAAAATTTTATAAGTTGCCTTTTAGCTACGAAATGGTTTAAGTTTTATGCCAAAAGTTAAGGTACTAAGAAAAATGATTTCGCTTTTTTAGCATATGGTACACCGTTAGGCTCATTACATGTTATTATACTGGTCAGAGTATTCCAATTGTGCATGGCAGTGTCCAGGGGGCATCAGTTACTATCAGTAGGTGGTATTGTGTCTGTCAGTAGTACAATAAGTTACCCTCTGCATGTATGGAGTATATAAAATTCTAGCAAAAATTTGTCATGGGTAAGTAATGTAGAACCAGCTCCATAACTTGTTACGGGTAAGCAATGCAGAACTAGCTTTGTAACTAGTGGTTAAGAAGTCATGCCTAGGGTACCGTATAGTTATTTTAAAAGTATTTTCAGAGGCATTGTATGGTACCAATTCTAGTGGATGACTTATTTTCAGTATAAAAGTTTTCAGAAAACTTGTTGCCACCATTGTTTATTGTTTATGGAAAAAGGAAAATGGAAAATGGAAACTTCTATATTATGAGCTTAATTTTGAAAAAACATTTCTAAATAGTATTTCAGACAAATTGAAATTGTGTTTTATAAAAGTTTATGTTATTATCATATTTGATGATGCACGAATAAATTATTATGGCAAATGCTTTACCATGAGCTTTATGATTGTATGAGAATATTGTAGTTATGTTGTTATGAACAGCTCAATTTTTTTAGTAAACTGATTACACTCACTAGGCTCGTTTAGCTCACCCTTATTTTTATGTTTTCAAACAAACTACCCAAGGTATATATACAGGTTTTGTAGTAATTAGGACTCCGCTAAAGGATTCGTTGTATCATCAGGTGTTGTTATGCTTGTTTTATTTTTACTATATATGTGATATGTTTTAAATTATTTTAGAAAGAGTTCAAAAGTGTGATCTTGTGAATATTGGTGGAATTGTAAATATCTTTTGTTTAATGAACTACGAGGACTTTGATCCTCAATGATGTTTTTTTAAAATGTTAAGAATTATATTTTTCTAATTGCTTATGATATGGACATGAGGTCTCATTCTAGAAGTTGAGTTGATACATGAAATATTAGAAGTGTTTTAAAATGTTATACAGGTTTTCGAAATTTGGGAATCTTATAATAGCAGTCGTTATGCTATCGAAATTTTCAGTAAAATGATAGAAAAAAAGTTCCCATTATTTTTCGCACTTTTAATTTACAAAAACCCTTCGGTCGAGTCAAATATCGATTAGAGGGCTACTATGGAGTTGCCAGAGGGCTCCAGTTAGGTTCTGGAAGAGGAAATTCGAGATGTGTCATTTCATGTATAAACAACTTTTACCTTTGTATCAATTAAGTGTATTAGTAAAAATTATGTGATTATAAATTTCATTAATGCATAAGAGAGAATTCATTATTCTTTTTTACTTAATAAGAAAAATTTTTAAGTAAGAAATTTTAAATTTACTGAGTAAATCATTTTAAATTTAATAAGAGATTATTTGGAGTAACTAAAGTTGAAAAAGGAAGCAAAGCATGGCTAGAGAGAGGCTCTCTGCCATCTTTCTATTATGGCTCTCATCCCATGACTGATTCAATCTTCTTCCTACAGGGGTCATATCACTTTGAACAAATCTTTCAATCTTCTTCCTACAAGGGTCATATCACTTTGCACAAATCTTTGTTCTCCTCCGTTACTCTTTAGTAAGGGTTAGCTCACTTACCGTAACCTTTCTTCGCATTTAGAAACCTCTGGAAAATATTTCTCCCTCTCCCTTATATTCTACTTACCTTGGTTTATTGATCTATTTCTTTCAAACTTACAAAGACTTTATGCCTGCTTTCTAACATTCTGTTTATGCTTCCTCACTTGCAGAAGGAGAAGAAGGAAAATGGCTAGTTTCGTCTATTCGTTTCTAATATTTCCTGCCTCTAATGCTAGTTACCATTTTGGTAGTAACTTTTTAAACGACAACGTTCCTTAGCAATATCCTTTCCTTCGTTAATATAAGGCTTTCTGCTTGATAATGGAGGTTCATTAACTTTATGTGAGCAGACCTTTCCACCCTTGTCTAGCTTAAGGCCTTCTCCATCAAACCCTAACTCAATAGGCCCTCCAAACTTGGTAAATCCCACATTGGTTAATGATTTCCTTACAAGGAACTGGACTCCACTAACCCATGTAAATCCCAAAATGAACTAGAAGAAAGTTTTAAGTGAAACCATGAAGAACTTGTTAGAGTTTTGCCAGATTGTAATGAAAGAAAAGAGAGTATTGGCGGCACTGAGTTTGGAAACTCTAAAACTATGGTCAGCAGTGTTTGTTGTTTCCTATCATTAATTTATGGGCTTAGAAGTAATGGAGAGGGAAAGGTTTAAATAAGGTGTTACTTATAGAGGACAACCTGATCTTATTCAGATTTAGCTCAAAACACAACATGAAGGAGATTATGGAGGTTGGTTTATGGAATGTCCAAAATAACCCTATCTTTATACAACCATGGAAACTCGGTATTTATTTTAAATCAATTAAGAAGGTGAAGATTCCCATTTGGATTAATATACATGGGATCCCATTGGAATATTGAACAACTAAAGGTCTTGGCTCTCTTACTAGCTTTATTAGTAAACTAATTTATATGGATGAGAACACAACCTTGAGGAAAAGAATAATTTAAGTGGGAGTGTGTGTTGATATAAAAATGTCAATAGAGCTATCAGATACAATTCCTATCTTAAAGCTAAGGGAAAAGAGCACCTTACTGGAGGAAGTAGTTATGGTGTCCTATGTATGGAAACCACATATTATGGATCAAAATAAGCAATGAGGCTTGACTGAGAAAAAGTTTAGTAAAGGTGACTATAATGAGTTGATGGGAATGGATAGTCCAATAGAGAGGGAAACATAAGGATACAATGACAACTGTAACTCGGGGATGTGCATATAAAAAAAATAGGTGTGAACAAGATTGTGGAGAATAAAGGAACAAGTTTGCAAATCTTATAAGGTAGGAATATGATGGAGAGTAGTGGTGCAAGTTCTACAAAAGAGTCCAAGGTTTGGTAAGTGCTTATTAAAAAGTGTTGAATATCATTGAAGTGGAGAATATGGAGAATATCTGTGAGTAAAAAGGGCTAAATATTTTTATCTCAAGTCAAGCTACCAGAATAGAGGAAGATTTTATAGAGCATAGTCGATGGAAGTCGATTAAAACAAAAGAGATCCAAGGGTGTGAAAACCATTTGTTCCTCTAAATGTCATTAGTAGCTTTGAACGTTAAACGAACCAATTTCCTAAAAAGTATTAGACTTAAAGGATTTTATGTTACAGAATAAACCTCCAATAATCCAAGGTTAACTTAGAGAACATGAAGAATCTGGAATGCTAAGAAGCATTGACTTTTTTCTTCTTCTTTTTTTCAAATCATTCATAGCACCATTATAGGAGTATCATAATGGGCTACCTATAATGGTGCTATGACAAGAGATCAATTAAGATGGAAATGCTTACAGGAAGTTATCAATTGATAAATATATCATCTTATTTCATTTTGGAAAATGTCAAAGCCTCTGCCTCTTTTATATATAGGTCCAATTTTGAATTTTAGAGTAGGGAGCTTTAGGAACTAACTAATATGGTTCTTTCAAGCTATCCAAGTTTATGGATTATCATAGGAGATTTCAATAGTATGCTCTTTAGGACAAAAGAGGAGGGTAACAATTCATTTAGAAATTTGTATAAGGATTTTAGGAAATTATTATAGGAAGTAGGAGCAATAGACTTAATAGAGTTACAAACTTCTTAAAACTAATATATACAAACAAACATGGCCCATTCTTTACGATATCTTAGAATGGACAACAATAGTTTATCACGTTCATAAACAACTACTTAAGATACGGATACCTATATATCAACAACAACAACACCCAATATAAATCCTGTTGATATGCGACATCTGGGGAGGTCTTGTAGTATGCATCCTTATCCCTAATTAATAGCGAGACTATTTTTAAATGACTCACATAAAAAGAGAGAAAGCGAGAGAGAAGGGGAGAGAGAGAACTAGAGAGAAAAATAAAGAAACAGAAAAAAAGTGATAATAGTAATAATAAGAAAATGATGAAAAATAAGGAGAATTAATAATAATAATAATAATAATAATAATAATAATAATAATAATAATAATAATAATAATAATGTGAATATTAGTAGTAGTAGTAATAGTAGCAACAATAATAATGATAATATTGATAATAATAATAGTGGTAGTAATAATAACAGCAGCAGCAGTAGTAGTTAGTAGGAGTAAGAGTAGGAGTAGGAGTAGGAGTAGGAGTAGTAGTAGTAGTGGTAGGAGTAAGAGGAGGAGGAGGAGTAGTAAAAACAACAACAACAACAATAACAATAATAATAAATCAAGCTAAAACCCTTAAAGGTAAGTACTACTTATTTACATGGCTATTACCTGTATATCATTCATAAGAAATCTTAATCTCTAGATGTATTTAAATTTTTTAAAGAAGTTGAAACTCAACTTGGAAAAAGGATTAAGTGAATTAGATCTAACCGTTTTGGAGAATACTATGGTAGATATAATGGTTCAGGTGAACAACTGTTCATCTAATACCCTTTTACAAAAGCCTTAAGGAATATGGAATTGTCCCACAGCACACCATTCCAAACACTCGTAATATAAATGGTGCAGGTAAAAGACGAAATAGAACATTTAATGATATGGTAAGTAGTATGATTTCTAACTGTCAGAATCCCTCTAGGGTGAGGTATTAAAGACTACAACTTACGTAGTTGATAAAATTCCAAATAAACAACTATTAAAACCCATTATAAGTTATGGCAGGCAAGAAACCTAGCTTGAATCATTTTATTCATTTGGCATTATTTAATAGAGGTTAGGCCGTATAGGCCAAATGAAAATACACCAGACTAAAGAAATGTTAATTGGTACTTTATTGGATACATTGCATGATCCAAGGGTTTAAGTTTTATTATCCCACTACTAAAGGAATTTTGAGACAAGGAATGTCAGGTTCTTTTAGGAAGTTAATTTTATGGGGAGAGATGAAGTAAGACACTTTGTCTTAGAAGAGGAAAGTGTCACTTTTCTCCATTTTATTGTTGAAATCAGTTAAGAAGCAACTCTAAATCAAGATAATGTCCCTCCCATACAAATTCAAGAAGTTAATTTAGAAGATCGATCAAAATAACCTCAAGAATCAATACCACTAAGGAGATCTATTAGAGAGAGAAGAAATGCAATTTCAGATGATTATGTTATATATCTTCAAGAGCATGAATAGGACACTAGGATGGTAGAAGATGACCCAGTTAACTTCCATCAAGTCATACAGAGTTCTAACCCCTAAAAGTATATTAAATCCATGAATAAGGAAATGAAGTCTATGAAATACAATGATGTTTGGGCTCTTGTCTAATTACCCAAAGGTGCAAAACCCATTAATTGCAAACAGATATTTAAGAGGGATTCTAAGGATAAAGTGGAAAGATATAAGGCTTGTCTAGTTACTAAAGGCTTCACTTAAAATAAAGGCATTGATTCTAAAGAGACTTACTCTCTGATTTCTTCGAAAGAATTTTTTAGAATCATCATAACATTAGTAATGCACCTTGATCTTGAGTTACATTAGGTGGATGTTAAGACTGCAATTCTCAATGGTGACATTGATGAGATGATTTACATGGTGCAATCGTAAAACTTTGTGTCAGAAGATCCAAAGAAAATGGTTTGCAAATTAAAGAAATCCATTTATAGACTCAAGTAGTCTTCTCATTAATAGTATTACAAGTTTCATCAAATTACCATCTCGTCTAGTTTTGAGATGAATATGATAGATAATTGTGTATACCATAAGTTCAGTAGGAGAAAACTTAATTTTCTAGTTTTGTATGTCGATAATATACTACTTGTTGATAATAATGTAGGCTTATTGCAGAAAACTATGAGAATTCTATCTCGAGATTTTGAGATGAAAGATATTGGTGATGCCTTTTTTGTATTAGGGATCCAAATACATCAAGATTGTTCTTAAGGTATTCTTGGATTATCACAAAAGGGCTACATCAAAAAGGTTCTCAAGAGATTTGGCTTACAAAATTGTTAATGAGGTGATACCCCTATATTTCAAGAAGATAAATTTAGTCTTAGTTTGTGCCCTAAGAATGATTTTGAGGCTAAATATATGCAAACAATTCTTTATACGTTAGTAGTTAGGAGTCTTATGTATGCTTAAGTATGTATGCATCTAGATATTGCATACATTGTTAGGATGCTAGGGAGATATTTAAGCAACTCTGGACTTTACCATTGGGTAGCAACCAAATGAGTCATGAGTTATCTACAGAAGACTAAAGACTACATGCTCATTTATATGAGATTGGATCATCTTGAGCTCATTGGGTGTTTTGATTCCAATTTTGTTGGATGCTAAGATAGTAGAAAATCTACTTTAGGCTATATCTACATGTTGGTTGAAGGAGCTATTTCCTAGAAGAGTAATACACAAACACTTATAACTTCTTCTACCATGGCTGTGAAGTTTATAATATGTTATGAAGCATCTAATTATGGATATGGCTACAAAATTTTAGCACTAGGCTATGAATTGTAAATGCATTGATAGGCCACTTAAGATGTTTTGTGACAATAATTCGACAACCTTGTTTTTCAACAGTAATAAAAGCTCGTCAAAGTCTAAACATATTGACATTAAGTTCTTAACGGTTAAATAAAGAGTTCAGAGTAGTTAGGTATCTATTAAGCATATTTGGAAAACCATCATGATTGCGAATCTACTCACTAAGGGATCATCACATGAGGCCTTCATAAGCACACCACTCGTCTGAGTGTAGTGCCTTTTGAGGATGTTATGATTTAGTGGGACTTTGTATCCTTAATATTTTAAGCAATAGACATATTATGAGGTTATGTTATAGTTAGCACTACAATAATAAATGACAGTTTATTTCTACTCTAAATGTATTTTTCATTCATTCTCATAAGGAATAAAGTGTAAAGATTAGTTTTAAAGGAGTACTAGATGGAAATAAGCATGTTAAGATCGTATTGTATGAAGTTTTCATACTATATATCTATTCATGATCCATGTTATTCATCTATACTAATATATGTGACCATTGATGTGTTTAGTTATGCTCAGTATAATAAAACCCTTTTTGATCCTTTATTGGTATGTGAGATGAATGAGATTGTTCTAGATGCTTTTGGTGATGATAGCATATTTGCATGCATTAGGATTTTGGAATAATATACACTTATTAAGTTTTAATAAACATATAGCCTAAGTGAGAGATTGTTGGAATAAAATTAAATTATTTTGTGAGCTTATATGTATATAATGAGAATTATAAATTGTGAGATATCCTTAAAGTTGAGCCCAATTCAAGTGATCTAATTAAGTTTTTAGCTTAAAACATCTAATAGGGTATGAGCCAATTTTATACGTGTAGAGACCATGATAATAATTTCTAATTGATGATGAACCAAATTAGAAATTATAAACACTTTAGGTTTAGGGTTTTATATCTTTAAATATATGGTTATACTCTTTAATTGTATGTCAAGCTATTAGGTTTCTTTTATATTCTCATCACTAGAGAAAATCACAAAATAGGAGCTGACGTATCAACTTAGAAGATCATAATTTAGAATTTCAACTCAACAATTCATGACGATGGATTCAAATATGCTTCCTCTTTTATGTATTGATGATTTAACATGAGATTTGTGATCTGGCCAATGATTAGTATAGATTAAGGTTTAATACAACATTATCTTCCTTGATCATTTAACAGAAAAACTACAAGCCACAAGTTGCATCGGTCAAGTCACCAAAATTAACAGGTAAAATGGAGCAAGAGTAGCATTTGACGGTTATTCTTTGTTGAACTTCAGTTTGAGAGGCTTCCATTGCGTTTGGGGAGTATGACCATAAGAAAGGCTTGTACATTTAATATCATGTTCACAGAAAGCTAAAGGTTGGTCACTCTTTTTGTGGATTTCCAAGCCCAATCGAATTTATAAGTTCTCAAACAAGAATTGGATTGTTAACCGAAACAATTGTCAATTTTTCGTGTATGAAATGAAAGCGAATCTTATTAGAGACAGCATGTAGGAGGAGAGTCGATACCTTAAAAGAAGGCTCACATGTAGACCATAATCTGAACTAATGGAGAAACTCTGTTGATCACTAGATACAGTGGAGTATGTTAGGACCTCTCAGTCTTAGGAGTAATGCTCTGTTCAAGAATTGCTCTCTTGCCAAGGGCCTCAAATGCTTTAAGTACACATCAATTGTTACAACCCAAGTAAACGTATCAGCCCAAGAGAAGAATCAAGGCCCAGAGGCAAGGAGGAAGAGTTCTCGTATTCATGTAAAACCAGCAAAACTAACTGATTATATGTTGTAGTGAGCTGAAATATTATACGAATACAGACAAAAATTGTTATAGGCCAAAGGGATTCTGTTGTAACGGTCTTGGCTTTTTAATGAAAGGAGCCTCATGACCAGAGGCATACATAATTTCAAGAAACTTCTCTCCTTCTAAATTCTCTCCTCCCTATTCTAAATTCTCAGTTACTGATTCCCCATCATTTGGTGCTTTCATTGAGAGTCGATCATGGCAGAAGGAGCAACCACGAGGTATAAGGCCTTGGAAGAATCAATCAACACGTTGGCCAAAGAATTTCGCGAGATGCAAACCACAATGAAGCAGCATTCCACAACAATGTTGCAGCACTCTGAAGAAATTGCAAAAACTAGCTCTGCCAATGAAATGATTCAAAAAACATTAGAATCCATGTGTCAATCCCTTGCAAGGCTAGAAAAACAACCATCCACAATAACCTATTCCCCACAACCACCATTATTACCTACACATATCACTCCAAGCTTACCATGCAGCTCCAGTGGGGCTCATGCTTCACAATGGGAACAACCAGAGCAGACTAAAACACCAGCACGACACCCGAAGTTAGAGATTCCAGTGTTTACAAGAGAAGATGTAGCTAGGTGGATTTTTCAGATTCAACGTTTCTTCGATTATCACCGCACCCCTGAAGAACAAAAGCTGTCTATTGCATCCTTTTATATGACTGGCCCTGCACTCCAATGGTGTCAGTGGTTAATGACTTCACAACAAATTCCAAATTGGAACGAGTTAGTTCGTCACTTAGAAATAAGGTTCGGTCCTTCCCCCTTTATTAATCATGAAGTCCAGTTATTCAAGCTATTCCAAACTACTACTGTGAGTGCATTTATGCAAGAATTTGCTTCTCTGTCCAATAGAATAACTAGACTTATTCCTGAAAGTTTATTGAACTGTTTTGTTTCGGGATTGAGGGAAGAAATTAGAAATGAGCTATACCTTTTGAAACCTCAAACTATGGCTGAAGCCATTGACATGGCAAGGATGGTTGAAGATAAGCTTGGAACATCAAAACCTACGACACATGTTAGCCCTCGCCATTGGACAAATAAACCCCACAAAAACAATATCCAGAAAGCCTACCCAGCACTACCCCCACCGTTACCACCTAAAATGCCTATCAAACGATTGACTTCTGCAGAAATGGAAGCAAGAAGAGCTAAGGGATTATGCTTTAATTGTGATGAGAAATTCTCACCTGGGCATTCTTGTAAGAGAACATTCCATTGCCTGATAGCTGATGAAAGCAAGAATGATACAGAAACTTCACTTGACAGTGATGTTTGCGCAATTGAGGAAGAAACCCCAGTAACCGACGTACCCACTATATCCTTACACGCACTGGAAGGATATTTCATTCCATCGACCTTTCGACTCAACGGTAAGGTACTGGGGCGGCCTGTATTGATATTGATCGATGGAGGATCAACTCACAACTTCATGCAAGAGAGGGGGGCTCACTTCCTGAAATTACCAATACAACAATCCAGACATATGAATGTGACTGTTGGTAATGGAGAAAGCTTGAAATGTACAGGATTGAGTGTGCAAACCCCAGTCCAAGTGGATGATCACCTTTTTTACCATAGACCTTTACTTACTACCAATTTATGGTGCATATATTGTTTTAAGGGCTCAGTGGTTAGCTACAGTGGGACTAGTACTATTTGATTACAAAAATTTATGGATGAAATTAGAGAAAGATGGACAACATATTACCTTGCAGGGCATCCAACAAGCATCGATGTCATCTATAACATTTGGCCAATTCACTCGTAATAAAAAAACTGACTCCATTTCTTCTTATTATCACTTGATAATAAATCCTGTAGGTGTGGAAACAAGGGTGAGAATTGGAGAGGGAGCATCGCCAGAGTTAAAGGAGAACCTACAAAAATTACTTCAGGACCACTCAACAGTCTTCGAAGTACCTAAAGGCCTACCGCCATTTCGAAAGGTGGAGCACAAAATTCCCTTGAAGCCAGGAACCATACCCATCAATGTAAGGCCTTACTGGTATCCACACGTGTTGAAGACGGAAATTGAGAGATTAGTCCACGAGATGCTAAGTGAAGGAATCATTCAACCAAGCAATAGCCCTTACTTCTCGCCAGTAATTTTGGTAAAGAAAAAAGACGGTACCTGGAGGTTCTGTGTAGATTACCGTGCTTTAAATTCCATGACTGTGAGAGATCGTTACCCGATTCCTACTGCAGAAGAACTCTTTGATGAGCTCGGTGGGGCAATCATTTTTTCTAAGCTGGATCTTAGAGCCGGCTATCATTAGTTGCGGATACACCCAGATGATATTCACAAAACGACGTTCAGAACGCATAATGGGCATTATGAATTTGTTGTGCTTCCATTTGGCTTGACTAATGCACCATCGGCTTTCCAATCGGAGATGAACGATTTATTCCGGGCAATTCTGAGGAAGTACGTCATTGTCTTCTTCGATGACATATTAGTCGACAGCCCTACAGAAGCACTCCATTTGCAGCACCTTGATCACGTTCTTCAGCTGTTGAAAGAGAAGCAATTTTATGTGAAGCAGACGAAGTGTGAGTTCGCCTGCACCTCATTGATTTACTTGGGGCATGTTATATCGCCAAGGGGGCTTTCAGTGGATGAGGATAAAATAGCGGCAATTAAAGAATCGGCTACCCTGACCAACGTCAGAAAACTGAGAGGAAGTTCCAAACTCGATGCCATAGATACCTTATTATCTGAACGGTCTCATGTCCTGTCCCAGCTCAAAGAAAATTTGGCCAGAGCTCAACACCAAATGAAGCAACAAGAAGACAAGCATCGAACATACAAATCCTTTGAAATTGGTGCCTGGGTATTCGTGAAGCTCCATCCTTACCGCAACGTTCTGTCATGGGCACTAGATTTCACAAGCTGTCAAAACGCTTTTATGGCCCTTTTGAAGTTGTTGAAAAAATTGGATTAGTGACCTACAAGCTTAATCTGCCACCTACTGCCCGCATACACAATGTGTTTCACGTATCCCTGCTTAAAGAGTGTAGAGGGGACCCACAACACCCGCTATTATCTTTACCAGATGACTTTTGTGAAGGCTACCCATTAATTGTTCCTCAAACAATTTTAGGTTATCGTAGGGTCTATAAAAGAAACCAGCTGTCCACACAAGCCTTGATCCAATGGACAGGCCAAACACAACTAGAAGCTACGTGGGGGGATGTGGAAGAACTTCGAAGGGAGTACCCTGATTTTATCCTTGAGGACAAGGATCTTCCGGAGGACGGTAGTAATGTTACAACCCAAGTAAACGTATCAGCCCAAGAGAAGAATCAAGGCCCAGAGGCAAGGAGGAAGAGTTCTCGTATTCATGTAAAACCAGCAAAACTAACTGATTATATGTTGTAGTGAGCTGAAATATTATACGAATACAGACAAAAATTGTTATAGGCCAAAGGGATTCTGTTGTAACGGTCTTGGCTTTTTAATGAAAGGAGCCTCATGACTAGAGGCATAAATAATTTCAAGAAACTTCTCTCCTTCTAAATTCTCTCCTCCCTATTCTAAATTCTCGGTTACTGATTCCCTATCATCAATACTCACCACTCCCTGCTCGAGTGCCTTGTACAGTGCATCTATCACATCCTTAATGCCCCTCTCAGTAGCCAAGCAATCAATTTCCATTTTCGATTCGTCATCAGCACCTTGAAAAACATTCTCTATTTCATCTCTGCACCTGCTCAACTCTGGTTTTGCATCATTCACTCTCAACCAGTTAATCAGTACATCAGCTTCATTCGTTAAGGCCATCACTGTTTCTTTCAAATTCATATTCTCATGGTCAAGTCCTATAATCATGGCTGTGATGATATCATCTCGCCTGACCATTTCTTCATTCAACTTAGAAAGTTGCTCCATTTCTTCTTCGTGTTTCGCCTGTAGCACCATCATATCATAATGAAGCATACCCGAAAGTCGGTCTAAAGCTTCCATCCTTGAAGCAAGCGAAGGGTTCGTGAAATTTGCAGATGGCAAGTAAGCAAAGGGATGATCATGGGAGAATATTTTAACAAGGTTATGCACGAGTTCACTAAGATTCCGTTTTGGGAATAACCAAGTTTGGAGATACGGAGAAGTAACGACACCTGATGAAGCATCAACAAAAGGGTGACATTCATGAATCGGAGACATGGAATTTGATGAGGCATACACTAAAGGAGCCTTGTAGTTGTAAGGGTAGTTTTCGTGGAGCCAAATGGTGAGCGTTATAAGAGGTGTGTGGTTTGAGATGTGGAGATCACCGTTAACATATAAGAGGTTGACGATGGTGCCATCGTTATGGAAGAATGTGTCCGTGGAAGGAGTGAAAGTGGGGTGGTCTTGGATCAGTGAAAGGAGGTGCTTTCTTATGAGCCACTTCTGTTTAGGGTCAGGATACGACAGTGAAGAAAAGTCGGTGCCAGAAAGTGCAGTGTCAATGAAATGAGTAGCTAATGTTGGGGCCATATTTGCCGTTCAAAAGGAAAGAGCTTGATTAATTGAATTTCACCAACTAGATGTGATCTTTGCTAGTACTTGAAACCAAAAGAAAGACGAGAGAATCTATAGAACTATTCCGACTTTTGCGGGCGTTGGTGTCCTACTATGACCCACCAAGATGATATTTGTCTTTTCCATTAATATTTCGATATATATTTTTCTTTTGTATAGTCAAAACGTGTTTGATCAAATCTAACCTGCACTTAGATTAGTCAACCAACGAACCAGTTACAGTGTTTGATCAGCGATTACTAAGAAGTCCCATTCCTAATTGTAAACTGCTGTCGCCTATAATGTTATGTTTTCTCCTAATTGCATATTATATGCTCAACTCACATTTTATGCAGAAACAAGTTCTTCACTTCAATAAACTTATTGACTTCATTTGATTTATTGACGTACACCAAACAATACATCATCTTCAAGCATATAAATAAAAGTTAGGTAACTATATTAAATTGTAATAGTTGAAGGATAGTGAGGAAAGTATTCTTTTAAGCATTAGGTAAGGTGGATATTTTTTTTACCAGTGAGACCGAATCTGGAGCAGACAAACGTAGACTAGGAACTATCATACGTTGGGCTGTTAAACTGGACGGTTAAGGCTCATACTATAGCAAGGTGCAAGGGAAAGAATTAACAATTGAACGGAAATATAGGGCAGATACTATCTGTTTAATGGAATTGGCTTCAAGTTTCAGATATTGACTTCGGAATTACGGGCTTAACAAATTTTTTATCGTTGGAAGTTTTTAATTGAAAGAGAGGAGTGTTAGATGGTTGGAACATAGGTTGTTTTGCAGGTGTCGAAGTCATGGTTTCGTTCTTCGACTAGTCCTTCTTGATCATGGCGTGTTCCTCAAATTTTGCATTATTTCAACATTTATTACTGAAGTAATATTTGAAAAATCAATCTGGCCAATATTGATATGATTAATGCCTAATTTAATGAGCAAAATTGATTTTACATATATCAAATTTAGGGTTAGCATTTGGCTCTAGGTTCAACTCGATCTAGTTCATATTTAGCGTCTAAAACCTATGTTGATCGAGTTTAATCTTAGAAGGATTAGGTCAACCTAGTCTAACTCGGTCTAAAATGACGTTATTTTGTTTAATAGTTAAAGAATTAATTGATTAAAATAATATTATTTTTGTTTGAAATTCGGTTCAAAGAAAATCAAGTCAAATTTGAGTTCGTTGTCAATCCTATTGGAATTTCCAATTTCTGGTAGTAAACATAAAGAAAAAGCCTTAATACCTAACAACAATTTCCATAGACAAGCACCATAAAAACATATTTAATTCTTGTTCATCAATTTCAACAGTAAAGATCATGCATTGAATCTAAATTCCTTTTAAATTTGGAATACATGCATTGCAAATCATTGGAAAATTCATAAACAATGTCCAAAATGTAGAAATTACATTCATTTTATACAAAAATGGATATAACCATAGTTCATTCGACCAAAATAAGTTGGATATAAACAATTAACTCTCTAAAAGAAGTGTACCAAAAACTATTCTAGTATTAAATGTCATTTACATTATATTGACTTCCAATTTCAATGTTAGTTGCTTATTGATTGGAATTTTTAATAACCTTCGTGCTTTGAAACTTTGCTCTTGCAATTAGCATGATGTGATACTTGAGATACCCTTCTACATATGCCCCATTGGTTAGAATGAAGTTGAATATTATTTAGATCAATTGACCCAAAAATTATCTTCATCATCAATGTTGAAGTTGAGGCAGATAGCTATGATTAGGAGTAACTAGTTAGATCTCCAGCTAATGACCAAGGTTATCTTTTGGAAATTAATCTATAGGGTCAAGAAGAAATTGTTGTTGTTATTGGATCTCATATTATTGCACTGGACTATCTACTATTCATATAATATTGATAATGTATTCGTGCAATAAAGACATATAGTAAAATTAATCATTTGTAACAATCTAACTCAATTTAACTTGACTAAAAGGAAGTGGACTTTCTTCTACGCTTTTGCATTCTCTCTTATTGTGACCAAAATTTTCACATCTTTCACACAATTGAAATTGACCCTTTTATGATAATCTTTAAGGAGTCTTCACTTCCTTTGGTTCTTTTTTTCTCTAATTCGTCTAGATTATTATGCATTGCTTTCTACTGGAGGATGAATTTCTTCTTAAATGTTAGGTAGATAGAGTTTTTATCCTTTAATTGGCTGCAAAAGATTTTCATAAACTTCCATAAACCTATCTTTATAGTAACATCGAACCACATATGCCTTTGGTTGTTACTTGGTATAGAATATGGCATTAATGAAATGAGTGTGAGGGTACCAATAAAGTTCTCACTCCCTACAACTGCATGTGTTTTTTCCTTAACAATTGGACTAATTGTCTATCATCTCTATTTGTAACTTGATATGTAATATTTCCATTTCAAATGACTCTCCATTTCATTGTATTTAGATTATTTTTTTTCAAATTCTTCAGCACTTCAGGTGTAATTTTTTCCTTCCATATTTTAACTTGTTCCTTTATATTTGAATGTCACTTATTATTGTTGTCCTGATAATCTCCAAAATAATGATGATAAGATAATCTTTGATCACCAAAATTTGAGAGTCGAATGTCTCATTCTTGTTCTTATACATAATTATACATTTGAACTCAATACTCTGGAAAGGAGATCAACGCTAATTAGGTTATGTTTATAGCTTAATTTTAAGATGATTTTGCTTGAAGTTTGATGATATATATATATATATATATATGTATATATATGTATGTATATATATGTATATATATATGTATATATATCTGTATATATATGTATAAATATATGTATATATATATATATATAGAGAGAGAGAGAGAGAGAGTACTCAATATGCCTTATATTTTGGTTTTAATCTTTGTTTAGGTTCTTTAACGAAGAAAGAATGAATTGAGGGAACTTAGAGTCAAGTTAGAGAATCCATATTTTAGAAGAATGCTAGTTAAACATAGACTCTTGTTCATAACATAGGTCAAATATGGACCAATATTTTGACTTGTATTAGTCCCTGGTCTATTCTACTTCTTCAATAATTTGGTATATGAAGGAATATGAGTTAAATATGTGTAACATCCTGTCCCCATAGTAAGGGTTAGTACCCGAAATTTCATTACAAGTGAGCTTGAAGAGAAATAAAGACAATGCATTCTCTTGCTCATTCCTCATGTTAGCATATATGCATATAAATGCGGAATGGCTTCGCATAAAAAGTGATACATGCATTCATTGACAACTTCTGGGTATAGTTGATGTTAAATGTGATTTTTATTGAAAATGAGGAGTAGAAGGAGTAGAAAGAGTAATCTTGGTATGAGTTATGATAAGGAAAGATTTAGAAACAAAATTGGTAGTGATCTGGAAAATGTTGACTGAGTATGCTTCAGTCTTTTAGCCACAACGTTTTCTCTAGTCATCCAAACAAGATGATTCTTAATTTAAATTAAACTAGAGATATATGGCTACATTTTGTATGAAGACATCAAATTTCAGTTCTATTTCTAAAAGCCTCAAAAGTTGTCATGAATTTAAGATTTGAGTGTAGTACGTTGGTGTATGAGTGGAAAAATTCGTATTCAGACACTTAGGGGCAAATTTGGAATTTATATGAATAGATTTTGGCAAAGTTGCCTTCTGAAAAGTTGTAAATATTTCATTTATCTTTCCAACGGTCTTTGAATGGCCTTAATCCGATATTGGTAGAGAAAGTTATGCTCTTTTTATTGTTCTGTCTCAGTTTTGCTTCCATCACAGTATGACGTCAGCAATTCGTCTCATGACGTCATTATCGTCTTAGTTTGATTTTTTGCGTCTCAGTTTGACCGTCTCATTTTGTTTCGTCTCAGTATGACATCAGCAATTCGTCTCATGACGTTAGCATCGTCTCACTTTGGCTAGAACATCTTCTAGTCCAAATTTGATCACCTAGATGACAGAATTGGTCTTTAAGGTCTTCACGAGAGTTGTAGATCTTGAAGTCCTCTTTCTATTCATCTAAAGAACACATGAATCCAAGTTCTGTACCGAATGTTATACCCATTTTTCCGGTTCGTCTCAGTATGATGTCAGCAATTCGTCTCATGACATCAGCATCGTCTCACTTTGGCCAGAACATCTTCTAGTCCAAATTTGACCACCTAGATGACAGAATTGATCTTTAAGGTTTACATAAGAGTTGTAGATCTTGAAGTCCTCTTTCTATTCATCTAAAGAACAATTGAATCTGAGTTCTGTACCGACATTTATACCCATTTTTCCCGTTCATCTCAGTATGACGTTAGCAATTCGTCTCATGACGTTAGCATCGTCTCACTTTGGCCAGAACATCTTCTAGTTCAAATTTGATCACCTAGATGACAGAATTGGTCTTTAAGGTCTTCATGAGAGTTGTAGATCTTGAAGTCCTCTTTCTATTCATCTAAA
>JAOTAX010000004.1:13163173-13180995 GCA_025629825.1 Erythroxylum guanchezii | reverse complement strand
CTTTGATGCCATGTGGAGTTGGTAGTTTGTTCGTAGCGCACCCTTATCGTAGGGTGTGTATCGGAATGACCTACGGGTGTCCCGATACATATCCTATGGTAAGGGGGTGCTACAAAATCAACCTGCTCATACAGAAAAGACAAATTCAAATGCATAAGATGATCAGTTGCGTGGAGAAGCTCCCCTCTTACGTTATCAGCTTTATAGTAAATAATAAGTCTCCCATGTGCATGGTGTGAATGGTTTGAAACGTGCCTCCAGTCCCCTCTAGCATGTTTAGTTGTTCCAGCCTATCTTGCTTTATTTTGGTCTCAGCCAATCTGACTATTAGAGGTTGTTCCCACTTAACAAAATCCCTTAAAGTTGCTTGCCTTGTAGGGTAGTTCATGCCTTGGACATTCCATACTGTTATTGACATATTAAGAGGTTTTGGTGGAGGAGCCTTTTCATTTGCTCTCTGCGATCGTCACTTTTCTACTGGCTGAAATGGCTTATGAAGCTCTTCTTGATCCAGGAAAGCATTCATTTTAGTTTGGCTAAGTGGGGATTGACAAGCTATGGTTGAATCATCAAGTCTGGTGTGAGAATCTTGTAACTCTCCTAAAGGGGTGTAATCAACCAAATGAGCTACCACACCTACATGTGAAGGATATATGGCCAAATTATAACCTGAAGGAGATAGTTCACCTGGAGGAGTTGTATTTGACGTAAGTACATCATTGGTATTAATGACAATAACAATAGTTAGAGTAGCTTGTGTGTCTGTGCTTAACAATTCCATCGCAGCTACGTAAGGTTCAACATTGTCATGACTCCCTGTGTTAGTGTTACTCTGTATTGTTTTCGTTGTCTCCTTACCCATTAGTTCAAGATAGCTACCTGTTTTAAAAAATTTTCCTGTGGCTTTCCATGTTTTCCCATGGTGTTTTGGAAGGGTTTTCCACATATAAGAAATTGTGATGTTGTCTTTATATAATTTGCCTCCCTCAACGAGTCTCATAACTGGTATTTCAGATGGAAGCTCCTTATTCAATGTCACACTAACACAAATTTGTGCATATCCCACTCGCTTCTTCTGAGCCGTATGTTCATCAAAACAAAGCAATTAATATTTAAGAAGAGGGATCACTTATATCGACAAATATACAATCCAACAAATAAAGGTCACCAATATGACAACTTTGATGTTGAAATATTGGAAATAAAAGGTTATATTAGAAAAAATAATTGATCATTTAATGTAGAAATAAAACTTAGAAAAAAGGAAAATATATATTTTAGTAATGATTAAAAAGTCGAACCGATTTGGTCGATTCAACTATATGTCGGAATAAACATTACCACATTGAGGACCGAAATATCCTTGTCTCTCTCGCTCTTGTCCTCCTCGCTCTCGTCTTCAAGCTCTCGTCTCTCTCTCTCTTCACAGTCTGGTATTTTCTCTAACATTTTTATACCAGTTGCATGAATTAGGTATGTTTCTTGTAAACCTAACTTCATCACCTTTTTTTCGCTATCAATATGGTTGTTTGGCTTACCTCATCAGCCAAATAACTTTTGTGATGTTTATTTGGCCTTCTAGCCTCTTCCAATCAACTTGAACAAGATTGGAAGAGACGAATTTATCTGCTTCCCGTCTCTTCCATATATCTGTGCAAGTCTTTCTGTTTGATGAAGGGTTGTAACAGCCTACTTGTTCCCCTTTGTGGTAGTCAATCAGTTGGGTCAACTTGTTTAAGTGTGTTTGCATCAACTTGTTTGAAGTTGGAGTGAAAAATCATCTGAACTGCTTAGGAGATGTTAATTGTTATTTGATATGATTGAAGGTTGTTTGAGGTATCTGGGTGGTATGAATTATGTTGAAGATGCGTTATCTGTGTGGTATTAACATGAATTATAGGTGTTTGCGTTATCTAGGTTATGGCATTAACTAGAAGAGTTTGTTCCCAAATAGATTTTCATTAGAGCAAAAACTAGAAGAGGAAACCACTGGTAGTTAAAATTGGTTGTGAATGAATTTAGCCATTGACAAAATTTTTATTTCTTTCAATAGGCTATATACGGTATGAATGTAG
Source organism: Erythroxylum guanchezii (assembly GCA_025629825.1). NCBI lineage: Eukaryota > Viridiplantae > Streptophyta > Magnoliopsida > Malpighiales > Erythroxylaceae > Erythroxylum > Erythroxylum guanchezii. The sequence continues at coordinate 13,178,920 of JAOTAX010000004.1, read as the reverse complement.
CTAGAGAGATTGGTTCCCTGCGTTAGGACATATATACGTCTTCTTCATGTTGTAGAAGATAGGAAAATTTGTTAATCATCTTCAGAGCGAAGATTATTATTGGTCTTAATAGAATTTCATCCTCGACAAACTTGTTGGAGCATTGATAAATTATTGTTGATTTTTAGATATGAAAACGAAGAATAAAGGCTTAAAGTTGAAAACAGAGAATAAATGTAAAGCATACATAACAGTACATAGTCTCAAGAATAAGTAAAGAGATATATATATAGCAGTTTATATAGCAGTATATATGTAAAGGGATATTAAATGAACGCATAAATAATTATTGTCCAGTAAACCACTATTACATAACTTAACTTCTTTAGAATAGCATATTATCTCTTAAAGACTAGTAACAAGCATTAATATAGTGAACTTCAAATTGAATAATAAATAAATGATGTTATTAGCAATTGAAACAAGTCATAAAAAATTCTTAAATTGCTTTAGTATGACAATTATGTTTATGTTAAACTATAAAAAGAAAACATGTAAGTTACAGAACTTTATTTACTTCAAGCATACTTCAAATCCTTTGTTTCATTTTAGTGTCTGCAAATTTGCGTGGGGTGAGTAGTTAAGTGACTAGCCACACACGGCGTGAAGATTCCTCTCGTCGTTGTGATTTCAAATAATCATCTCCCTTAAAACTCTCCTATTACCGGAATATGGCTTGATTTAAGAGTTTAAGTTATGGCTAAAAGACAAATTTCAAGAATTAAGGTTTGCAAAGAAAAGTGATTTTTTAAGTTTAAGGTGGGCTAAAAGTGTTGGATTGATTTTTATGATGATTAATAGTAATTCTAATATTTTGATAGTTTTAATAATTAAAAAATATTTTTAAATAAATTTTAAATTTAAAGACATTGACTTGAACGATTAAATAGTCCAAATTATCAACAAATTAATAATACTAAAAATAATAGCTTAAACTAACATATAAGCCTTCAGTGGAACTTTAGAAAAAGATTTGCACCTTTTATATTTCTCTTACTAACCTTTAAAATATGTTTATTTGTTCTTAAGTCCACCTCTAATAGCTAACTTGAATGTCTAGTCTAAAATAACTATCAGCTTAGCAAGCATTCTTATAATTTTCGTTCTTATAAACTAGTATTAATTATGAATTTTCATATCATACATACTAAGTTAAAAAAGAACGCCTCTAATAACATGGAATAAAACTTTGTAAGTTGATAAAAGAAATGAATAGCTATATACATGTGATCATTTGAGTAGTATATAAAAATGCTGCAGAAATAAAATTTCATAGACTCTGCTCGTTAAAGAAGGAATGATAAGAACTGCCGTCAATAGATCATAATAAATACGAAGAACAAAAACATATGGCAAATTCTATAAAAGAGCCCACGTGATATACTTGATTATTCATCTTAGCCTTTGTATTTTTAATTCGTTTATTTTAGCCCTTGTGTTTTTTATTCTCATTCAAGATATTCCAATTGGGTATTTTCGGACAAATTTGTCCTTGAAATCCAGAGATTAAATTCCAAGGGCAAATTTGTCCGAAAATACCCAATTGGGATATCTTGAATGAGAATAAAAAACACAAAAGTTAAAGTGACCGAATTAAAAACACAGAAGCTAAGATGAATAATCAAGTATATCACATGGGCTGTTTTATGTGATTTGCCAAAACATATCAATTTTGTCTACGCTTTTGCTTTTAAATCAACCAGTAACAAAATGACAAATGCACAACAACCGGATTGACGATAGAAGTAACAATGTCTCTGCACTTTTCGTGTTCCATAAGCACATCCTTGATGCCTCTGCTTAGACCATAGAATCTCAATCTTGTGAATTCCGTACTTTTTTGGCCTTTTAGACTTTAACGATTGCCTCGACAACTTCAGTCGGTGTACACCAAAAGGACTAGTCATCTATTTTTGTCGTTGATCCCTATAATTTATTAATTAGTTATGAGATGTCTGGATTAAACTGCGTGTTTCAATTACATCCTCATTAGCAATGGAAACAATAATGCCTGCATCACTTCTCAATTCTCGTGAATATTAATGTTTTCAGAAAACATTAAAGGGGGTACTCTCTAGGCTCTTTCCATTCAGTGAACACCAGAGCTTTTCAAACGATAAAATTTGACACGTCGTCTTATTTACGTTTCTTCGTATATGATTCGACTATGGTACCTTTCCACTTGAATATTCCATCCACACGTCCCCAATATCCGTAAACAAAGAGAGAGTTTAAACAAAGAGTCTTGATCTTGTGAATTTAAAGCTTTGTTTTCTGCCCAATTAGGCTTCGCCAACTCCTACCTCCGTAATTGCCTCGCCACCAAAAGGACTTGACTTGTATTTTGTGATTGGTCAGTCTTATCATTCATTACACATTAGTTATGGGATGTGTGGATTAACCTTCGTATTCCAATTAAATTAATTTTCATCAATGTGTTGTGGAAACTTGTGTTAATTTTTACTAATAATAACAGATTCACCTTGATCATTGTTGCATTAGTAAATAGAATGTGAATGATTATATTAAAAAAATTATACTAGGTAAATTCTTCAAAAACACTGAAAGGGTCACAAACGATTCCATTTCTAAACATGTAATTAATGACACAATAATTCACTACAGCTATACCCAATAATGCCTATTAAATAGACGAATAAAGAATACCAGAATTTAACGAAGTTCGCCCAATTATGTCTAATCCTCAAACACTACTAAATCAATATTTCATTATTTTAAAATATGACAAAAAGAAAGAGATTTTTTGCCTTAATAAAGATAGGCAATTTTGGGATATTCAATAAAAATGAAGGAGCCTTCCTTTTATAACTTAAGGAAGCACCTCAATTTTCATATTTCTCCATTTTGGGAAATATGTCACTTAATAACTCTCCACCTTGGCATATTTCCCATTTTCAAATCTCTCACAAAACTCATCTTTAGTAGTGTCTTCAAATGCGCTTCAAAGAGCCTATATTCAATTTTTAGCAATATTGATCAAGTTCAAATAATGTTAGAACTTGACCGTAGTCACCACCTTTGCCAACATATCAGTAGAATTCTCAGTGATCTTAATCTTCTAGATTGCTACTCCACCTTCTTCCAGAACCTCTCATACAAAGTGATAACGGGCATCAATATGCTTCGTCCTTGCATGGTAAATCTAGTTCTTGCTAAAAAGATAACACTCTCATTATCACAATGCACTTTGATGTGCTTCTGTCGAACCCATAATTCACCAAGCAATCCTTGAAGCCAAATTGTTTCTTTCACAGCCTCTATAGCTGCCATATACTCTACTTCCGTAGTTGACAAAACAATTGTTAACTATAAGGTAGACCTCCAACTGATTGGTGCCTTCGTAAGAGTAAACACATAGCCAATAGTTGATTGACGTCTGTCCAAATCACTGGTATAGTCAGAATCACAATATCTAACTACACATTAACCATCTTGCTTATCCCACTGAAATACTAAACCAACTGATATGGTGTTCAAAATGTACTGTAGAATTCATTTCATAGCTTGTCAACGTTCCTTTCTAGGATCATATATATACCTGCCCACAACCCCAACTGTCCGTGAAATGTTGGGCCTTGTACTTAACATAGCATACATTAAGCTACCAATAACATTTGCATACAGTACTATTGACATGTATTCTCATTTTACATCATTCTTTGGAAACAAAGATGCACTGAGCTTGAAATGAGGAGCGTTTGAAGCACTAACAGGCTTTGACTTTTCATTCAAGCCAAAATATTTTTGTATTTTTCCCAGATACTATTTCTAAGTCAAACAAAGTCTCCTCGATTCTCTATCTCTATTTATCTCCATATCAAGAATCTTCTTGACTTCAACTAGATCCTTCATTTCAAACTCCTAATTCAACTGGATCTTTAATCTCTCTATTTCTCTTAGATTCTTTGAAGCTATCAGTATATCGTCAACATACAAGGATCTATCTTATAGCTTGTGAAAATACAAATAGTGATCATATTTGCTTCTTATGTACTTTTGCCTCATCATAAACTTGTTAAATGGCTTGTAGCACTGCCTCGGAGATTGCTTCAATTTGTACAACAATTTTTCAAGCTTGCACACCATATTCTCTTTTCCAACAACTTTAAAACCTTCGGGCTAAGTAATATAGATTTCGTCCTCCAAGTCCTGATGTAAAAACATAGTTTTTACATATGTTTTTACATCCAATTGAACTAGTTCTATATCAAGCTCTGCTACCAAAGCCAACAAAGTTCGATTGGAGGAATGTTTTACAAGTGGAGAAAAATCAATTTCTTCTGTCTGAGCATAGCCTTTGGCCACCAGCTCTACTTTCTAGCGAAAATCATTATTGTAAGGAATTCCATCTTTCTTTGCATATACCCATTTGCGTCCAATTGTCTTCTTTCCCTTCGGGAGATTAGCTAGCTTCCACGTTTGATTCTTATGAAGAGATTGTATTTCTTCATTCATGGCTATCCTCCACTTATCTTCTTCTGAATTTTGAATTGCTTCCTTATAAGTGGTAGGAATGTAATCAATTTCATTCGGAGATACATAAGCCATCATATTAATATAATGAGAAGATTATTGAGTGTTCCTTTTTGGCTTTCTCAATGTAATTGGTAATTATTGTTATGGAGATTCTTAGGTTAGAACCTCTTCTTCATCTGACTCCTCTTTTGCCACAGGAGTTTCTGCATCTGTTTTATCATTTGTTATGATAACAATTTGTCTTTCAAACTCCACCTGCTTTAGAATACCATTTGTTCGCTCAATATTTTCAATTGTCACCTTTCTTAACATGGTAGATTCATTAAAGGTAACATCCCTAATAAAAATTATTATTTTTTGACTCTGAGCATCAAAGACGATATCCTTTCACACCAGAAGTGATCCCTATGAAAATTACATTCTTTACACATGGATCCAACTTTGACTCCTTAACATGGTAGTATGCAGTGGAACCAAACACATGTAAGGAATCATAATCTATAACAGGTTTTCCAAACCATTTCTCTAATGGCATTTTACCACCAATAGTACTAAATGGTAAGCACATGTAATAGTTTTAGCCCAAAATTCTCTTCCTAACCCATCATTGGACAACATACACCAAACTTTCTCCAGCAATGTCTAGTTCATACATTCTATCACCCCATTTTGTAGTGGTGTATCTCTAACCATGAAGTTTCTGACAATGTCTTCATCTTCAAAGACTTTTAAAAATAGATCACTCATGTACTCCTCACCATTATTTGTACAGAGACGCTTAATCCTTCTACTTGTTTGAGTTTCCATTATCTTCTTCCATTTGAGGAAAACTCTAGCACTTCATCCTTAGTCTACATAGTATACGCCCATGCTCTCTTGAAAAAATCATCAACAAAAGACATATAATAGTATTTTCCTCCCAAAGAAGCTGTTGTAGAAGGTCCCCACACATCTAAGCGAACATAGTCCAAAATACCCTTGGTATCATGGATTATTGTTCCAAATTTTACCCTTGTCTTCTTCCCTTCGACACAATGCTCACAAAAAGCCAATTTGTAAGTCTTCAAACCTTTCACCAATCCTTGATTTACTAAGAGATTCAAAGATTTTTTTTACCTACGTGCCCCAAGCACATATGCCATACTTGGTTGTTTCTAACTCCTCATCATTAGAAATTGCTGCTGCTATTTCAATAACAGTAGCACCCAAATAATGATACAATTTATTATTCATCCGTACTCCTTTTAATACCACAAGTGCACCAGAGATGATCTTCATCACTCCATATTATGCTACCACCTCAAGACCCTCTTCTTCTAAGGATCCTATAGAAATCAGATTCTTTGACAAACTTGGCACATAACCAACTTCTGTCAATATTCTGACTGATCCATCTCGATTCCTTAAATGAATGGAACCAATCTTATGTATGGTAAGAGGGAAGTCATTTGCTTCGTATACAATTTCATCTTCTAGTTATCTAAAATCATATAACTAATCCCGATTGGGACACATATGATGACTGCATCCTAGATTGAGCAGCCATGCATTAGAAGAGCTAGTTAATGACGTAACAGCAAGTGAAGAAATTGAGTCTTCATCATTAGACTGAGCTGTATTTGAATATGCAGCATCCTTTCCTTTATCAAGTTTGCCTTTATTTTTGAGCTTAGGACAATCCTTCTTCCAGTGCCCTTTGTCTCGACAAAAGGCACATTCATCTCTGCTCAATTTGGGCTTAGACTTCGATTTCCCTTTCTTTCCTTTAGTCTGGCTTTGCGAACGACCTCTGACCACCAAAGCTTCTGCTCCTCCACTTGTACATTCTTCCTTTGTCTTCCTTCTCAATTAATGATTGTACAATTGTAACTTCACTAAGAGACACAGTAGCCTTCTCATGACGTAGAGGAGTTTCAAAAAACTCAAAACTCCTCAGGAAAGGATCCCAGCAACATCAAAATCAGATATCCATCTTCAAATGTCATATTCAAATTCATTAAATCAGTAACTAATTGATTAAAACTAATATTGTGATCATTTATAGTGATACCCAAATCCTAAGAGAAACAAAGCGGTCTCTTCTTTATATGAAGCTTATTTTGACTGCTTTTCTTTAAAAATTCTTCCTCCAATGCATTCCACAATTTATATGCAAAAGTTTCTTTCGAGAAAGCATACTTTTGCTCTCTGGAAAGAAATGATCGAATTGTACCACATGTCAAACGATTTATAGTCTTCCAATCTTTCTCCTCAACATCATCTAGTTTCTTTTCTTCAATGGTAATGTCAAGACCTTACTGAAAAAGAGCATCTTGAACCTCACTTTGTCACATGTCAAAATGACTCGTACCATTAAAAATCTCTACTGAAAATCTTGCATTTGTCACTATAGTTCTCGCCAAAATGGATGAAGAAGTAGCAGTCAATGTGGATGGCGTCGAATTTTTTCTATCTTCTATCATCTCTGCTACAATTTATATTCGATAGTTGCCTTTTTGGAATGCCAAGAGCCTAAGGAAATTTTTTGTGATATGAAAGATCAAACTATGCTGCAACTACAGAGCATACTAAGAGAAAACCTTGGCTTTGATATCAATTGTTGTAGAAACTCAGGTTAATTTCCACCAATAATAACAAATTCACCTTGAGCACTATTACGTTGGTGAATAGAGCATGAACGATTATATTGAAAAATCACACCAGGTAAATTTTTAGGAAAGACTGAAATGGCCACAAATGGTCCCATTTAAAACTCAATCTCTTTAAACAAAAATTTCCTAGATATGTAATTTAATAATACAATAATTCACTACAATAATACCCGATAATAACTATTAAATAAAAAATAAATAATAGCAGAATTTAATAAGATTCGACTAATTATGCTTAGTTCTCAAATACTACTAAATTATTATTTCATTATTTCAAGTAAATAATACAATTGAAATTATTACAAAGAGAGACAGAGAATCTTCAGCATTAATCATGCGGTAGATTGGCATCAACAATCAACAATAAATGCAATTAGTTTCAGGGATCATATAATCTGGTGGTAGTAGTGCGTGGCAATGGCACGCCGTTGCCGGAGGAAATCCTTACAATTGAGTAGGAATAGAGGAAGAAGAATCCCTACCGTTCAGCGGCATCAAGTACTTGGTACAAAAGTTGCAAAACAATAATCATGACCTGGTACCCACGTTTTCTTTGCAGTCTAAACAGAGAAAGTTTGAATCTTGCCCGGTTTTAGAATAGATGAATTTTGAGTTTATCTTCATCAAAGTCCATTAGCCCCCACATCCTAAATGAACAAAACAGTATTGATCATTACTCTTTGTGGTCCAAGTATATGAAAGAGAACGCAATGTTTTACACGGCCAAGGATGAAGGATGTCGTGTTTGGATGAGAACAAAGGAAAAGAGTGGATGCTGTCCCGTGTAATATTTGGACCGGCACAACCACAAGTAAACAGAAATAAGCAAGAAAAGTGCGCGAGATAGAGAGTGATAAAAGAAAGCATTGAAATTCACAATTCACCAGAAGGAATCAATTTTGTTCCTAAGGCTTTCTTCTTCTTCTTGGTCCTTTATTGCTTATCTGTTTCTTCACGTACGGTACATTTGTTTTGGCTTGGCTGAGGACTGTGAAAGGGTCCGGTCCCCTGCAAGACTTTATTCATACTCCTCTCCAGCAACAACTAATTAACTAATGCTTTTCTCCACCTTCCTTAATCGAGAAAACCAAAGCTTTTTCTATTGATCCGTAATAAATCAGATGTATAAAAACGAGTAATTATTATAGCGTTATTCTCCTTGAGTTCTGGGGTTAAGGGTTTTCAAATTCTTGCTTCGAACACTTGCATTGCAGATGTTTTGAGAAACTGAAAAATGCAATACGAAATCGTACGTTAAGCTTCGTTTTGTATAATCGTTCATCTTAACATGTGTGATTCCTTGGAGACCGTGATCTCAATAAATCGCTTTAATTAGGACACTTGGTCCTTCGTCAACCCAACTACAAACTTTAGCTTTCCAATTACACTTGGTTGAAACGAGAAAAACGAAGTTTAAACTGAATCATGAACAACTTTGGTTTTGATGATTGTGAAAATATAACGTTAGAAACTCTCAGCCACCATCATAAAGCTGATTGCTTTATGGAAAGTTCATGTTGCGTCGTGTATGTTACAAAACCTTACGTTTTTGCTCTTTGCTTCTCTTTTGTTACATGCGACATGCTACACATTTTTTGGATTAGATCATAAAATGACAACTTTGGACAAAACCAGGTTGAACCAACGAAGATGGAAACGGTGCCGTGCGAAAGCTTGCTCAACAGGAAAAAGACAAAAATAAGGACCGGATTTAAGAAATGAGGAAAAAGATGGACCACTTAGCATGGAAATTAAGCATACAGTTAACTGAACATGACAAGCAATTTAAGACGGAGGAAGATTTCCACACGCAATCACTTAAGCTTGTTTGGACGAGCTTATATCGGTAAAACTTTTGTACGGCAAATTTGAGCAAATAATTTTTGCGTTTTGCTCAGTACAGGAGACGTTATTCCGCGGATAAACTATGAATGCAAAGGAAGAAAAAGAGTTAAAGATGTTAGGTGGGGTGTCACTTAATAATAAAGTCAATGCTGTGGTCAGTAGTTCTTAATTAGCTTGTTTTTTAGTTTCCATCTCTTTCATTACAGAACTTCACCTCTTTTTATATTTAATTATTAAATAGAGGAGTCAGGTTTATTTTTATTAATAATACAAGGTTTTGTCGCGGATATAGGCAAGAAAGGAGCCTAAATTTACAAGAATGCAATGATTGATTGAACTCCAATTAAAATTAGAACAGTTCCCGAGATAGACCCAGTTCACAGTTGAAAGACTTGAGCCGTAAAAGACAAATTTAGTGCATGTTAGCAGAGAAGGTCGCTTGTGGTGCTTAGGATTATCTAAAATATCTGCAGGATTCGATACTTAACCCGAGATAAGCTTAAGTCAAATATATAGCTCAAGGTTGAGTCGAATATCGACTACAATCTGTTTAAAGCAAAACCTTCTTTAACCCAAGATAAGCTTAAGTCAACTATATAGTTCAAGGTTGAGTCGAACATCGACTACAATCTGTTTGAAGCAAAGCCTTCTTTGCACGCCAGCTTTACCTCCATTTCAAAGTACCTCCGTATTATTCAATTAAGCTACGAATCGCTGCATCTTGCCGTCTTAACCAATCAACGACGACCACGAGTCTTCAAGCACACACTTGGATAAGTCTTAGTATCGTTTTTCTTTTTTTTTGGGAAAATGTCTGTATCATGTTAAATTGCTCTTTAGTATATGACAGAACACCTAAGGCATCAGCGTACTAAAGAAGCCAGCTATTACAACAGCCTGGTCATACCTAAATTCCCAGAGTGATCATGCAATAAATACTCACCACAGACGCTCCAAGCCAAATATAGCTCACGAGATGTTTTACTTGATCTCCCTTTTGAGCCCTACATAAATATATATTTTACTGCTTAGCATTCATGTGCAGTAATTTCGCGCACCTCATAGGCACGACACCTAGCTCCAGGACCTCGATCAAATCTTCTGTTTGACTTTACCAATGCATCTGTGCCTATAAAATCCTATCCATCCATTTGCCCTCCTCCTTGCCATCAAATTCTGTTCCGCTCTTCCATCAAGAAAATAATACAGATAAAAGTGACCACAAGACGCACAAATGATATGAATAAAACTAGAAATTAATATTAAGTGCTTTGGAGGGCTTCGCTTCCTCTCTAATTTTGTTCATTCCACTGTCCCAGTTTCCTGATTGCAACTTAAAAATAATTCCGATTTAACATGATGGGAATGAAACTGCAAACAATCCTTCATTTGGGGTGCTATTAAGATTTGGACATTTAAGAAAAATATAATCCACAATGATTAATAACAAGTAAAAACACAAAGAAGGAAGACAGAAAGTTTCAGCCAAAATCTGTACATGCTGTTTTTCTTATTGATATTAGTAAGTAATCATACCCTTACAAAAAAAGTAGAAGGGGATTTCATGGGATATGTGGACGTACCATCATTTACTCTGATCTCCAAAATTTAAAAATAAAATAAAAGGAAAAAAAGCAGAGGAGGATAAAATAAGGCGATCAAAACTTCATGACTCATCTCCAATAACCGAAGCCAAACCAGTGACAATCTTGATCCCGGACTGTAAACTTTTGGACTTAACCTGAGCTACAAATAGCGGTTTCGACTCTTTCAAAGCACTTGACTTCTCTTCTTCCACAGAACTTTCGGGCGATAAATTAAACACAGACTCGCACAGTTCAGAATCATCCACCGGCATCTTCTCTCTAGCCTTCAGTCCAACAAAGTCAGGAGTCAGTTTTGGAACCAAAGATTGAACATTTTCAGGTTTAGAAACATCAGTTTCAGTCGGGGTAAGTGTCCGCGTCGACGGTCTGGCCCGAGTACAAGGAGAGAGCCATTTAGCTTTAATGTAATCAACTTTTCTCCACGGGGGTATATGCATACCCTTCTTCTTCAAGCTCTGTTTCGCCGCCTCCGATACAACAACGATTATCTTCTGAAGTCGATCAGTTTTTCCCACGAAGATGTAAGGTAGAATCTGCAGAAGTGATCTGTAGTGCTTGGTTGGTCTAGCTATTTCGAATTCCGATCTGAAATCAACGTCGATCAGCAGCCGCTCACCATTTACAAGAACGTCTATGTAATCATATTCCCCTGCATGCCCAAAAATAATAATGATGATAATTTACTTTAATTTGCCCAAAAAAACAACCGTGATGCAAAGCCCAGTTTCCGACCAATTTTCAAGATCAATTTAAGAAAGTACCGGCGGGATAAGAGGGACATCTTTCCCATCGACATTTGCATACTGAAGCGTCGTATCCAAGAGCCAGTAGTCCATCAGTAACAATCTTACGGCCAGTATCATCTTCAAGCTTACAGATCTTGTTCTTATCAACGATTCTCGCTGTGTCCGCCAGCAAATTCCTCTCACAAACGCTCACACATGACACCAAATTCTATCCACAAAAAAGGATCATTTTCTTAGGGAAACATTAAGCGACAATGATATCAAAACAAATCAACAGAGGGCCTCCCGTCATTCCTATTTACCTTTAGAAATTCACATGCTTCGCCAGACGACAGAAGATTAGACTCGCCAAAATTGCCGTCCCAGTCGTCCTCAGACCTGTCGTCACAGTTGCCATTAAAGCAGTTGCATCGGTTACGGCTGCACCTAACGGCGGCTGACGATTGCTTCTCGTTGCTCTCTTCAATGAAGTTCTGGACCATCTTCGCCAAGCACAGAGAGGCCGGCTCCAGGTCAGTTGAGCAGTTAGGGCCGTTGGAATGTGACTCTTCAACACCGACGACCTTGTCAACGGCTGAATGTTTCAGGAATTGGCGCTCGAAGAGCCGTTTGAATCTTGATTTCGCCACAGGCTTCACTGGCTCCAACCGACTCGACGGTACTCGTGGTGTATGACAATCAACTGGCTGTACCTTCATTGGAAGAAAAGGGCTTGATCGGCGTTGACTGTGACGCTCAACGTTCATGGTCATCACCCAACGCTATTCCTCATTTTTCCAAAGGCTCAATTAACCTACTTATTAGCTACTGCTAGTGAATTATGTATATAAGCTAGTAATAATCGGTCTTCATTCGTCCAAGAGAGTGGGAAATCATGAATAAAAGAAATGCTATCAAGTGATAACAAGGTCAGTTAAAAATTTGAACTCCAAACATGCCATCGATCACATGAGATCATCAAAATCATAAATATCGACATGGAAACCCAGAATCAAGAATCAAGACACCTTAGCCTCGAAACGTATTACCTTCCACCTCCCATTATTTTATACTTTTCTGCCTCTGATTTGCCAGACAAAGCATGGAATAACTTCGAAACGCTTCTAAGAAAAGTCGCTTTAGCTTAGGGTTTCTAGATAGGGTTAAATTTTCGAAATACGCGACAGCAAGATAACGTCACGCTAGCACCTAAGAAATCCAAATAACAATTCATCGCCGTAATATCCATATTTCCCGACAACTGAGTTTCTGCTCTCCGGTAGTCGGAGAGGATAGCGAATTTACCGGTTAAAAGAGAGAGAGAAAAGACTGCAACTGAAGCTCGTGTAGTGATTTTTGGCTTTTGGTGAGAACGATCAAGAGCAGAAAAGTGGGCGTGGGCGTTTTTAAAGAGGAGAGACTAGGGAGTGCGAGAGGTTGCTGCCAGGAGTATTGTGCCATCTGTAATGCTTACGTGGCAAGGGATATAGCTCTGCAGAGCGAGTGGGTTACGTGTCGACGAAATTAGGCCGCTCGAATTCTTGAGCTTGTCAAAGGCTGCCACGTTAGGGCGTTGGACGTTTTGAGGGTATCAACATGAATTTTCTGAAATGTCCTTCAGTTTCTGTTGGATGGCGTTTTGGCGATCGCAGCGCTTCTCTTATCATGTTATGGGTGACTTTGGGAAACCAGTCGTCTCACAGCAAAAGGATAGAATGGTCATTCAGCTCATTCTAACTTGTCGATTAAGGAACCAAACGCTCTTTGGGTCGTTGGAGAAGTCATTTGACCAAACAATCCCGCAGTTAAGAATTAATTACGGAGCCAAACTTGCAAAAGAGAATGTCAAGGTAACTAATGGGTCTAAAAGCAGAAGTCTTATGAAAGTATAAGAAAGGGGTGTGAAGTTATGAAAGTAAAAGAAAGGGGCGTGAAGTGGGGCATACTCAAGTGCTTAGGAGTGGTTTTCTTTTCTCGAGTACACTTACTTTAAGAAAGAGAGAGTCTGGAATAATCCATAAAACAGTGTCCAAGTGAAAAGTAACAAGTCGAAGAAAAGAATTTCAATGATGAATTGTTTGATTATCAGCCTAATTGTTGAAGCCAGCAAATTTGGTGGATTCCTTGCTTTTCTAGGGGCGATAGTTATGTATAATAATAAAACGTCATTTAGTTAATGAAAGGTCATATGGCAAGCAATTGCTACTCATTTCTAAATTATAATAATGGAGAGCCACTTGTCGGGTCATTAATGGACAGAGGGTAATTTGGGGAGAAATAAAAAGATGGTCATTTTGGTCTTTTAAAAGGAGACTCATGAATTACAAATGTCGCGAGTGCGACTTGGGAGGGCTCGAGTTGGAGTGGGACGGTCTATGCTAGGAGCCAAGGTGATGTGATGTAGGCACGTGTTGGAAACGTGCCCTTTCTTATCCATTTTTCACCCAAAAGGTTGGGTTTGAGCCCATCTCCACCTTACGTTTGTTGGAAAAACTCTTTTCTGTACAAGATATGAATGTCGTTTTGCTTGTTGTTTATTGAAGTAGGAGGTGGTTTTGTTAATTAAAATATCTGGAGATAGTAGAGTCTTAGGCTCCGATGCATCTCAGCCATGAGTGGCCAAGTGAGAAATCTTTGATTTTATTAAACAAAATATTAAAAATTGAATTAAAATACCTTCTCATCTTTATCACCTTATTTCTTTGACTAAACTATTCAAACGTCCTTCACCAAGTTCTATTCTCATAATTTGAATGGCCTATATTGATAAGTTAATTTCTACACGCACGGTAACTCCCAGACTATGGTCTAGGGCAATTAATTTAACACAAGTGTTATTTCTTACCAGTGACAGCGGGTCCAATCCGCTCCTGGAACTGCTTTCGGATACACGTTCCCTTGCATAAGAATTGATCTTAAGACAAAAGATAATTAAATCGTCTAATACAACACGCACAGATGCATAATAAGATAGTATCTCAAGATTCATGGTATGTTATGCTGCATACGAATTGCCACTTCTTTCAGCATATGTATATTCATTCAATTATTAGTAACTGTCACTGGATAAATCAAATTAATTCCTTTCGTATGGTATTTGCATTACATACAAATCCTTGAAATTATTAGTGAGCAGGCGATACGTTAAAGACACCCAATTCATTGTCGGGTCGTATGATTGATGCAAGTCACATTTATTGTTGAGAAGGACATTTTACTGTATAGTCTTTTGTATTAATTTCAAGCGAATATCTTTCACATTTTTTTAAAGATTAAATCTATATGTTAATTTCAAAAAAAATCTATATGTTTAAAAATTTAGCACTGTACTTGACAAATTTTGAGGAGATAATGTCATTCTTTTCAATTAGAGCAAAAGGGCCTTAAATAAATGCCTATGTAAAACCCTGCTTCCTAAAAATATTTACACAATAATTACAAAATATATTATCGCTTAATACTTTTCCTCAAGTTGGAGCATGTAGATCACTAATGCCCAACTTGCAATGCAAATACTCGAATTGTTGTCAACGCAATGCCTTTGTAAATATATCTAACAGTTACTTTTGAGAACGCACAAATGTTATACTAATGTTGCCAACAAGGAGTTATTCTCGAACAAAATGACAATCAATCTCAATATGTTTAGTTCACTCGTAGAAAACTGGGTTAAAAGCTATATGCAAGGTTGCCTGGTTATCACAAAATAATCTCATAGGTTGAGAATGAAATACTTCAAATTGTTAACTTAAAATGACTTCACGTAAATGATTTTGATGATAAACAAATAATAATGAAAGAAGCAAGTAAGACGGAAGCAGAAGAATATGAGACGGAAGGAGCAAAGTAAAAAGCAGACGGAAGCGTAAAGATAAAAGCAAAAAGCAGATGGAAGCGCAAAGATAAAAGTCAAACGATAGAAAATCAGACGGAAGGCGCAAACAGAAAGTAAGACGGAAGGTGCAAAGCGCAAGCAAAAAGTGAGACGGAAGGCTCAAACAGAAAGTGAGACGGAAGGCGCACACAGAAAGTGAGACGGAAGGTGCAATCTAAATAATCAGACGAAAGGAAGTAAGACAGAAGAACCGATATCACGTCGGTTTTATAATCAGCTTGAGTTAGTTACAGAACTCAACTGAATAACTGATTCTTTTAAGATCAAGAAACAAGAAGAAATAAACAGTTATCAAGAAGCGGTTAAAGACGAAGGTTATAAATACGAGTCGGAGTCGAAGACTGCAGAAGCTTAGCGATTTATGATAAGTGAGAGATTTTAGAAAGAAAAAGCTAGAAATCTTATTGTGCAAAAAACTTGAGCGATCATTTTTTTCTGTAACAGAAGCTCAAAAACTCTTTCAGTTGAAAGAAAAGCAGATAGCCTGA
>JAOTAX010000004.1:13150541-13163073 GCA_025629825.1 Erythroxylum guanchezii | reverse complement strand
GGGAGACACTTCTGGCAGAAATACCAAAACAAGCAAAAAGGTCGCCCAGAGTTCGAACCTTGCGTCAGCAAGAGGAGAAGAAAAGAAAACAACTGATTCAAAGTGAAGACTCTGAGACAAGAGCATCTCAGACAACAAGGTTGTTAGTCTTAATCTTAAAGGAAGATTCAGCTAAATTAGCTAAAGAGACTGAGATTAGAAGGAAATTAGAGTTTGAGAAGAAGAGACCATAATCTCAACAGACTCCGAGACTGATTGAAGAAGAGAAAAAACAGAAAATCAGTTAGAAGAAGAGCACTCCCACTGTTGTTTAGAAGAAGAAGACAGTTGAACGCAGTCCAGTACAGATCAATACCTCTCAACCTTTGAGAAAAGAGGATTTGAGAATCAAGATCATTGAAGAAGTTCAACTTGTAAGGAGTAGCACTTAGATAATCATCAAAGAATCCCCAAAGAGGCCAGTCAAGGCACAAATACAACCAATTTTGGTGAATAGTAGTACAATGCATCTGTTGAATGACATGAGAAGAGTACGTATGGTTTTCTGAGAGATGAAGAAGGTAAACCATGTCCTACACAGATGACAAAGCAAAGGTACACTATTTTCCCAATCACAAAGAGAACTGTGATCAAGGTTGTGCCTGATTTTCAACCGAAGCCTTACATTGTTGGCAATAATGATAAGGGGAAGAAAAAATTGTACCCTAAGGGGTTATCAAATGATCTTACAGAAGATCAAATTGAAGAGGAAGTGTGAAGCATAGATGAAGCTTGCTTTACAGTACAGATGAAGGGAACCCATGTTTCTCACCATATCTCAAAAGATCCAGGAAGTAGTAGTAGTCGACCTACCACTAATGAACCTTATATGGTGGTTGGAAAGCTTACAAAAGGGACGTGCAGATCTGTTAGGATTGGAGATATCAGTTACTCAACCGAGACCCCTGTGCATCTGATTATGCGCAATAGGCCGCTATGTACTGTATCTTCAATTAGAGATGTCCTACACCTGCTCGGAAGACAAGTCCTGTGACTACCTACCCCTGATGATCTAAATCTTCCAGAGCCGAACCTATCTGTTCAACCTCCTGCCCTTGTTATAGGTGAAACACATGTTCTGTCTTCAGATGCATATACCACCACTATTGCCTGTGAAGAAGAACAACAGAAGGATGAAAGTCGACCTACTTCATTAAGTGACTTTAGAGAGGAAATAGTTCAAATACGACAAGACTTCAAGTCACTCGGCACAGACATGAAGGAAATGATGTCAGAAATATTGAAGCATCTACGGTCGTAATTCATTTTTGATCAATAACAAATAGGGGGAGAGAGGAGAAAGGAAAAAATTCTAGAGAAGAAAAAGAAAAAGATAGGGGGAGGAAGAATAAAAGAAGAAGACATGAAGAGGAGAAGAAGAAGTTCTGTTTCTAGTGTATATAAGTTGTACATGATTTTGTTTAAATACTTTCTTTCTTACTAATATGATTATTTGTTATCATCAAAAAGGGGGAGATTATTAATTCAAAATGACTTCACGTAAATGATTTTGATGAAAAACAAATCATAATGAAAGAAGAAAGTAAGACGGAAGCAGAAGAATATGAGACGACAGGAGCAAAGCAAAAAGCAAACGGAAGCGCAAAGATAAAAGAAAAAAGCAGATGGAAGCGTAAAGATAAAAGAAAAAAGCAAACGGAAGCGCAAAGATAAAAGTCAAACGATAGAAAATCAGACGGAAGGCGCAAACAGAAAGTGAGACGGAAGGCGCAAACAAAAAGTGAGATGGAAGGCGCAAACAGAAAGTGAGACAGAAGGCACACACAGAAAGTGAGACGGAAGGCGCAATCTAAATAATCAGACGGAAGGAAGTAAGACGGAAGAATCAATACCACGTCGGTTTTATAATCAGCTTGAGTTAGTTACAGAACTCAACTGAATAACTGATTCTTCTAAGATCAAGAAACAAGAAGAAAGAAGCAGTTATCAAGAAGCGGTTAAAGACGAAGGCTATAAATACGAGTCGGAGTCGAAGACTGCAGAAGCTTAGCGATTTATGAGAAGTGAGAGATTTTAGAAAGAAAAAGCTAGAAATCTTATTGTGCGAAAAACTTAAGTGATCATTTTTTTCTGTAACAGAAGCTCAAAAACTCTTTTAGTTGAAAGAAAAGCAGATAGCTTGAAGAGGCTAAGTGTGAAAGAATACTTGCTGTAAGAGACCTGAAGAGGCTCGGTATCAAAGAATACTTATAACATTGTGAAAGATACTGAAATCTCAGAAACATTTCTGAGAACTGGACGTAGCCCACGGTTTGGAGTGAACCAGTATAAATCGACTGTGTCAACACTCTCCTAACTCTCAACTCTCTCTTAACTTTGAATTTTCAATCTTACTGTTTTCATACGAGAATTTAGAAAATATTTTACAATATTGATTTTCAATAGTTTGAGAAAGGAGCAAGTTTCTTTTAAAGAAATTATTTCAAAAAGGGGATTAGTAAAAGAAATACACAATTCAACCCCCCTTCTTGTGCATTTGTATATCGATTATTAAGTCTCTATTAATGTGTGATTCACTTCACAAATGAAGCAAGAAATGATTTCAACCAAATAAGTTCACAAGTTACAACTACCATTGAGTGGTATTTAGCCTCTACTGAAGAATGAGAGACGGTAGGTTGCTTCTAGGTCTTCCACGAGATACAGGAACCCCCAACCATGACAAAATAGTTAGTGACAAATCGACGTGTAAAAAGACAACTACCCCAATCTGCATCACAATAACTATAAGGTTGCAAATCACTATCAACCCGAAGAAGGATACCATGACGAGGGGAACACTTAATATATTGGAGAAGTCATCCATGTAATCTTAGCGAGGAAACTGAAGAAACTGACATATAGTATGTACTAAATAACAAATTTCTAGTTGAGTGAGAGTAAGATATACTAAACGACACACCAATCGTCGATAACGACTAGGATCAGTAATGAAAGGACTCTGCGAAAAAGCAAGCTTATGATGTTGCTCCATAGGAAACAGTGCAGGCTTAGCACCTGTTAAACTAGTCCCACCAAGAATATCCAAGGCATACTTATGTTGAGATAAAAATAGACCTCCTTAGCTGCGAGCAACTTCAATACCAAGAAAATATTTCAGTAGACTCAAATCTTTGATCTTGGAACAAGTAATTAGATATGTCTTGAAGGCAACACAGGCAGCTAAATTATTACCAGCAACACTGAGATCATCAATGTAAACTAAGATAGAAAGAAAAATGTCACCTTTCTTATAAGTGAAAAGAGTATGATTAGCTTGGGACTGAATAAATCCATATTGATGCAGTGTAGATGACAACTTAGCAAACCAATTATGAGGAGATTACTTTAGGCCATAAAGTAACTTTCGAAGACGACATACTTTGCTAAGATGGGTTGCTAAAAACCTTTGGGGTAGTCTCATGTAGACTTCCTTGTCGAGATCACCATTAAAAAAAATGCATTGTTAACATCAGGTTGATGCAACTCCCAACCTTTTATGGCACCTACTGTAAGAAAAGTACACATTCTGACCATTTTAGCAAATGGCGCAAAAGTCTCATCATAATCCAAACCTTCCAACTGATTGTTTCCATACACTACAAGGCGAGCTTTCAAGCATTTAATTGTATCAACTGAGTTATAATTGATCTTGTAGACTCACTTATTACCAATGGCCTCTTATCAGGCGAGAGATCCTTAATAGTCCAAGTATCATTACGTTCCAAAGCCTCAATTTCTTGGCACATAGCCTCACAACAACCAGGATGTTTCATTGCTTCAGAAAAGGAAGTAGGCTCCTTATTTGCTGAAAATACAGCAAGAAACCTAGCATGTATAGAAGATAATTGATCATAATTGACATAATTAACCAAATGATACAAGGAACCTGAGGTATTAGATGGAGGTAGATGTGCTGAAATGGGGCCAAGGCAACAGACAGTGTGAGTGTGACAAATATAATCTTTAAGATATGATGGTGGCCTTCTATCACGTTGTGGGCACTTTTCAACATCATCTATTGGTTTTGTGGAAGACATGACAAAGTCATTATTGTCAGAAGGCTCAACGGGCATAGAATTTGAGAGATTGGTAGAGGATTTATTATCAGTAATGTGTGAAGAATGAACAGGTGGTAGAAATGTAGTTGTATCCTATGAAGTGGTTGGGGGTGAAGACAAAATAGAATTACCCATTAGCTGAACACCGCAAACCATAAAGTGGCAATTGGTAGGGTGCTTTGCATTGAATTTTCCTCTTTTTTTTCTTCTTCCTTGGCAAGAAACATCTTCATCTTGAACATTGAAGTCTGAGCCAAACATCGCTGTGATAAGATTAATGAAGTCAAAGTTTTGGCTTTGATACCATGATAAATTTTGAGGAGATAATGTCGTTCTTTTCAATGAGAGCAAAGGGTCTTATATAAAAGCCTATACAAAACCTTACTTCTTAAAAATATTTACACGATAATTACCATAAATATTACAAAATATATTATTATATAATAGTATTGTTAGGAATATAGTTTATGTGTGTGTGTGTGTGTGTGTGAGAGAGAGAGAGAGAGAGAGAGAGAGAGAGAGATTATTCTTTAGTTCAACAATGTCGTCTACAGAATGTAACTTAACTAAAAATCTTTGATTTTGGATTAACATTGTCGACCAATTGAAAATTTAGAACTTGAAGAACATCTATCATTAGATCGAAACTATGAGAATTATATGCAAACATATCTTAATCACGTCTATTTTTCTCCAACATGAAGATAATACCTGCAAATAAAAAATTGTTTGTCTTCCAACTTATGTTGCTTTGACCCATCAAAGATGGATGAGCTGACCAAAGTACCAAACTCATTAAAACTCACAATCTCAATCTATGAGTGATAGAGTACATCGATAAGCTTACTGATTTCAACTAGTTTTTGAGAATTGTTAGGTTTTCAAATATATTAGTAATGAATATAAATTATAAACCTAAATTATATTTAGATTTTAGTTAAATTAAGATCTTTTAATTTATCATTAATTCTCTGATTAAATAATTTATATTTATCTATCAATATTAGCGTTTAGTAATATATTATGACCACCAAAATATTTAAGAATATCAAAATATTTTTAATTAACCTTTTTGTGCATATTTTTCGTACAACTCAATTATTTTATCATACAATGTTTTGATTAGACATAGAGTATGAAATTAATGTCTACTCTATTTTGAGTTTAATCATATAAGTCCTCTATCATTAGCTATTGATTCAATTAATAACATTGTAAACTATTTACAAAATGTCATTTCATCTTATCCAAGAAATTTTAGAATCAACAATAACTGAAACAACAAAGCATTCACCTTAATTACTTTAGGGTGATGAAGCATATCTTGATTACTCAACTACCTCTATGTCATCATCATCATCATCAGTAACACCCAATTTAAATCCCACACCAATGTAAGGTTTGAGGAGGTTTGATAGTACTCAGTCTTACTCCTATATAGTAGAGAAGTTATTTTTGATAGACTCACGTGCAAATGTGACATGAAAATAAGGTTTAAAAAAACATAAACGATGTAATAAAATAACTAAATATTCTTTTTTAAAAATATAATAAAGTAATAAAAACTAAATAAAATAATAACTCAGGAGATGCAAGTTTAGAAGACAAAGTGATTAAAGACATAAATGCATAAAAATAAATAAATATTAATAATAAATAAGAATACTAATGCTAATAATAATAAATACTTAATAATCAAAAATAAAATAAAATAATAATAATCACAACACCTTGCTCAAATTAACAGAAGTAGTAGGGGTTGGTTTGGACTTAGAATGCCTGACAATAATCTGTGTTGATTCAATCTCTTTCTCAAAGAGTGGAAGGTGTCTTTGAAAAGAGTTCTGGCTTCTAGGCTTTTGGGAAGGTAAGTCACTCTTACAAAACTGACATGAAAGAGACAAGAGCATCTTCATCTTCTTCCAAGTAGCCTCTTCATCTGTTCAATCCTTAACTAGAAAAGGAAGCAAAAGCCCACTTTGGAGTGAATTCCCTCTTGTCTATGTAGCTGTTATTTGACCCTATTTTAGGTTTTGAAAAAGGGAAGCAGGCAATAGCGCGATAGCAAACAACAAAGAAAGCAAGCTCAGCTACAAAACAAGCGAGTTCCATTCTCTCTGTATAATTTTCGACTGAACAAAATATGAACATAATCACGCTCTGTGCATTGAGAGAAAAGAAGAAGGAAGAGGGAAATCATATCTATGGGAGATATTGTAACGTCACAATCTACAAGATGATATGCTACGAACTGACTGGATAAGTGGCACAGGTATAACCTATTCTGTCAATAAGACATGAGTTTCTATTCCCAAGAAAAGGGTATTTTGGATCACCAAACTCCAAAACACTACTTGAAAAGTATTAAACATGCTAGGAAAGGACTATCCTAGTGGAAAGGCTATGAGCTAGGGACAAAGTAGGTGATATTTCCAATTAAGGGAATTGTAGGATGCAACAAGAAAAGCTTTTTTTTTTTTTTTTGGTTACTAAATGCCTTGATAAGAATAACAAAATAACTAATTCCAAAACAAACAGGCACTCAAACGCAAAAAGATTGAGTCTAAGTCTAGTTGTAAAGAATTCTATTGTTTGATTACTAGAAATTTTAAAAAAAGGCAAACCCAAGAGAATCACTCTAACGCAAAAAGACTAAGTCTAAGTCTAGTTGTAAAGAATTCTATTGTTTGATTACCAGAAATTTAAAAAAAAGGCAAACCCAAGAGAATCAAACTAAGCTCCTCTAACAATAAGTAATATATAATTAGAGAGAAACTTACGATGATCAACAAAAACAACGTATACTACTAACAACATAAATAAAAGCACGTTTCCAATGAATTTTGACCTCCCAATCTTCCAAAAAACATAAAACCTAGATATGGAAATTGCTAAACTAACCCCAAAAATCACAAGAGGGACACAAAGAGAGAACAAAAGATATAATATGAAATTTGTAGAGAGTAAGCGAAGAGAGAAAAGGGCGCTTACTTGCTTCATGGGAAAAGAAAACGCTTATTCGCTAACACAACCTTGATTGTTTAAGACAAATTTGCATCCATTTTCAGACAGAGAATGAACCAACCTCGAGAATGTTTTTTGTTAATGTCGATGCTTGTCTCTACAGCATACTTCATAGGCCAAACATATCAGGGGGGTTGTTGGTTCATATGGGGAAATAATAATAGGAATGAAAATGAATATAGTAAGAAATGAGAATGAACATAATCAATATAATTATGATGGTTGGTTAAGACAAAGAAGTGATTACCATTACCATTGATAGTGGTTGGTTTGTTGAAAATCTTAAAAATTATATTTTAATTTTAATATATTCTAATTAATTATATTTGATATTACTATATTCTAATTAATTATATTGTTTTACTAAAAAAGGAAAAATAAAATTTGTTAAAATTTTGTTTTGCATCAAATTTTAATATATTCTAATTAATTATATTTAATTCTAATATATATAGTCATGCGCACTTACAGGCTGACAGAAAGATCTCTTGAGATCAAAGTATTTAACTTCAAAATGGGACTTACGGAGAGCTAGGAATCTCACTTTAAATTCTACTAGCTTGTTTCCATATATGCTCTAGGAGAGAGATCATGTAAAGGAAAAGATAGATTACCTCTATGTGCTACATTTAATGATTAGTGACTAAACTACTCATGATTTGAATATGTCATAAGTATTATCAAAACATAACAATCTCTATACAAGATAACTTTGAAGACCTCAAGTCAAATAATCACTTATATAATTATTACAATGAGAATTTTCATAGATATATAATTAATGTTTCAAATGAATTTTTCTCATATGGGTCAGTTCAGTGAACTTATTCTCTAGTAAACACGTATATGTTTGTTTAATTATTTACTTCCTTCATAAGGAAAAAAAATGCGTGCTAGTTTTTTTTACGTTCTATTAATATCCAGTCTTAATAGAACAATGACTAGGATCAATTTAGGAATAAGACAATATAAATCTCATAATTATAGTTTCATTATAATTTTCTTTGAAATATATAATTATTTCATGAACTTTATCTCATATATTTAAATGTATATAAGATAAAGAATGTATTTAAATATTTTGTCACTAAACTATAAATAAACCAGTTAGCCGTAGGATATAAACCATCACAAATAAAACAAATGATTTTAAAAGGACCAAAACTTTTGCAAAAAGGAAGGAACAAAAATAGCGAATGAAGGTATCTCTTACGATTTTCATTTTTTAGCAATTTTTTGGGTCACAGGAGTTCCCTGTTCTTGTCAAAGGAAGCTAAAAAAATCAGGAAGCTTCTTGTTAAATCACTGAAATTTAACATAAATCAATGATAAGTATCTGGATTCATTCATAATGTTGAAAGCTAGTGAGTTATAGAACTTAATTGTTTTTTATTTTCTTTACACGAAGTATATTTAATGTTCTTTCTATGTGGACACAATTTGTGGTAGTGGATGAAGGATCCAATCTAAAAGAAAACAAGCATTTCAGACTGCGCTCTCATATTCTCGTGTCGAACACTGCTACGCGATCTTTGATGGAATGTAGGTGACAAGTACATTATCAGAATCTATGGAAGCAAAAAAGTAACAAGACCTGTTGGAAAATTGGAAGGCTACATTAGACTAGACCATTATGATCCACCCTTTTTCAAACTTGTCACTGTTCCGTCAAAATAAGGAAGTTGAATACCTTTGGCATTCCATGTAATTTAGCTGACTTTATAGAAAAGAATACGAAAGTGGGTAGCACTAGATGATAGAAAAGAACACTGTTGGTTAATATGCTAGTGGATCTTATGCGTTTACATTTTACAGGGAGTCCAAAATGGACAAGTTAGGAGTAGAAACTATCTTATGTTCACTAAATCAAAGCCTAATGTTATTAGTTGCAACTTTCAGGCCATTGTTTATGTTGGTTATCAATAAGACTTTCTTTTAGTTTTATTTCTTTTAAAAATTATTCTTCTTATTTTAAGTTTCTACCAAAGAATTCTATAATCTTAAATATTTTAAGAAAGATCTCATATTAAATTTAATATAAACTATTATGTAATTAATTGCTGTAAATATAAAAATATTTTTTAAATAATATTAAATTTATAGTAATTAATTATATAATAATTTATATCGATATTAACAAAAACGTAGTATTTTATTTTTCTTGATTTTTATATTTTAGCCTATGTCATAAGACACCATTTGGAATTGATGATTTTGAAAACCCGGCTGAAAAGAACTATTTAAGAAAAAAAAAGGTCTTTATCGTTGGTGAAAAGAGGGAAAGGAAAATCAATATATCTTTTGATGACAGTTTCAAATCAAAGCAAAGCAAAAGAATAGTGCAATGGGTCTTCCTTCCTTTTTGTCTTTTACTATTCTTTTTACATCTATTGCTGTGAACAAAAGTACTAAAGTTTACTAAGTTTCAACTGATGCACAGCTTCTGGCCAAATTCATAGTGGTAAAAGAACAAATCTAAGTGACATAATATTCTGAATACAAGGATCTTAAAAGCTTAGATGGACGGTGTATATCTTAGTCCACAAAGTACAACTCTGTAGCCACATTGTCATGTCACCCACCGCCATTCTGAAATTCCGTCCATTGTTCATATTTTTATCTTCCAAGTTCTAACGCGTTTTCAAACATTTGTGTCCCACTCTACTTTTCTTAGGTCACCATAATTTCTGTCCCGATCCAGTCCCTTTGTTATTTCTGTTCAAAATTTTATGTGATTTGTAATTCTATAATAAATACAGTAAAATAAGGTAATATAACATTAAAATCAAGCAAAATACTTAACAAAAAATATATCTAAGTTATGTCATATAAATAAACTTATAATTAGGTATAACTTTTTAACTAAAATACCCCTTAACCTTTCATAATCCTGTCTTAGAAAATCATTACTGTATACAATAGGGAATAAAGAAACAAGAATTACCTCTTTCAAACCCTACCAAACAATACATGTCAATTTGTGATTTTTACAAAAATTGATGTTACCTATTAAAGAAGGTGCATGTTTGGCTCATATTTTACTTTTGATTTAGGGATGACAAATGTGGCCCAGCCAGCTCGGGTTGACTAGGCCACGGATCTAGATAGCTTGGCCCAACTGAGCCACGAGCCGGTCAGCTTGTGGTTGGGCCAAGCCACGAGCCCAGCAGCCCCTAATCTGTCGAGTTGGGCCATAGGCTAGTCAGCTGGCCTGACCTGGCGCATTGCCATCTCTATTTTGATCCTTACCATACATCATTATCTAATTTGTTAGGTATTATCCCCACGTGATATTCCTCTGCTTCCTTTTCTTATTGCAAGAATAAAAAGTCTCGCATTATGTTGATTCATTTTTAATTTGTGACATTTTGATTTGTTGAATTTTGAAGATTTATCATTAATTAATCTAATATGCAAATGCAAATAATCAACTGTAGCAAATTATAATTTGGAGTATTCCAGAGTATTTACTTACAAAAACTATAACTACTAAGTTTTATTAATCCAAACTAAATAATAGAATAAATAAAATAAATCAATAAAACAAACCTTAGGATTTCAGGGCTTTACTTATGAGGAATTTCAATTATCAAGTAAGAATAATTATTAAGTTGAAATAACAATTAATCTAAAGTATCTATGTCCTCTTTCAAAATACACATGAATGGCCAATTAACAAAATAACAACCCTTAATGTGCAACACCTAATTGAACTCAATTAAGTAGAGCTATTCTATCAATTATCACCTTGTTTAGGATACCACTGCCTTTAGATCTAGATGCTTACTCTCCTAGTGTATAACTATACTTTAAACCTCTCAGTCCTTCATGCAGTCCTTAAGATTAAATCTATAATAGCCAAATATAAATCTATCAATTAAAATCAAAGAGAGTAAATTCAACCAAGGCAATAATCTGTCATTCATTAATAATTAAATATCTCACTTACACTGTGTCTCTAACCCTAACTAGATATTTTGTTACTAAACATTGTAAAAACAAAATAATCTTCACATCAAATAAACTAGAAAAGAAAGAGATATAAAAACATGTCCTTAATTGCATCTAAGTTAAGTGGATCTCTTCCATTCTTGCTCTCAATCCTTCGTTGATGTTGAGAAATCTTAAAACTGTGAACTAATGAAAAGTGGTAACTAAAAGCCTATCACCAAGCATATGTTTAATATCCCACTATCCCATGTTGGGGGTTAGGATCCTAAAAAAGAGTATATGAGAGTATACAAAGAAAATTAGAATTGCATTTCACGCTCATGCATAATTGAGTATACACATACACTTGAATAACTATTTTTGACACATTAAAATAATTGTATATTCATTCATTGACATTTTCTGGGTATAATTAATTTATAAACGTGATTAAAATGCGAATCGGGGATTAATTGTGTTGAAAATTTATTTGGAGAGTATTATTATTATTTCAGAATTTTTGATAAATTTTAAGAAAATTTCCAAAAATTTGGAGTGCTTTGGACTAGGAAAAATAGACAAATGGCATTGTGACGTGTGGCAGTCTTAGATGTTGACAAATGGCCCACATGCATTGGTGACATGTGTCAATGACTTATGGACACACGTAGTCACGTGCTCTGCTGAAATTTTTCCAGCCCTCTCGATGTTCTTCACCGAACATCATCAACACCAAGACTTTCTCTTCTTGATCATCCATCATCGAAATAGTTGTTTATGGTTGTGTATTGGGCAGGTTAGAAACTGCTTGTTTCTTTTTATTTTGCTTCCACCAAAATCTCACTACTAGAGGTTTTATTCCTGAAACCACCGAAACCTGTTCTTTAATCTTACTGTTGGAAATTTTTGCTAAAAACAAGTAAGTGACATTGTGACATTTTCTGGATACTGTAAAATGACTTTCGATGATGTTTACTGGTTGGAATTGAATGCATGCATGAGATGTGTAGGTAGAAGCAATTCGGTGATGAGACTAATAGATGAGTTATATGAACAATATGTGCATAAAGTGTATTTAGAGTCGTGAGAATCTGAGGTTAATGAGAATTAAACAAGTGTAGAAAAATGGAAATAGGTTCTGCTGTTATATTGAAATCAATGATGCAAAAGTGCAAAAAATGAAGAATGCAGAAAAATGAAAAGTGCAGAAATATGCAGAGAATCCGTACATAAGTTTTATTTTTGATGTTTGTGTTTAATATGGAACTTTGAGTTGTTTTAGAGTAAGCTAAATTGGAATGGGAGTAGAAATGCAGAGGGTATAAGTTAGAGATGGTGTACAGAAATAATGAATTAAGTAGAAGAGAGGAAGAAGAAGAGAAAAATTGTAACATCCTACCACCGACAGGAAGGGTAAAATAGTAAATTGTCATAGGATGAGATTGATAGGGATTAATTAGTATTGTTCATGCATACTA
>JAOTAX010000004.1:13122089-13141856 GCA_025629825.1 Erythroxylum guanchezii | reverse complement strand
TTTCACCAATTATTTTTATAATTTTTTGTCATATATATTGATATGAATAGGTTCTGGTTACCCTGAGAACCGAACCTAAAAATAGGGTAACCGATCCTATAGGTTCTTTAGGTTCAGGTTCGTGAAATTGTCGAACCTGACATTCAGGTTCAGGTTCAGGTTCAGGTTATTTATAAACGAGTCAGGTTACCCTACCATGAACACCCCTAGTTTGCTTAAGAGAAGGCTTATTTGGCGTATTCTCATTGGAGAAATACTTAAACTCATTCAAAAGAAAGAAGAAGAATTGACGTATTCACCGAACGGTTAGTGGCATGGGATGGCATGAACCATGAAATCTTAACATGGTTTCGAAATACATGTGTCAAAGCCATCAAACTTGACTTTCGATGGTTTGACTTAACTTTAAAGGTATGGAATTTTCTGAAAAATCGTTACTCTGTATCAGATGATGACCATCGATTTTAGCTTTACAGGAAACTCCATCGATCGCAACAGCAACTTGGACAAACAATACATAGTTATGTGTCCAAATTACAAGAGCTTTAGGATCAACTAGCTCTTGGGGATCCTATCTGGCCTAGTCCTGATGCTGCTGCACTCTATGCAAATCTTCGAGATTGTTAACATATATGGCACTTGCTTATGACTCTCAAGGATGTATTCAAACTCATTCACAGCTCTCTTCTTCATAAAGGAACTTTACCAAATCTTGACACTATCATTAAGGAGCTCATTTCAGAGGTAAGTTGTCTCAATATGCTCCGACTTGAAAATTTTGTTTCATCTACTGATGTTATCCTTGCAACTCATACCCCATCTTAGACGTCTCAAAATTTAGGTAAGAAGTATTATAAAGGATCTTGCAGCTACTATAAAAAGCACGGACATCACATCTCTAAATATAGAAAACGACTCAAATAGAACTCTAGACAAGGTAATTCTTCTAAATCTCCCCAGCTTGCTTCCACTACTGCTGCTGCCACTGAGGGGCCTATAGAAAGTAGTTCTCCCTAATTCTCTTTAAAAGACCTTCATGCCCTTCTTTAGCAACTTCAACCAAATTCTGGTACATTCTCCTCCACATCCCTATCTGTCACATCAGGTACTTCAAAAGCTTGGCATCTCAATTCTACCTGTTGTAATCATATAAAATCTGATTTGTCTATCCTTGAATCTTTAACAACGCCATCTATTCCACATGTTGTTCACACTGCCGATAATTTTACTATGCGTGTACAACATATAGGTACTGTTCATACTTCTACATTGCATTTACCTGAAACCTTTCTTATTCTCATACTCTCATTAAAACTTATTTCTGTTGGACAATTACGTGAACTTGGTTTTAACTTATCTTTTTTGAGTCATGGTTGTATTGTACAGGATCCAAAGACAGGCAAGATCCTTGGGAAAGGGCGTAAGGTTGGACAGCTGTTTGAGCTTACTTCGCCAAATCTTCCCTCAAAGCTTGTAGTTGGTGCTGCCACTTCTCATATCTGGCACTCTCAAATGAGTCATCCTTCTTCCTCTAGATTAGTGTCTTTAATCTCTAGTGGTACTCTAGGTCATGTTACGATTGAACAATTTAATTGTGTTCCTTGTCAACTTTCTAAACATCATTCTTTACCATTTTCTAACAATGATTTTATCTCTTTAGCACCTTTTGATCTAATTTATTCTGATATTTGGGGCCTTGCACCTTATGAAACTATGGGTGGCATGAAATATGATGTGATCTTTATTGATAATTTTTCTCGCTATACATGGATTTATCTGATGCGTCATAGATCTAAACTATTCTCCATTTATTCTTGCTTTGTTACTATGATTCACACTCAGTTCTCTTGCAAGATTAAAGTTTTTTGGACTGATAACACAATGGAATACAAAGATATAAACTTTCTCAACTTTCTTAATCAACAAGGAACCATCATTTAAAGATCTTGTCCAAATGCATCTTAACAAAATGTTCGAGTCGAGCGCAAACATAGACATATTCTTAACACTACTCAAGCCCTTCTTTTATCATCTTCCTGTCCTGAAAATCTTTGGGGAGAAGCAGCCTTTACTACTGTATATACTATCAACCGTATTCCCTTTCCTACCATAGGTAATATCTCTCCTTATGAGCCTTTATTCAATCATGCTCCTGATTATCAGTCTCTTGAAGTCTTTAGTTGTGCATGTTTTGTTCTCTTATAACATCATGAACACACCAAACTTAAACTCAAAGCACGTTCATGTTGTTCTCTAGGGTATAGGATAGAACATAAAGGATATAGATATTGGGATCTACTATCTCAAAGACTTCGAATCTCTCGACAAGTCATCTTTTGGGAACATAAAATGTTTTCCACAATATCAAAATTTCGAGTTAGTGAGCCCATACACAAATTTTTCTCTGATCCTACTATATCTTTGTTTCTTAATATTTCTTTTACAGGTCCATCTTATAGCTCTGACAACTCAACCCAACCAACGACTGATCCTATTGTATCTTCTCTGGCTACAGATCCTCCATCACCAAATAACCCTTTCCCATAATTTATTAAGCCTCCACAACCCCTCCGTCGATCCTCTTGAGCAAGTCAACCCTCTACTTGTCTTAAAGATTTCCATATTTATTCTACTATTGTTTCTCTATATGAATCTCGCACATATTGCGAGACCAGCTCTAATCCTTTATGGTAGCAAGCAATGGCGGAAGAATTACAAGCTCTCTCCAACACCAACACTTGGGAGTTAGTTGACCTACCTTCAGATAAGTCTATTATTGGTTGTAAATGGGTCTACAAAATCAAGACTCAAGCTAATAGATCAATTGAAATATATAAGACACGATTAGTTGCCAAGGGGTTTACTAAAAAATATGGAGTTGATTATGAGGAAACCTTTACTCCAGTAGCTCGTCTCACTTCAATCCGTAGCCTTATTGTCGTCGTAGCAAGTAAGCATTGGGACTTGTTCCAGATGGATATCAAGAATGTCTTTCTTAATGGTGATCTTTAGGAAGAAGTATACATGAAACCTCCACCTGGGTATGAGCATCCACCTAATAAAGTTTGTCGTCTCTACAAAGCCTTATATGGCCTTAAGCAAGTTCCTCGAGCATGGTTTGCTAAATTTAGCTCCGCCATCATCCGTCTTGGCTTCACATCCAGTTCTTATGATCATGCCTTGTTTATCCGAATAACAGATCAGAGGTGTACTCTTCTCCTTCTATATGTTGATGATATGATAATAACTGGCGATGACACTTAGGGGATCACCACTCTTAAATCTTGTCTTCATCAATAATTTGAAATGAAAGATCTAGGTCCCTTAAGCTATTTTTTAGGCCTTGAAGTATCTTCTAATGATAAGGTTATTACTTATCTCAAGCCAAGTATGCTACTGATATTATCTCTTATGCTGGTCTCACTAATACTAAGATTGCTAGCACTTCACTTGATTCTAATGCTGGTCGGCTCTACTGAAAATGATGCATTTGGAACTTAGACAAGACAAGCATTGACGACTTAGATTATATCAGAGCTTTGGTTAAGATGGCACAGCCTACCGTTTAGTATTTAGTATTTATCAGTAATGCAGGCATTTTGATTGATTAAGACGTTAATGTATTTAGTATCAGCAGTCTTTTTATTTTGGAATAAGTTTCTTGTTTAATCATTTTAGGAGTCCATTAGAAACTCCACCAAAGAATCTTGTAACCTGTAAGTAAATGAATAATGAAAATTAAAGAAGCATCAAAACCGTATGTCTCCAGCTACTCCTGAGGTTACTTTAAGTTACCCTCATCTTTCTGGAGTAGTTGACTTGAGCGTAATCTACTGTACCTACATTTAGGGGCTTGCATTGTCTTTATTGTTGAAGATCTAACCTTGAGGACACTGATATCTAAATCACTTGCATATGGGCCATTCTAGTTAAGCCGGCCTGGATTGACTATGTATATAGTATTATCAATTCAAACTGAAATTCTTATGTACGTTTGTTTGTGTAGATCAGGCAGGTACATGTTGTATGGCTTGACACGAAGTTTTTGCCAGACACCAAAATGGGATGATTTTTAAACAATTTAGATTTATTGATTAATTGGTTAATGCCAAAATTATTGACTTCCTTCTCCTCAATTTCCTATCGTGTGATGCAAACAACAGTAGTTTAGATTAGTAAATCACAGCTTTCACCAACTATTAGATTAGTAAATCTGTGGCTTTCACCAACTACCAAATAAAAGAGCCCACTTTCGAAGGCTTTCTTAAACAATGGCTATCCTCAGCCATAGCAACCGAAAGCAAAACAAGGAATATTTAGAGTGTGCAAAGCTCCAAAAGTCCAGACTACAGGATCTCATGTACGAGACGTCTTTAAAATGCTCTTCTTGCATATTTGTCCCCCTCCACAACAATTTTACACTACCAATTACTCTGCTACATTTTCTTCTTCAAATATGGAACCGAAACTTCTCTTACCAACAAGAAATCTTATTCCATTCCGCCCTCCGTTGAACGGCAGAAGCAAGCTGAGTTACTCAACAGTTCTGGCCGTGCTGGCGAGGCCAACCGATAATTTTAGAAACATCTCCAAACCAGCAGATATTGTTCCAGGACTAACGGGGAAGACTGTTTACAATGATAACTGGTTTGAACAGCTAGCAGTGAACCACCTATCACAGAGCGTCCAAGCTGTAACGGGTTAGTTTCCATTTGATGCTTTTAGTTTTTACGCATATATAGCGTTATTTTCTGAGGGAACATATATTGCAGAGATGAGAAATAGCAAGAGTGGTTATGATAGCTTGGTGCAGGCAGCAGTAGATGCGTCCAGAAAATTCAGTCTCATAGAACAAAGAGAGATTGTGATCCAAGCTCTCCATAAAGCCATTCCAGAAGTGATCCTCAATCTGGCAAGTTGATTGTTTCTTGTTTTTATCATCCTGAGCTTTATCTCCTTCGCTGGATCACGATCGTGCATAGTTGCATACTTACCAATGAATGAGTTGTGGAATGTTGTCATCTTGATAGAGCTGTGAAACTTTTGTAAATATATGATTGTTCGATAACAATTAAGGATTGCTTTGTCTCAAACCTAAATCACGTCGACTCAATTCTCAACATTTCTATTTTTTATTGATATGATGCCAGATCAAAGCAGTGCTTCCTCAGAGTAAATTTACACGAGAGTACTTTGCCACTTTTACAACCTTGTTTTTTGCTTGGCTGATCGGACCATGCGAGGTAACTGTATATTTAAATACATGAGCTTCATGGCAGAATCCTACTGATCCTGTACAGCTATATGCATGTCTGAATTTAAGTCTTTATCACACAACAGGATTAGCCTTACTTTCAACTGCAAATTGGAGTCTTTAGTTAAGAAGAAAACTGTTCATCACCATTGTTTTTAGAAACGCACCACCACTTATAATATGAACAAACTCAGTCTCGTGTTATCTGCCTCAGACCAAGTTGTGCATTTGTATATCATACTACAATAGAGATACAAAGAAGTGAGGTTGGCACATAGAGAAGGGTTAAATCCTACACTATGGGATGATACTCCCAAATAGGCTTATTGGAATGAATAAATAACTCATGGAAACCACTAATTTTGAAAAAAAAAAGCGGAAAACATAACACATTACCATCTTTTTTTTTGGTACATCGGAAGTGACAGCGACCTTACTCTTTTATTTATTTTATTTTTTATAGTTCCAAATGACAAATTAGCTAGGAGGTATAACCCTCTCCCTCTCCCTCTCCATTATAAACTGAATCTTTGTAGTTAGTTGTTACACAAAGCAGCTGGTTTCAAGTGCTACCATGACAGAATTTTGAGAACTAACCACCGGAACATAACAAAACGTCCTCCAAAAAGATGCACACACATGCATCTACTTCGTCACGTCTGATGTCGGTATTAAGTCATTTATGTATACTAATGGGGCTCATCTTATCGACACATAAACAAACACAAGGTGCGGGAGTCCGAGTTCAACGGGACAGCAGAAAAGAATGTAGTCCACATAAAAAAGTGCAGGTACCAAAATTTATTGCTTTTCACAGTAGCACTTGTCTATTTGAACCAAGAATAGGGTCCCATATCCACCAACCTTGTACACTTTTCCTCGCCAAAAGCATCTCCTCCAATGGCTTGCTTCTAGACTCCCTTCCCATCTCCATTACCATCACGAACACCATAAATAGTGCCCATCATCATCAAAGTACTCATTGCTCTTGCCATTATACTAAATTCAACAGTTTTTACATGTATCACATTTCGCAGATTTTTGGAGGAGACCAATTGTGTTGGAATGTGTACTAATCTCTGCAAAGTGCCAACTCAGACGTTTATTAAGAACTCCATGGGAATGGCTGTCAATATGGTTCCTAGTAAGTGTCATCCATCTCAAAATAAATTATATACATGGGCAAATTGCCAAGGACATAATACCTACTTCCTATTTTCGTGACTGCTGCAGAAATTGTTTATTTGCTCACCAACTTTCAGGAGAACTTCATTTTGGAGTCCATGAGTATTTTGAGTAACCCGTTATACTTATACTAGAGGTCAAGCAACCAACAATAAAAAGCTTGCAAATATTAACAGATCAGACAATCACCAGGGAATCATTTTGTTTCTAAAGCATAGGATTTCTTTCACGGTCTTCTTCACTTGATAGGCATGGTCTCCCTATTCCTGTAAAATAAAAAATTAAAATCAATAAACTTTCCTCTTATAGTAATTGAATAACAGAGACAGAAAAAGGGATCACACTTGAAGGAGTAATAGTAACTGCATTAGAGAATGTGGAGGCTAAGCTCATCATGTCAATGGAGGGCCCCGAGCTAAAGCATTTAGGTGCACACTGCTATTAGAACCATCCAATCTCACTTGAGAGTTGTGGAAAATAGATTAAACATTACTGCATAAATTGCATATCAAATTGAGACATTGGCACCTGAATTATGGGCTGTAAACTAATACACTTCATGAATAATGCTGCTTACTCTACCATGCTAAATGCGGAGACACCGATACTTAACTGTTTCCCTTGAAATCAACCATTAATGTTTAACCTAGTCTGCATATAACATGAACAAAGCCACCTATATCAGTTCCTAGTGACTCCTGTTTCCAATAAATACTAAAAGCTCAGGTTACCAATAATCTAATCCACCAAATGCAGTTCATATTGTATTGCTGTCAAATTATTTTGCAGATTTTGAAGATATGAGTTGTGAGATAATATTTGGTCAGGATCCTCCCGCATTAACTGAAGATGCAGCATTCAAGCAACCATGCTATAAATTATGTACGACTCCATCACATTTCTTAAAAAATATATGTTTGCATATAAGCCAGATGCATGTTCATTTATCTGCCTTGGACATTTCCTTTTGATGCACGAAACCACCTCATATTAACCCACCCCATTTTTAAACAAATACAATAGGTTCTAAAAAATTCCAACGACTGTCTGACCTTTTCTGTATAAACCTTTGCAGGCAAAGCAAATCAAAAGCACATAACGAAATGTTCCATCTAAGAAAAATATTTGGAAGCAAGCATTTGTGGATAGACCACCTATTTGATGACTGATAATTCTTCTCTTCGGTTTATGCGAAAATGTTTGGATCATAAAAGTCTTCGTAGGAATATAGACCAAATGTCAAGGAACATTCAGCACATACGGGGAAACAAAATTGATGTCAAGCCCGTGGTAAGTTGACATCACATAGTGAGTGCAACTGCACAGTGTTTGTGCTTTCGACTTTTCCTTTTCTTTCGAAGAGGTCAGCTTCCTTTCTCTGAATGTTTTATATTCTTAACTCGTATTCTCACACTATACTCATAACATACTAATTCATAAGTACTTCTCGTGTCAAGGGGCCAATCAAACTTCTCATAGTTATTTAACATTTGGGCACAGGAAAATGATAGAGCCAAAACCAAAAGTTGATATAAAGAACACAAGAACATTAACATAGAAGGGGATTTCCCTGTGACTTCTCTCCAAGACCTACAGGGTTTATTGGCATTTTCTTTTCACATGCTTTATCAAATAAATGGCGTGTAAACAAAATCCAGAAAATTTTGATTGAAATAAGATGATGACCAGAATCATTAGATAAAGAACATACAGCTCAAAAAAGTAACTGTGCGTTTATAGAACCAGTGGTGTAAAGTCATCAACTGTGTTATTGTAATCACATTTTTGGCAATAAGACTTGTATATCTCGGTTAATATGAATTTAAGATATGACTAAAAAAAATTGATCACTTCTGATTACAAGACACGAAACATGTTGACCACACAAAAATGAAACATGTATGATTAAGATGTTATTGAGCACAATCACAGCCAGGTAAATGAAACCCAAAAATTCAAACAGATACGATGTTAGATTTTCAGAGTGACCAAATTTCAGAAAAAAAAAATTTCTCCAAGGAAGAAAAGTTTGGAGGCTACTCTAACAGCAAGGAAACTAATTCTCCAGAGGCTTCTTACAGTTTTGATAGCGACCGGACTAGAAATAGCTCAACTCCTTTCACATAATTAAGCCACATGGCCTTTTTAGTGTTTAAATTGTTTCGGCTGAAGTTGTATTGTAGGGTTCTTGTGTAGCAGGCTGGCCCATGATTGTCTCCCACCTTGTCTGTCTTGTCATAATACCAAAGTAAAATTCTTCTGCTGTCTTTTCTGTCTCCTTGTGAGAACAAGTGATTAATTCCCCCACTAATTAAGAATTATAGCTCAAAGTGGACACGAGGTTCCTTAATGTTTAAAATCATTGTTGTTTTATTCTAATAGGACGACATTTGAATCTCAATAGAG
Source organism: Erythroxylum guanchezii (assembly GCA_025629825.1). NCBI lineage: Eukaryota > Viridiplantae > Streptophyta > Magnoliopsida > Malpighiales > Erythroxylaceae > Erythroxylum > Erythroxylum guanchezii. The sequence goes on along the minus strand of JAOTAX010000004.1, from coordinate 13,133,011 downwards.
CACAGACCATTCGTATGGAAGTAATGCGTCTGAAAGAGACCAGAGAATAGGATCACCTTGTTCATGTTTTTATGAAGCTATATTTTCCACGCACTCTCTTTATATAAATTCAAATGTAAGCATAAAAATAGATGCAAAAAGTAAAAAAGAAGTACAAACTTGAGTATGGACACAAAAACAAGTGTTGAAACTGTTGAAATTGCAAAGAAACTATATCATATTCTGTATCTTATGAAACCAACCCAGGAAGGTTGGCAAAATATTGAAAGACTTGTATAGGTTAATGTGCGTGTCATACAAAAGCTGGATAACTGTCCTTATTGAACCTATATGCTTAGCACATTCTACATCGTTGATGCACATTTGGAAAATGTCAATCATGTGATTTGAGGTTGTAAATCTGTTGGCTGCCAATAAAAGTGAGTATTTTAATTAATATTGCGGGTAAGTTAGACCAGCATAAGGAAGAAGAACGGTGTGCTATTAAATTATGCCAGAGGCTATGAAGAAAACCACGAGTAAATGCCGTACAAACCGTCGGCGTCAATCATCACGATGGAGTGGTATGGATGATTTTTGATAGCTCAATTGTTTTCATGCATAAGGCTAATTTCTGAAATGGCATACCTCATATTGGGGCCCCCAGGTCCTGTCATCCAAGAATTAACAAAATTTAGTTCCTATTTGGGAAATAATCTCCCCCAACTTTAACGTAGTTGTTATCAATAAGAAAATGCAATCTAATCTATAATTCTTTCCTTTTGTATTCCATCTCCACTCCCATTCTCATCCTATTTGAACTTAAAAGGCCAAAATTATATATTGAAATGAGTGATAATATCCATTTAGTACAACTAACAATAATCTGCAGAAAGTTGTACATTAAACATGCAGGTATGAACATTAAGATATAGATCAAATGATTCCATAAATCCAAATGCATTCACCATCTTCCAGTGATCGCTAATTAAGTAGATCATTTGGCCTTTAAAGTAGGAAGTTTAGTCAAAAGATGGATGAAGTACAATATGCAAGCAAACAAAGGAACATATAAAAAGATCAACCTAACCTAAAACGCAGTATTCTCTAAACGTAGAATAGCAGAGAAAGAGACAGTTCTTATTGGCGTTGGAATTTGGAAGGAGAGAACAAGTTGCCACTAAGATGCAGGTCTAGAGCTCACGCAATGTTGACAATGCCGCGACGGGATCAGTGAAAACTAATCACTGGAGTGTAAATCGCGGTTCGCATCAATGGTTCATCTTGGCCCAAACAATGTGGCCTTGGACTGGACATTGTTCTCTTGGTCCATGATAGTTTCTGTTTGTATTCCTTTCTTTCTCAAATTTGGAATCAGAAGCAAATCAAAAACCAAACAATGACATAAATAGGAAATGGGGCATTTTGAAAAGGTGTTGTGGTTGGACGTTGGAGTAGGACCATGGGCTTTCTATAATTGTTTTCCTATTTAGCTGAAGCAGCCAATTAAACACCTTTAGCATTGCGAACAATGAGCTTGGGAATGGGAGATCAGACCACCTTCTTACATTTTGAATTTCATCTTCATCTGCTGAAGGAGAAGGTGAAGGTCTCCAAGAGAGGAGACAAGCAGACCATTCTTGCCAGGAAATAATAAACAACCATCCAGTACAATACCACTCCAAATTCCAAATGGCAGTAGTGGACATGTGGGCGTGCCAGTGCGCCGTCCACGTCTCTTAACGCAAAAGGACCCCACGCCTTTCTACTTGCAAAGTAGGACTTGGGAGATCATTGGGCCTACGCCTGCCTGCCTACACTACCAATGCAACTTAGCACTTCTTAACAAGCTAGGGGCCTGTGCGGAACAGATTTTCAGTTCTAATTAATCAATACTTATTTTATTTTATTAAATTTTATTCATATATTAAGTAAAATTTACAGATTAAAATTGACTAGAACAAAATTAGGCACCGTTGGTGCTGGCTATTTTTATCGGTTAGGACATGGGACTTGAATGGTAATGTAAATTCCAATACAAATCTGGGTCAATGTAATGTCCAACTTACCCTCCCTCTTCATCATGGGATCACTGACAAGCGCTCACAATACACTCAAAAGGCAAAGGCACTCCCATTCTTCAATAACACACACATTACTCCACGTACCTGCTTCCTCTATTAATAACCTCCAACCAGAAAAAGCTCCGTCATTTCATTTCTCGCTTGCCCACTGTAACGTACGCTTTCCTCTTCCTTAACCCCACTCATTTTCACTTTCCAGCTAAATGGTCAACACATTTTTTTTAAAAAAATAAAGCCTGCGTGCCAAACTCACAGGAAACAGTGTTGTTGACCATAATTTTCAGAGCAGAGGCTGTGCGATGGAATGATTACTTACTTATTTGAGACAAAAGCCTATGAACCTAACCATTCTTTTAATAATAAGAACTAACCACGACACACATGCTCCCCAAATATTTATATCTTCTATCCAAATATTTTACAGGATGCTAAAGAGAACGTTAGACTTGCCTGGTTTTCAGTTGAATTAAAAAAATTAAATATGTATATATATATATTTATAAATAGAGGAACTGGACACACAAAAACACGGGACGGGGCGGTAGCCAAAGGCTAAGGAAAAGCAAATGCTCAAATGATAATGCAGCCTATATATTGTCATTAATTCGAGAAGACCAACTTTCTTCGGGGAACTGTGATCTGCATCTGATTCCACTTTCCAGAAAATGCAGCCAGGTCTCGGATTGTTTCGCTGATCAAGTCCTTGAATATCAACCGCTCCATGTCTAAAACAGCTTCAGACATCTCGATCGGACAATCACCCCACCCATTAACAGCGTCCCCTGCGGCTGCCAGGTCCTTTTTAAGCACCCCACATATGACCTCAAACAAGTCATCCGACGAGTCTCTCTCCCGAATTCTCTGAAATTCTGACCATATTTCCTGCAACGAAATTGACCCACAGCTGAAATTCACCCAGCTACCCGTTTTCCATGGTGGCAACTGTTTCTTCCGATCGAGGATCTCTGTGATGGTATCAAATGTAAGCTTTCTTTGTAGTGTAGAGACCTTGGAGGTGTCATATTGCTGTTTTTCTAACAGTAGGAAGACTTCAGGGTCTTCAGGCAAATAAATGGAAGCACGTAGAATATCAGATATGTATATGTAATCGCAATCACTTGAATTCTCCTTCCATTTGCACTGCATTGGCGAGATTGCCGGGCTCCAAATGTCATCCTCTATGTCAGCAAATAATTGATCTGAATTTTATCCATAAAACGGTTACTTGTCAGCCACCAAAGCCAACCTCTTTTTCTTTTATTTGCCTTGATAACAAAAGCTTTAGCACAATAACAACATACATACAGGGTATAGTAAATTGAGACAAAACAAAAAGAATACAGAATCGATTAAATGTTAAATGTTTACTCCACTTCTGATCTGAAGCGAGATAAACAGTGTCTAATCAATCAGTGCGAAGCATGACAATAACTAAGGCTTTGACATGCTGACAGAAAAAGCAAATAGTCATTAAAAGGAAACCAGTCTTGTTAAAGCATAGAGTGGGCCATTATGAAAACAACCCCAAGAAGACATTAAAAGAAAAAAAAATGATCTGTAATTTACCATAACATTGAATAGACAAAGGAGGAAGCGTGCTTGGATTTTCTCACATCAGGCAATTTTCTTGGATGAGCTTTTATCCGTTTTCCATTACAGCTGTTAAATTTGTGACATACAAGGATATGATTATTGGGCATCGTTACCACGGGTCCAGTGAATAACAATCATCCTCATCCGCACCCCACGTGAGATTATCCTCCTTTTCACTCTACTTATAAGAAGCGGTCCGGGTCCCCACTGATTATGATCACTATTACTAGTTATCTATTCCATAGTCCTGGAGTTAAATATCATCTGATAATTTGAAGTTCATTTATGACGATGTTGTATGAATACTAATAGCGTCCCACAAAATAACAACTTCCTCACTTTTCCTGCCCGTGGTTCAAGGAAATGAAATCCTGTAACCTCTTCTCTTCTTCTCTGCCTCCTAACATTAAAAGCGTTAGATAACCCGTTCCGCTCATAACTTTACTCCTTCAGACAAATTATGGCTGATTTCAGTTTTAGTATGCCTAAGTTAAATACTGGTGTAATGACTGTATTTTGACTACTCCAAGACATGACTCATTAAGAGGACCACCACGCAAACTACAGGTATACCTAGATCTATTGGGCTGACGACTGAGGAGAAGGCTTCAGATTCAGAATCATTTTTTAAAAATAAAAAAAAAAAGAAACAGACGTCATCCGAATGCATATCTAGCAATCAGAGTGTTAGACTGTTAGTACAGAAGACACCAATTGAGCACGCATTAAAATTTGGTGGCAGAGTCCCTTACCTTTGAAATCAATGCTCCGTTTCATTACCGGTGACGGAGAAGATTCTTCTTTGTAAAAAGATGAGTCCAACACTGACACCGGACTGGGTTGTAACTCTGTCGCCGTCATCTCCGCTATGCTGTGAAGCAGCTTATCACACCTCTCCAACAGATTCCTGCCTTCCTTGTAATCATCCGCTTTCGACCTCTGAGATCAATTACAATGCCGTTTAACAAGTAATCACGAAATAAACTTAATCAAAACTAGCGATTAAAGAAGAATGTCGCGAACATTAAACTCCGTATCAGTCTGAGAAGAGGTGCTGATGCTGCACTCTGAAAAGGTGGATGATTCATCCTCCGCAGGAACGAACACTTTCTCCTCCTTTTGAGCATTTCCCACGCTTTGTTTTCGGTTTCTAGGTGATCTATTTGTGGACTGATCTATCACATTTCTTCTAGAACTAATCTTCGGAGACTGAACTGGAGATCCTCTTCTCTGCTCCATTGACTCGTTACTCACCCTCCTCTGCGTTTCAACAGTCAATGGTCTTCTGTTAGAACACTTCAATCGAATGTCCACAGGAATGGTAGTTCTGGGTTGGTTTCGTACGTTCCTTTCAATCTCCGGCCCTTCACGTCTCGGACTCAATGTCAGTGGTGTCTCGCCAGAGGGATACGAATCACGCCGAACACCAGCCCTCGTTCTGAAACTTGAAGGGGGCGAGTCGTTCCCAATTCTTCGATTCATGGGCGACGTTGATCTCGCCGGTTTCATTACGACGATTGGGGATTCATCGCGTGATAAACTCCTATCGTACACGAAGTTTCTGTTACAGAATTGATTTGGCGGCTTTTTGGAATGTAAAAGGCCTTTTAGTTGCACAGCCTCGAGGATTTGTTTAAGAGTCTCGAGATCTTTGGAAGGCTCATCGATACCTCTCATTCTCAACCTCTTCTCAATCTCACCATAGGCAGGCACAGCCTGTTTTGGCTCTGGGAAAAAATCTGCCGAATCAAAGAAATTCTTTCTCTGCCCTATGCCTCTGTTTTGTGCTCTTGCTGGCTCAGCTCTCACATTGCGTACGGCATTATACGCCTTTGGATCACCTGTTCTAGCATTAGCCATCGGATCCTTAATGACGCCTTCTCTGGTCATGTTATCACTCTCCGTCCTCTGTTGCTGTGGCTGTTTTAGCTGAAAATTGATGCCGTCGATGAAACGATACTGAAGGAGATCTCTAGAAGCTCTAGACTCGGAAGCAGATCTCCGAAGTTCAGGTTTCTTCGATTCTTCAGATTCGGACTCCGGTAACTTTTCCAATCCCATTAGTCTGGCGATTACACTGGGCGATCGGCGCTGTTTATCGCTATCTTCTCCATTATTCTCGCAACTATTTGCTGACATAAACGCAGGGTTTTGACGACTCTCCTTTGGCTTGAGACCTCCTTTTGCTGCATCGAACGTTGCTCTGCTGTCGAGCGAAAGTCTCGGAGCTTCTTTACCGAACTTCCGCGATGACTTAGTCCCCCCTTTTAATTCAAATATCTGAAGAGGAAGCGGCATTTTGGACTGAACATCCACTGGAGCCGCGGCCTCCGGCGCCGGAGATCGGAGTTCGGTCACCGGAGATTGCTTGAACCGGTCAGGGGAAGGCACGGATCTTGAGGGCTGATGTTTCCCCAATTCTCTGGACATCGCCACAGAGCTCAGACACGTATCAGGGTCAGGTGTAGAGTCAACCAACTGAAACACAGATGGTTAACTACACAATTAGAGAACAAGGAAAATAGCGAAAACGCAAACAAACGGAGAGAACTAACCAACGACGGAGGGAGGCGTTTAGTGGCGTAGAGACGCTTCCCGGTGAGAACATTTGGTCTATCAAAGATCTGAAGAAAGCCAGCCATGCAACCCATTTGCTTCTCCAAATTCTGTTCATGAACTATCTTCGTCATTTCTTATTTCTTCTCTCTCTAAAACTGGCTGAGTTACGTACTCTTTTGTCCTGGATAAAACCGCTCGCTCTTTCTCTTTCTCTAGTGATAGGACAAAACCGCTCGCTCTTTCTCTTTCTCTATCTTATCACTGGCGAAAAGCCATATCTCTCTCTCTCTCTCTCTGTGACTGCGCCTACATCTGCGTCTCCCGCTTTACTGGTCTTTAAAAAGAGTGGGGGAAGTTAAGGCAAAAAGGGGGAGACTGAAATGAAATGACTTTATTATCCTTCCCTTGTAACGAAATTACGAAAGGAGTGAATCTAGTTTTGGGCTTGTCGGGCTTTGTGAGTTATAATATAGACGTCATCATCCGTGAGCAATGCTCTCTGTCTCTCTCTCTACTGCACTGTATGTGTGTGCGTGTGTCAGAAAGGCGCAAATATTTTGACAGACGGACTTTGAATGATGACCGTCTCCTATCCTCTCCTCTCTTCCCCATAACTAACCAGCGTTAGTTAGTTCCCTTCTGCGTTTTGGATATGCGAGTTGAAGCTGCTATTTGCTAAAGTAACCTAACAGGGAAATCAATCTCGTTTTCTCTTCTCTCGCCAAAGTTAATAAACAAGTTGTTAACTTATTACAATCAAATTGAGTTCAGTACTTCTTCGCCCCCTATATTTCTGTCCAGGTTAGGAGTACGCTTCTTGGCACAAAGGACCATCTTTTAGTGAATCATACAAGTGCATATGTCAAGTTACTTATTTTTTCTCCTTTTAGGTTAGCTCTTCACTCTTCACATTAGTTGCTTCGCTCGTAAATACCTTGTTGCCGGGCCGTCTGGAGACAAGAGTAGTGGCATCGAAAGCATTTGATTGGGTATAGCTGAGCAAATGGGGAGTGAGTTAAATGAATTTAAAGGCAGCCCGTGAGCTGAGAAAAATAACCCATCAGCTTGCGTATCTGGAACACAGTGAACCAGCAAGCTCCACGCGGCGTTTCATAAACAGAAGCCGGATTGATGGATTCCATTCCTTCGCACCGGCTCTCCAAAACTGGGACATATATTTTTAGATTTTAAAATAAATAGATGCTCTCTCCTTCCTTCCTCTACTTCACAAAAAAGAAGGGTGGCACTTGGGCGACCTGTTCAACCGTCTTGCCACGTGCTATGTTGTTATAGTTCCAGGTAAGTAAGAATTACAGGACAAATAGACATTTGGGGGGTCCATGTTCAGTCTTCTTATCGCTTTTCATGTTGAGGGCCTGCGTTTTGGTTTCCCTCGGGGGCAACCATAGATTTGCTGTTCTACATCCATTTCAGATGAGATGTATTAAAGAGCTAATTACGTTTTAAAGAATTCTCATTGAATCAAGTATTGGTCCAGTTGTCTATATTTTTTGTCCGTTAACTTGATGCGCATACCATATATTATTGCCACTGACGCAATAAGTACCAAGTTTTTAAGGATAATTTAATTGCAACCAGTTGATTGAACTTTACTTGCGAAAGATATTGAAGTGGAACATAACAGTTTCCAAACCAAGCTAACGCTAAAAATGACGATCAGGAGCATTAATTAAATTCAAACAATTTCTAAATGTGATTAAGATCGTCTAATTAAGTCCAAAATGGGTTGGCTTGTATTCAAGTCAAAGAAAGCCTAGATCACTTTGGGATTAAGGATGCCATATAGATATACTCAGTGGCCTATCGAATTCTGTAGCGATAGGCAGAAACATCTCCTTCTCAATTTCATAACCATGGTCCTTTTTTAAATACAACACCTCTACGCTTGATTCCGTTGCTTGTGCGATGATTTTGTGTATCTTGGTCTTGATGATCCTGACCTCATGCTTATCAAGGAAAAACTTGCACTTCAACATTAACTGTTTCCCTTGGTCTGTTAATTATTTTTTTCAATAAACAAAATAAATGCATCTTCATATAAGATGATACTTAAAAAAAATGTTTAAGAATAGTTGATATTACTGGAAAGGAGAAAAAGGTGCATTGAGGATAGCCAGTTCTAGTGCTAGTGCTAGTGTATGTAATAAGTGATTGGTGGAAGCGCGGCGTCGCTTCTATTTTGTAGCAACGACAGCAGGAAGCGAATCATGGATTGCAATCTACAAAAGCGATTAGTTGTTACGAAGACTGGATGGTTATGATATAGGGAACAGGGTGGGGCGGAGTCACCCCCATGTGGATTGTCTTTTGAGACAAATGACCAAAGCTTTCTGGGTACCTCCATGTGAGTCTATAGCTGTGTGTGCAACTGCAACTGCAACTGCATGCCTCTAGGTTCCACACCACACCTATATATCTTATAGTCCTAACCATCTCTTTCACACGTCTTGTCTAATTATTATTATTTATTTTTACCCTTTTCATTTAACCCGCACCCACTGGCACATGCAATTTCAGATTCTTTAATCTTTAGCTTTTCTTTACATAAATACACATATATCAACCCATCTGACCCAACCACTAACCATAAAAGATGTGTAATGAGATTCTGCAAGTTAAAATCCTTATGACTGGGCCCTGCCCTGCTTCCTGCTTGCTAGTTGCATGAATGTGTGTGGCTGTAACACAGTTTCCAACCTCTAACTCCCAAACACTCCTGGCTTGCGCACATTCCTTCATTTTTCTATTCTATAAAGTTCCTGTATCACTCTTTAAGTATAGTAAGCATAGGGTGGTGACTCGTGAGTAGCTCCTCACACTGTAGCCTTGTATGTTCGCTTCCTCCAGTTGAAAAAAGAAATACATATTATACCTAGATAAAACGGAATATTCCAACTCCTGTCATTGTTCAATATACCTCGCGCAGGATGAGTACTGGTATAATTAAATTTATGGGTTGAATGGATTTGGGAAAGCTGAATCAATCATGAAGGGATGGGATTCTGATTCTTCTCTGGGGCTTAGTAGTTGGACCACTTTGAATACTGCCGACTCTATCCTTAATTCACATGGGCAGTTCTAATAATTTCAACTTCCCAAGTTTTGCCGCTCCCGCTCATTAGGATTCGCTCTATTATCACTGCATCCAATTTTGCACCTGACACTTTCCAGGTTAAATCTTTATCCAAGAAACCATTGACTGGTATAAGCAAATGGACAGTCACTCTTCAATGCTTGCTGCCTACATCATTCATTATTTCGATACTGAGAAATCCAAAATCACTTTTTACAATTCCCCACTTAAAATGCTCTTCTTCTTTACCATATATGCCAAACTTAAAAGAGTTCTTTTTAAGCCGTTTTGTTTTATCATGGCCACGAGGAATCTTGATTAAGGCCTATAGGATTCATCATCTTAAATTTTAATTTTGCTAATTCATTTATGTCAATGATCACATGTCCAGGGAAAATTAGAAAACCTCTTAAGAATCTTAAAACGTGCGTTGGAATGACTGGCAATGGCATGCTTGTCATGGTAGGAGGAGAGGCTAAATCCGGATTTTCCTTTCGTGTACACCAATAACCTCATTACCACAGTCTCTGACTATCGTGTCAGTTCAGACACAGATGGAATATGTGTCAAGCCCAAAAGAAAAGAAAAGAGTTGGTACTTTATAGTTTCGCTTTTTAAGTAGAAACTCAGATCTCATAACATGCTTACACAGTTACATGCAGTGTTATATATATATATATATGTGTGTGTGTACTTAATTTTTCTCCTCCTCTACAACTTTATTGGTCATAGTCATATATAGAACAAAATCACGTAAAAAGAATTGGTTAAAGCATGAACTCACGTGATGTGACATTTACGATGCATTGGCATGTTTTTGTGCTAGATCTTGCCTTTAACCAGAAGCAATCCTGAAGAACAAACATTATCTTTTAGTTAATTTATCCAATAATCTGAATTATTTCCGCTGAGCTACATTTATCGCTAATTTTGTAATGCAATGAATGCTTCTGCTGCCTGCACCCAATTAGGTTTCGGCTTTTCTTTTTATAACCTTCGTTGTCTCTATTTGACCTCCTCATCAATCACTCGTGTATGTACTCGTTTAAGATTTGAGGCTAGAATTTTACCTCGTACAAAGAATTTATCTAGTTTAAGCAGAGATTAGTCTATGTGTAGATGATTTAAAGGTATCTTCTCATAATTGAGACTCGCCTAAAACACCTCATGGATAACCCAAAAAAAATGAAATACTACGCAAACATTAACCAGAATTATTATTTTCAACTTAAATCATTATAATTGAAATTATAAAATACTCCATGGTTATATGTTCTACCAAAATAAGTGAAAGTACTCTATGCAATCTAAATGTTGTCTAATATTACCTCATTGTAAAACTATTTTATTTTATATTTAGATTATAACCTTTTAATCAAAAGCTATATAAAATTATAAATATATATTTCGTTACATTTTTATATTAATACGTGGTCGGGTCGACCTAATGAGGCCCGGCCTGCCGGGCCTAAGGAAGCCCACCTCTAAGCCCAGGTACAGACGGCCTGATAGCGAGAGATCGTCTCCCATGCAAATACGATGATTCACGTAGAGACCTAAACCTAATGGCAACCTACCGCATATATAAGGTAATGTTCAACCACGGTAGAGGG
>JAOTAX010000004.1:13110175-13121989 GCA_025629825.1 Erythroxylum guanchezii | reverse complement strand
CTTGAGCGTCGGAGGGGCCTTCCGGGAAACAACTCCCGGAGAGTCTTTATTTGTTTTGCAGGTATCATTTAATCGAAATTCCACGAAGTCATAGATCTGAATGACGATATCCCAGTCCAGCAAAATCTGGCTGAACTAATATGTATATATTTTATAAATACCCAAAATTCTTGTTTTGTCGTCCGCTAATTATTTTCTAAAAATGTTGTATGTGTAACTTAACATTCCTTAATCCTAAAATTTGTAAATATTTTAACCAATAAAGCGGAGGTATAAAAACGTTTGAGGTTAAATTTGGATGAGAACCGGGTACATCTACTTCATATTATGTGACTGAAAATTTCAAAAGAAACTATTTTCTTATATATTTCTTTAAATATTTCGATTTTCGAGTATTGAAATTAATATGGAAAACAAAATGAACAATTAGGATTTAGGAGGCGAAACCCTCCGGTTTTGGTTCAAATCCATTTCTTTAATATAGAGTAACTTGTTCTGAATCGAATAATTCATTAAAAAAAAAGGGATTTCAGAGACTTCATGTTATGGGAAGTTTCACACTTTACTTTATTCAACCACATGATATGCATATGCTTCAATTAATAAAAATCTCATAATTAAGAGACCTTTTGGAAATCCCAAGTATAGTCCGGGAATTCAATCAATGTTATAAAATTTGTATCTCGTCTTAGTGGGAAAATGGTATAAAATTAGTTTGTACTATGATGAATTATTAGAGGATTTTGGTTGTATCGGTTATATTGATTGATACATTGAAATTTTAGCAAATAGTTATTTTGTTATTATTTCCTTTATGTCTATTTTATTATTTATTACTTTATTTATTTATTATTATTTATTTTAATATGTTAAAAACAACCTCTTAACTAATTAAGGTTTAAATTGCATACTTATCAACCTTCTCAGATCTCAGGTTCAACAGAACTTTTATTGAGATGTTTTAGTTGTTTTTGAAATCTTTTTATATTAATTTTATTAAATTGAGATAATGAATCAAAATTTAAAATATTTTTAATTTTAATCATAATAAATGATTATATTTTAATTATATAAAATTTAAAAGATAATTAAAAATAATATCTAATATTAACAAGTATTAGTATCGTATCATATTAGTACCAAAGCTAGTACAAATTGTATTTTTAACTTTGTTTATAACTTAGTCTCTGTATTAAATATTCATTGGTTGCTTTCATCCTTTAATTATTATTTTATATTTTTAATTATAAATTTTATGTTTAATTTATTTTTAAAATTTATTTATTAGCATTTTTCTTTTTTAAGTATATAAAATAAATATGAATATTTAATTTGAGTACAATAAAAAATAGAATAAAATATAAATATAATTATCGAGTGTTGACCCTTATTTTTAATCTTTTTCGCTCCAAAATTTAATAAAAGTTATTTAATTAAAAATTAAAAATTAAATCTTAATTTCATAAGATATATGAGGTAATTTTATTTATAATAATGTAATTTTATTATTAAATAAATAAAATTATTTAACAACTTAATATTAATTATTAATAAAATTAGAATTTATATAACTCAATTGTTTAAAATTGTTGATCTGAAGGTCCTTAAAATAAATTCACGTAAATTTAAATTACATAAAATTTGATATTTTATTTATAATTTTAAAAATTATCTAAATCTCCCAAGTTTTAGGTTTTTTATTTTTACTTTTTAGGATAGAATGAGATGTGATATAAAACTCTCATCTTTCATCTCATTTCGTTCCCTTCCATCCCATTCTATTACAAACCCTCAGTCCAATGGATGAAACAATATTACATTTTATTCTATTTCATTAATAAATCCTCAACTAAACATAACCTAGCTTACAACTCTGTTCTTTCTTGGAAATGTTTCGACCTCCAAACAAACTCATCCTCTTCAGTAACACTTTATATTTGTACTTCTGTTCAACCTATTCAATAACAAATAGAGAAGACCCAAGGATTAGTGGATTAGGGATATTTTTGTCTTCACATTTCAAACTTTCATCAACATAAGGATTAGAGTATTTCTGTTTTTAGATATTCTTTCTTATCCTTTTCATCTTTCTTCTTTTAAGTCTTTAGTCCATAATTGGGGTCTGATTTATTATTTGAGAATCTGTTTCAAGACAATTTACAGGGTTGAAAATCTGTGATTAAAGCTTTTATTTTGAGGTTGAAAATCTGTGATTAAAGCTTTTAAGCATAAAAACAATGGGTGTGTTGGAGAGTACCAAGGGACATGTTTGATTATCTTCTTAAATCCTTCAATATTTGTCGTTAGCTTATGCAGCTTTTAGTTAATGTGTATATAAACTTTAGCTTCTGCCAAACTTGGAAGACCCACCCAATAAGTAAATACCCAATTACCCAACATACCCATTCAACAATTACCCAACATATGATTAATTAAATATTAATTTATTAATTGTTCTCCTCGTATTTGTTTTGAGTTGGACGACTCATTCCTCGAGGATTTAGTTATTGAATTATTGTTGCGACTTTTGAGTTGTGACCTATTAATTAATTTGGATCTAGTGAGCTTATTGCTTATTCCAATACTTATCTCGTCTCACATGACAATAATTTGAGTTGTAATCTTGAATCTTGGCAGGTTGCACGACGTTGTTTTGAGAGGGTCAATGCCATAGATAGGTCGCATCCTAGTATACTAGGCTAGAGTAAACCACCAGACGGCACTCTTAAATGCAATGTTGATGCGGCCATTTTCAAAGAACAGAAAGTGACAAGTTTTGGTGTAGTACTTCGCGACTCAAGGGGTTGTTTTGTTGCCGCTTGTTCGGGCCACTCCGTGTCTTTGTTGGATCCAGTTATTGCATAATTGATGTTGATAAGAGAGGCACTTTCGTGGTTGAAAAACAAACATATCAACAATGTTATAGTGGAATCGGACTGTTTACAGGTGGTTTAAGCAATCACATCGCTTTCTTTTAATGCTTCGGAGATTGGAATGTTGGCTTTCGATTGCCATACGCTTCAGCAACACTTCCTCCATTTGTCTTTCCAATGGACGCGTCGGATTGCCAATAAGGCGGCTCATTCCCTAGCGAGGGTAGCCTTATTACATGCAAACCTCCATCAATGGGATACTATCCCTTCTTGTTTAAATGCTATTTTACGTTTCGAACAATGTGGTTGTGATGACTCTGATAGGGAAAGGCTCGTAGGATCTGGGTATAATGGGTAAGCCTGTTGACTTGGGTTAGTTCTTTGCCTTTCTTTATCGTTGATATTCTTGTTATTTCGTCAAAAAAAAAAACTTCATAAGCATCAACATGTAAACTGTATAGTGTAATTATATCTCATTGTATTTGGTGGTTATGCAAGTGATCATTCTCTCCATTGCTTTCAATTATTATTTTGATTCCTTAAAGTAGCCCTATTAATTGTATTAGTTGATGAAAATAATGTGTGTATTTTTTTGAATTCTTTAAAAAAAGATATATAATAAATAAATTTTTTGTGATAATAATAAGACACAATCTCTTATTAATCAAGGTTTTCAAATAGGGGATAAGGTAGGAGGTTCGAAACCGAAGATTATTAATAATTATGACTTTTATCCATGACAATTCAATTTTCTCCCAGCTCATGGGCCTTACACTGTGGACTCTTCGGGGCTCGGGCCAGACTCCACAAACCACATTACCCATTCTGTTGAACCCATCACAGAAAAGGAAGTATCTGTTATGGATGTTGATGACTCGAAAAAACGCTTGCGTCCCTCTTCAGCCACTCATGAACATAACATTGGGGAAAAAGATGGTAGCGCTTCTTCTTCTTCGGTCAGTGGAGAAACTTCTGCTACAAATTAATCGGCCGGTCTCCTTTATGGGACCCGCTGAATATCATGAATTGTATTGCTTGGAACTGGCGAGGCTTAGGCAACCCTCAAGCAATCATTGCATTGCAGGATATTGTCTGACAGAATAGACCTTCTTTTCTTTTCTTAGTGAGACTCTTATTTCCTCTAGTAGAATGGAGGATATTCGTGTTAGTTTAAAGTTTGACTGTTGCTTTTGTGTAGACCGGATTAGTCGCAGTGGAGATCTCGCCCTCCTTTGGAATTCTAATAAAGATGTTTCTGTTTTGGGTTACTCTAGTAATCATATTGATGTGGAGATTGTTCTTTTGGACAAATTTAAATGGCAATTTACTGGGTTTTATGGTTTTCCAGAACGTCACAAAAAACGTTCTAGCTGGGCGTTGTTGAAATCTCTGTCTCGACTCTCCCATATTCCGTGGGTTTGTATGGGTGATTTTAACAATCTAATGTCTGCTACTGAGAAGTTTGGTGGTAATGAGTATCCTGGAGCTCTTTTTGATGGGTTTAAGGATTGCATTTCGAATTGTAACTTAATTGAAATTCCTTTCACTGGGTTTGGATTTACTTGGGAACGTGGGCAGGGTTTGAATAATCTGGTTATGGAACGCCTGGATAGAGCCTTTGCTTTAGTTGATTGGGTTGGCCACTTCTCCTATCATAAGTTATTCAGCCTTCTAAGCTCCTACTATGATTATAACCCCATTAAGCTTTATGCGAATACCAGTTTCCCCGTCAAGAAGATTAACAGGTTTAAGTTTGAGAATAAGTGGTTAACTAAAGCTGGGTTTATGGGAGTTGTTTCCTCGGAGTGGACTAGTTGTGTCAGCTCCAGCGTTTTGGAGAAATTAGCCGCATGCAGTAATTTTATTCTTGAGTGGAATAAATCGTTAGGTTCTTCGATCATGGGCCGGATTGATGAAGTTAAAAAACAGATGGGCTTATTACGTCAAACCAATGCTACTGATCCATTAATGTTGACCCTTAAATCCGAACTCTCCAACTCGTTGGCCCAAGACGCTATTTATTGGAAACAACAATCCAAAATTTTCTGGCTTAATCATGGAGAAGCGAATGACAAATTTTTTCATGCTCAGGCTTTAAAGCGTTGGAGAATTAATCATATCTCTGCTTTGGAGGATGACTTTGGTAATCTTTGTTCGGATTGTGATACTATGAATGCCATTGTTTTGGAGTATTTTTCGAATCTGTTCGTTGCTCCTACTGGAAGTCACAATTTTGAAGATTTTTCCTATATTAGCTCTGTTGTTAGTGACCGAGAAAATACTCAGCTTCTAGCTCCTTTTACCATGGAAGAATTTAAGAAAGCGATTTTTGATATGCATCTTGATAAAGCTCCTGGTCTTGATGGCATGAATCCAGCTTTTTTCCAAAAGTGTTGGGATATCATCGGTGGCAATATTTTTACTCAAAGTTGTGCTTGACTCAATACTTGCGAATTTCCTGTTGGTTTAAATAATACTACTATTGTCCTTATTCCGAAAAAGGATAATGCGAGTAGTATGACGGATTTGAGGCCTATTGCTTTGTCTAATGTGATTTACAAAATTATTGCGAAGGTCCTAGCTAATAGACTTAAGGAAATCTTGCCCAGAATTATCTCTCCCATGCAATCGGCTTTTGTTCCAAGTTGATTAATCTCAGATAATATTATGGTTGCTTTTGAGTTAATTCACTACATGAAGAATAAAAGCTGTGGGTCACGTGGAGATGTAGCGTTTAAAATTGATATTAGTAAGGCTTATGATAGGGTTGATTGGAGTTATTTGGAATTTATTTTGCTTCGGTTGGGTTTTGATGCTATGTGAGATGGATGGATTAAGCTTTGTGTGACTATTGTTAATTATTCTGTGGCGTTTAATGGCAATAGTGTGGGGCCTATTAGTTTGGAACGGGGTCTTTGACAGGGAGATCCTCTTTCCTCGTATCTTTTCATTTTATGCGCGGAAGGTCTTTCAGCTCTTTTGCGTAAAGTGGAGTTGCGAGGAGAAATTCATTGTGTTAGCATCTGTGAGGGTGCTTCTAATATCTCTCACCTTTTCTTTGCAAATGACTGTTTCTTCTTTTTCCGAGTTTCTAATAATGAATGTGGTCATCTCAAGAATATTTTCTCTATCTATGAAGAGGCATCGGGTCAAGCAATCAATCTGCAGAAGTCGGGCATCATGTTCAGCTCTAATATGAAACAAGATGTTAGACAGGCTATCACTAATATTTTGGGGGTTTCTAATCCTATTGCCCATGATCGTTATCTTGGGTTACCTTCGTTGATTGAGAGAAATAAAAAGCAGGTTTTTTCCTTTCTGAAGGATCGCTTGAGTAAAAGAATTACTAGTTGGAAGAACAAGATACTTTCAAGACCAAGCAAGGAAATTCTTTTGAAAACAATTGCTCAAGCCCTTCCTACTTATTGCATGAGTGTTTTCCGGCTTCCTCTGGGAATTTGTGATGAGTTGCAAAAGATGATTATTCCTTTTGGTGGGGTTCTTCTTCGGGTGACCATGCTAAAATTCCTTGGGCTAAATGGGAATGACTGTGTGTTCCTAAGAAATTAGGCGGCATGGGTTTTCATGACTTGAAGTACTTTAATCTCGCGATGTTGTGCAAGCAGGGTTGGCGGTTTCTAACATACCCAGATTCTTTAACGAGCTAAGTTTTTAAGGCCCAGTATTTTTTTAATTATGATTTCCTCCATGCAAAAGAAGGAAGAAACCCCGATCTCATTTAGAAAAGTATCTACTCAGCTAAAAGTGTTCTAGACAAGGGTGTTAGATGGCGGGTGGGTAATGGTGCTTCGATCTTGGTGTTTAAAGATCCTTGGCTGCTCAATGATTCTAATTTCTATGTGCTCTTAAATCTTTTACAGGGTATGTCTGAAATGAAGGTTAATGAGCTTATTGATCCTATTAATTTGAATTGGGATTCTTCTCTGGATAGTGGTATTCTAGCTCCTCAAGAGACGTCACAGGTTTTCCAAATTCCCATTTCTCCTTCTAGGCCGAAAGATACCATTTGTTGGCATCGTACCAGGAACGGGATTTATAGTGTGAAGTCTGGATATAGGCTTGCTATGTCTCTCTTGTCAGGTAATCAAGGTTATGGTGTGGTGGGCCTGTGGAATGGCATTTGGGGTGCTCATCTTCCCCCCAAGGTTAAAGAGTTTACCTGACGTATTTTGCTTGACTTTGTTCCTTGTAAACAAAGCATCCTTACGCATGGGGTTAATTTGGACCCCGCTTGTTCACGCTGTGGTGCATTGGAGACTATGGACCATGTCTTGCTTACGTGCCCTTATGCTTGTAACATATGAATGTTCTTAGGTATTGTTTTACAAAGCGATATTATTAAGGACTGTATTATTGTTTGGCTATGTGGAGATAATTTGGAGCTCAGAGGTAAAGCCCTTACTATCTGCTGGAGTTTGTGGTTTCATCGAAATCTCTTTTGCTGGAAGCAACAAGATACTTCCCTTATACTATTGTATCATTTGCGGATGATTATCTTCGAGACTAGAAAGCGGCGAAAATTATGTTTGGGCAAGTGCATGTTGTATCTAATAAGCCTAATTGTTCTGTAGGGTGGCTACAATTTCCGATTAGTTTGGTCAAATGCAATGTTGACCCTTCGGTTGATAAAAGACGAAACAAGTCAGATTTTAGGGCTATCCTTCGAGACCATCATGGTAACTTTATTTTGGGCTTTTCGGGGCATATTCCTTTTTGTACCAATGTCACTCTAGCAGAAGCCATGTCTATCAGAGAGGTTTTAGCCTGGATTAAAAGGCTTAATTTGGATAATGTCCTGTTAGAATCAGATTGTTTAGAGCTTATCGATGGTCTCAACTCTAGTTCTTCTAATTTCTTCGAAGTTGGTTTAGTATTTGCTGACTGCCACGCTTCGGTTGATAAAAGACGAAACAAGTCAGGTTTTGGGGCTACCCTTCGAGACCATCATGGCAACTTTATTTTGGGCTTTTTAGGGCATATTCCTTTTTGGACCAATGCCACTCTAGCAGGAGCCATGTCTATCAAAGAGGTTTTAGCCTAGATTAAAAGGCTTAATTTGGATAATGTCCTATTAAAATCAGATTGTTTAGAGGTTATCGATGGCCTTAACTCTAGTTCTTCTAATTTCTCTGAAGTTGGTTTAGTATTTGCTGACTGCCAGGAGCCAAAGACTCACTTCCAACATCTGTCCTTCTTATGGATGTTTCAAAATACTAATAGAGCTGCTCATTCTTTGGCAATGATAGCTCTGTTACATGCAGATCATTTTATTTGGCACGTGTTACCAAGTTTTGTTTCTTTTGTTATTCTTTCCTATGTTTCTTCCCTAGTAATTAATTTTGAAGAGGCCTAGGCTTAGGTGTATGGGGTTAAGCCTGTTGGCTTAGGGATTAGTTTTTGCTTCCTCTTTATTAATTTATTTTCTCTCATGGTTGCTTTAATGTCAAAACAAAGAAAGAAAGCCAAACTGCAATTTAACTTAGATTTAAGTACTAGTCAATGTCGGACCAACTTTAGACTTGGATTTCACATGGATACAAAATATAGGATTTAAGATAAGCGGGAGAAATAAGATCAATAAAGCATACCCTAAAAGTCCACATAAAGTTTAAAAGAAATTTTGATTCACGGTACGGTAATTTTGTCTTAAGAGCAAAAAGACAACTAAAGGAAAAGAAAGAATAACAGAGAGAGGACGTTGTCTTTGAGGAATGACGCAGGCACAGTTGGATAATGTAGCTCTGAGGAATTGTACAGACGATAAAAGGGATTCGAGTGGGGTGACATAATTCTTCATTGGTCTTCCAAATTCTTTGTCGTTTTCTCATCTTATCCTTTTAGACTAGGAATTTCTAATTGACAAGCCTAAGACTGAGAGAGACTGTTAATTCTCCTCAGCAACCATTGAAGTCGAACGTTGCAATTAGTCCTAAGCATCCTTCACGGAGACTCATGCTAGCTATATAAAATGATGTTCCCTCCTACTTAAGCTAATCAAAGATGATAAATTTTTGGTTTATTACATTCTCCTTAGACCTTAGATTAGGGTATGTTTTTTGGGATACCTAATTAGGTTAAACTATTGGTTAGTAATCATGTTAAAGGCTAAATTACAATTTATATTAGGGAATCAGGAATGTACGTTACTAAAGCAGTTCGTTGACTACAGGGGTTATTACTCTTCCTAGACCGTAGAATAGCCGTATAATTTTATTTGCATTAACATCATTATTCATTAATATAAAGAATACGACTTCGTCTCTCTCATTGACGTAGGCCGGAGGTGCCTAAGAAAACAAAAGTGAAAGTGACGGTATAATAAGTGAATGCCTCAACGGTCTCTTTAGGTTTGAAAAAAGAAGGATATGTGGCTGTGTTAGTGTCTCCACTTTGCTTGGGAAGCGTAGCCTTACTGCAAAAAAGTAGTGGGCTTTATCATCGATACAATACCTCACTCACTCTTTGGCAGATGAACATGGCGAAGCTAAAAAGAACATGGAGTCACTGTTCTAAACTCGCCTAGATAATCATGGGTTAGCAGGATAATTGGGAAAGTTTAAGTTCTCCAATGCAAACTGATAGTAATATACAAGTTCATGCTTGGATCGATGCGATTCACCGTATGGAGAAATATTAGGGGTGACGCTGACGCAATGCTTTAGTTGGTGATTGGGAGGCAATAAATCTGCATCAATATCAAGGGTTATAGTGTATATATATATATATAATTGGATGGGTGGTGGAGCTTCATGTTGTACGATGAAAGGAAAGAGTGAATTACCAACAAACCCATCTTCATCCTAGAACCAGAAGGGCATACTTTTCTTTTTTCTGAAAAGTACAACCAAACAAATGTAAAAAACTACACGTAGTGGGCTATGTTTGTGACTACGGTGGGCTAATTAGTGTTGATTTATAGGTCTCACATGCAAGAGTTGCCCACCAAGTACAACTCAGCATTCCCAAGTTATTAGCTGCCATGCGAGCTCTGTACTTCTGCAGTTTCAAGGAATCCATCCACGGAGATGCTGCTAATCTGGGACATAACTAGAAGGAATCGCATGTATTAGTCTTTTAAGAAGTAGATTTTTTTTAAAGAGCTGTATTTATAATTGTCGTGATTAGTCAACTTGAAGCAATGTTTAATGCTCTCGATTTTCAAATGGTACTGACTGTTTTTATAATGTCAAAAACGTACTACGACATTATTCATTATTTTTTTATGAGTCCCATGCCATAGTTGTATTCTACCTGACAAAGAATCGTAAAATAAAAAATTTTGTGAGTCCCGTATCACATGGTCCTCTCTCTTCGTATTTCCTTTATGATCTTGAGTTATTACTAAGAATGACAAAATTGACCCGATCTAATTTCGGCCTAGGTTGATCGAGTCATAAGTCAAAATTGCTTGATCCGTGGTTTGATGGACTAGTACAAAATGACATCTCTTTCTATAAAAAATATGAGGTTGGGCCTGACCAGCCCTGCCTGCCATGGCCCATCGGGTTGAGGGCCCATCATGGCTAGCCTACGGGTAAGGCGAGGAGCGGCCCAGGCCTGGCTTGGCCTAATTCCATCTTTAGCTATTATCCTATTGCATTTATTTAGCAAGTGTTTCTTTCTCCGTCTTTTCTTTGTTTGCTCCTTAATTTTGCATTAGGGTGATCAAAGATGAAACAAGTGTGATAAAAATGAACTAAGTATTCCTTCGCAGAAAAATAGTTAAATCTCAATTCTGATAAATACCCAAGCGTGTTAATTACTATCGATTTGTATGTTTATTGTTCACTGATTCTCTATAATTTTTTTCATCGAAGATGTGGTCAATTGATTATGGTTGAATGTGATTTTTTGTCTTCATCATCTATTAATTGTATAAAATAACTTAATGAGATAATAAATATTAATGGTGGGAATATTACACTTTCTAATTCTTGCTTTTTTTGTTGAGTATGGAGACAAAAGATGAGTCTATAAATGAGCATCATGGAAGATATTTATTTTAAGGGTGATTTAATTAGGGATAACAATGAGCTTATCTTGTCATTTTTTTTTAAAAATTGAAAGTGTAAAATAATTTTTTTAATTGAGTCCGAGTCTGAGTTACCCAAGCCTAGGCCTATTCGAGACTCATGAGTCAATTAATTAAAAACACTTGAGTTTAGGCCCATAGGCCACCCATTGCCACCCCTAGATTCAATTGAGAGATATTGAGTGAACATTTATAAAGTAATTGATGTGGTAGATATGAAAAAAAATCACTAAGTTGTTGTAGGGTAAATGAATTAGGAGGAGTAAGAAAGGCAAAATTATCTTATAAAATACCTAGAAACAATTCAAAGGAGTGTTAACCATTACACCCTTTGACTTGTTATACCAAATGTTATTTGTCAAAGTTAAACTTGTTCATCTATTCGTAAAGCATAAGGAGCTTATTGAGGTTGTTTATTTTTTTTATATAAATTTAACAGAGAGACAAAATAAAATACCAAATGCAACGGGCAAGTTGTTAGCCTTAAAACCATTGAAAAAGAAGCAAATTTGGAGTATTATAAAGGTGCATGGCCCTTGTAAAAAAGCCGAAAGAGAAAATTAGTAAAGACTAAAGATGAAGATGAAGGCCGGTAATTGTTGCTTAAGGTTATGGTTGAAGAAGACTTCAATTACGATGAGCACAAACTAACATGATCTTGATTTATATCACTTATAAGACTTGAACTAGGCATTCAATATAGGAATGATTGATTTACTGCGAGTGATTAACAAAAAAGGTAAGTAATTGTATTATACATTCATGTTTTATTTATTTTGCAATTTAAAGAGACGGTGACAAGAAGCTATTTGTTAAGTATATATACTAAGGACGAGTTGGGATGGACGACCACGCAATCCATCCCAACCGTCCATTTAATCCAACGGT
>JAOTAX010000004.1:13088729-13107719 GCA_025629825.1 Erythroxylum guanchezii | reverse complement strand
TCAACTGCTTCTTGAAAACTGCTTCTTGATCTTTCAAGAATCGGTTATTCAGTTGAGTTTTGTAACCAACTCAAGCTTATAAGTAATTCTACTTGGTATCGGATCTTCTGTCTTATTTTTATTCTCGCGCCTTGCGTCTGCTTTTTGTTCTCGCGTCTTGCGTCTGCTTTTTGTTCTCGCGTCTTGCGTCTGCGTTTTGTTCTCGCTATCGTCTACTTTTTCATCGCCTGTATTTCTTCCGTCTGCTTTTTCATCGTCTATATTTCTTTTGTCATTATTATTTGTTCTCCATCAAAATTATTTACGTAAAGTCATTTTGACTTAACAATAATTTTATCTATACAAGAAGCAGATCACAACATTCACCTATTTATCTCTTCCATCCATTATTGCTTGGAGATGCCTAGAAGGGTACACCCTTCACCAGATCCATACACATATTCAGACTAAACTAGTAGAGCAGTTCATCATTCAAAACTCGATAAATCATGAAGAAACTTCATAGGTTGAAGCTTCTTCACTGCACTCACCTATTCTGCTAGACGGATATGATCTCCATTGCTCTACACGAAGGAGTAAACCGTTCCCCCTGCTACTAGCGTACTGCATAACTCATCCTAATCTCTCACCCAAAACATCATGGATAAAACCCGAAAGGGTAATACCCTCTCCTGATAGAAGGAATCACCTTTGCTTTGGAAAACTGAGGAGTAAGAGACCTTGAACTAATCTTTATAACTCCAATTTTCAAAGACTGGAATCAATCCTGCAAAACAATTTATTAGAGAAAAGAAAACACACTAACAATTACCTTCTCTTGGTGTTTGAGCTGAGATGTTCCATAACTTGGAAGACCACTCTAGTGTTAATGCTCCTAACTTCCAAGATTTTATCTTTGAAGGTTCGGTGGATTCTTTCAAGCCAAAGGTTATAGACAATAACAGAGAGGAGAATGATGAAAAGGTTGAGATCAATATTTCTGTAGTTTGGGGGCTGGTTGAACCTATTTAGAATGGATTGAAGGTTTATCAGGTTAGGCAAGTGAATCTAAAAGTTTTTTAGACAATGTATCCACACTGTTTTTAAGTATGAGCACTTAAAAAATAGATGGTCAATAGTCTCATTATCCAAGAAACATAAAGAGCAATGATTTGGAACAAAAGAGTAGAGGAGTTTATCCCTCGTTTGCAGCTTATTAAGAAAGACTAGCTACAGGATGAAGGAAACCCTTGGGCTAGTTATTTTATTCCATTCTAATTGATACCAAGTAAGACACGGATTGGGAGGTCTCATAGTAGTGTAGGCTGAAGCATTTGTGTAAGTTTTTAAGGAGCTGGCTAGCCATTCCAATCTGTCAGGTCGAGAATCTGGTTGGTATGGTAGAGGCTCGAGGGTGCATTGTGACCTCTTGCCAACTCCACCCATTATTTCTGATTACATCAGAAACTTTTGCATTCATAGGTAATTCCAATCCATTGATCACTCTGGGCGTTGAGAGATTCTTCAGGATACCTCTAGGATGCCAAAGATCCTGCCATAATAAAGTAAAAATCCCATTTCCTATCTTAAATTTGAATTGGTTCCCAATGAGATCCTTAACATGTAAAAGCTTTCTCCAACTCCACGAATTGTTATTAGTAGGTTGTGCACTCCAGAAAAATTTCCTTCTAAGAATAATGGTATGCACCCACTTGACCCACAAAGCTTCATTATCATTAAAAAGAACCCATATTCTCTTCCCTATAAGAACATTGTTCCACGTTGGTAAGTGTTTAATGCCTAATCCTCCCTCTCGTTTGGGTCTATACAGGTCAATCCATTTAACCTTAGCATGAGCTTTAGACACAATAACCCCAGACCACAAGAAATTCCTTAGTTTTGTCTCTATTTCTTTAATAATGGAAGAAGGAAGAATAAAATGACTAGACCAATACACCTGAAAAGTTGAGAAAATTTAGAATTTTCAGTATAGCCTACTAACACACTTTTAAGTGCTTTTGGTTCCAACTTTGTTCCTTGGTTGTCAGGGACTCTATAATATGCTAAACAGCCTAAACTTTTAAATATGATAAGTTTGGCTTCCTTCCTTTCCATACTTCATATAGAGACACTTTAGTCTTTAAGGATGGAATTAAATTATGTAAATGACATGCAACCAACAAAGCCTCACCCCACAAGTTTTTTGACAAACCCGAACTCAAAAGTATAGAATTAACTATGTCTTGCAGAGTTCTTTTTTTTCTTTTAGCCAAACCATTTTGTTGGAGAGTAGATGGTGCACTAGTTTGGTGTATAATACCATTTTGTTCAGAAAATTTTGAGAACTCGTTAGAGAAGTATTCTCCTCCTCTATCACTTCTCAAAGTTTTAATCTTTTTACTTAATTGATTTTCAACAAGAGACTTATATGTTTTAAACATATTAAATGCTTCATCCTTGGTTTTCATCAAATAAACTTGCACAAATCTAGAGCAATCATCTATGAAAGTAATGAAGTATTTGTTACCACTTCTTGTTAAAAAAACCCATTAAATTCACATATATCTGAATGCCCTAAATCAAGCAATTTTATATGTCTTTTAACTTTAGGAAAAAGAAGTTTGGTTATCTTTGCTTGTAGGCACATTTCTCATTTCTTATTCACTTGGCTCTTATAAGAGATTAGTCCATTTTTAGACATATAATGAATCACTTTATGACTAATATGTCCCAATCTACTATGCCATAAAGAATAAGAAGCATCAACCAAATAAAGAGAAACATCATTCACTCTATTAAGACTAAACCTTAAACATGTCATTACAAGAATATCCTTTTCCTAAAAAATACCATTCGTAGACAAGATTACATTGTTTGACTCAAGTACAACCGTTAAGCCCTTCTTATTCAGGATATCAGTAGAAACAAGGTTCTTGATCACATCTAGAATATGAAGAACACTAGTGAGCACTAACTTTTTGCCGGAAGTGAATAGCAAATTCACATCTCCCTTTCCACGCACCTTGGCTTTCACACCATTAGCCATGGCCACTTCATGTCCTTCAAGAACTTCATAATTCTTGAATTGATCCTTGTTATTTCATGTATGAATTGTTGCACCAAAATCATAACACCAATCCTTAGAAGGAATTGATGTTTCCATATGAAGTTTCGTCACAGTACCAAGAGTCAAGGTTGCCACAATTTTTGCACATTCATCAACAAGGTTAGTACTAGGAACATTGTTTCCTTTTTGCTTCTTGTTGGATCTGCATTCGGCCTTGTAGTTCCCTTTCTTTCCATAATTATAGCAAACTCGATTCTTTTTCTTGTCTTTAGCATTAGCATTTTCAGGTTTCTTCTTTTTAGAATTGTTGTATTTCTTCTCATCCACAAAATTCACCTTTGGATCTCCTTTCACTTCTTTTCTTTGAAGAATTCTTGCACCTTCTTCAATTCGAAGATGCTTTAAAACACTACCGATAGTTAAAACTTCAGAAGTGTGCAACAACTTCTTTTGATAACCATTCCAAGAAGAAGAAAACTTAGTAATAATTGCCCCTACTTGTAATGATTCCAAAAGTTTAACACCCAAGTCTTTAAGTTTTGAAGCAATCACTTGTAAATTGTGGATTTGATCCATAAGAGAAGAACCATCAATAAATTTAAACTCAAAATATCTTTTAATAAGAAACTTATCTGTACCTTGCTTTTGAGATGCATATTCACGTTCAAGCCACGCCCACATCTCCTTTGGACTCTTCACTGTTGTAAAGAGATCATAAAGGTTGTCTAAGAGGGTGTTGAGAAATGACCCTTGCAAAGCAATTCATCTTCTTGGCGCTTGTCTCGTTCATCCTTCCTTGTGTCAACTTCACCCTTCTTTGGGAGAGGAATTGCAAGAAGAGTGAGATCAAGTACATATGCAATTTTCAAAGTGGTGAAGAAGAACATCATCTTGTCCTTCCAACGATTGACGTTGGCGCTGGTTCCATCAAGGCAATCTATCATCACAAAGTCTTGTTTCATCACGTTAAGAGTGGATTCTTAGGTGCAGTCCGTGATAGCAACAGATAATACTTTAAGATTGTAATAGAATGGGGTTGGGAGTCGACAAAATAAAGGATGAACAATGAATTAAATGGTGTTGCAGGGAATTGAGAAAACTTGAGATCAAAACATAAAGTTTAAAGTATTCTATGCGTGTTTGACACTTTCCTTAAAGTGTTACTTGCCTCCACGTTACTTGCAAACCGGGTTAAAGACAAATTACTTCTAGGATACAAAGAACACAAGAACATTCAAGTTGTAAGAGTATGAATGTTCTTCGAGAATTATGAATGTAGAGATTGTATTGGCAGAATTGTTTTAAAAAAACTTTTTAATTTTGACTAAAACTCATATATATATATATAGAGAGAGAGAGAGAGTTTTCATAACAATCACGTCTGTTCATGACAAGTCACAATTTTTAGAAATGAAGTAACTTTTTGAAACAGTCATGTCTATTCTTGACAAGTTATAACTTTTGGAAAGGAAGTAACCCATTAGAACAGTCACTTCTATTTATGTCAAGATACAACTCTTAGAAAGGAAGCAACTTTTTAGAACAGTCACGTCTATTCATGAGAAGTTGAGAAGTTACAACTCTTAGAAAAGAAACAACTCTTCGGAAAGTTTAACTTTAACTATTTATGTCACAGTAATTTCCAAGAACAACAAGCGCAACCACGCAACCACGTATACTCAAGATCATGCTTAACATATATCAAATATATATTATTTAAATTACTAGGACTACTAAACATTACAAAAGATCTCCCGTTCTTCATGCTTTCCAGAACATAAAGGTTCAGATGCTGACGAATTGGACATGCAAGCCAAACAAAACCAGAAAATTGGTGGAAAGGTTTTCCTGATAAGTGTCACCTTTTGCTCATAGTCGATCATTTCCAACAAAATATTATAATTTAGCCAGCCAAACAGGTAAGAAATCGTAACCTATTACCACACTTCCGAAATTGGAGGACATTTTCCTTTTCTCTGAAACTTTTACATAATCAATCAGTTTCTATTGCATGGTAATGGTGAACCTAACACATAACTCTCTTCTCCATAAGTTAACTGCCGAATTAATTTGCTAAAGGTTCACAAATGCGTAATAATACCTCCTGCTTGCTTCCCTGTGGTTAAAAAGAATATATTTGATAGAGTCGAAGAATTTGGCGGGTCAAGTAAGTTACTATCAGAAGAGTTAATCCACAACAAAAGTATTGAAAGAGAAGGCAAGTCTAGACATTATGCGTGAAAACGTGGTTATGAGCACAAGAAAGCTGCGTCCTTTTCTATAGCAATTGTCACTCTCACTCTTAGGTCAGACCAATTATTTTTCTTTCTTATTTTAAAAAACTAGTTTTTTTCTTTCTTCCTGTTAATTATCTGTTATCTCTCACATTTATCTTCCTTGTTCTTTTTCTCTGTATTTCGTATTCTGTCCTACTTGGGTCTTCCTATTGTGGTTGATATTATAGCCCACCGTTATTAATAATTCATTCTTTCAAGGTTTTTAAATTCTGGGTAGGCGTCTCTTTCCTCCGTTTTATTTTCTTTCTGATTATCTGAGTTTTTTTATAAAAAAAAGATTTGGTTCAATTACTGGATGCTTTTTGAAGACTTGTGAAAACTGGGTGGAAAAGTGAATGTTGTCTCACTTTAGCTGTGATATATCTTGGATTCTGTTTTTTTGTCCGGTATGTGGTTTGATAGCGTTAGCCTAAAGAACTGGATCGATGTAGAATGATGTCAGTTACTTTCAATATGTTGCCTTTGCTTTGCAAATCCAGCAATGGTCTCATGGGCAATCCTATGTTGTTCAAAACTCTTTGGTGAGAGGTGCCTTGATTTAGCGAATTTAATAGTCATGATTATGTTGATCTTCAGTCATTACGTGCTCTAAATCTCTACCAAAGTTTGAAAGTTTCTATACTTATTAAACTTCAGGTGCTGGTGATATTAGGATTCTTGATCTGTCAACCCCATGTAAGATTATATGGGGTTTCGGCCTTAAATGATATTTCTTATTTCTCCAATCTGAACCAGGAGTAAACTGTGAATTCCCTTGCGGTCTTTCTTTTCTGTTCTTACGTTGGCGCAACACAAAATGTACTTTTGAATCTCATTATCCCTTTTTTGTCTTCTGATGACTCCGTTCTCAGGTTTCATTTGATGAGAGTATTGAATGATGAAGTTAAGAAAGGGCGATGTGGTGGAGGTTTTAAGAAGAGAGCATGACCCTTGTAGCTCCTGGTTTCTTGGCAGTATAATTGAAGTGGATAAGAATTATTATGTTGTGAGATATGGCATATCTGCAGACCGAGACCAAGGGCTGTTTGTAGAGAAGGTGCAAAAGCAGGATGTTAGGCCTCAGCCTCCTCGTAGAAAGAGAAAGGAATGGATTGTTGGTGATGTAGTTGAGGTGTTTGATTCTCAGTGTTGGAGGGCAGGGAAAATCACTAAGGTGTGGAACAAGGAAATTTTCTGCGTAAGCTTGTTTGGCCCAGGCTCAGTTCAAGTTAAGGAATTTCATGAATCAAATCTAAGGATAAGGCAAGCTTGGCATGAGAACAAGTGGCTTGTCATAGGGAAGGTATTGATCGTTTACTTGCGCTTGATCCTTTCTTCTTTTCTACTTGTTGAAAGCTCTTATAGGATTATCTTTCCTTTGATTTGTATTCCTAAATGCTACGAGTTTGGATATTAGTTTTCCTCTTAGTCATGCCGTTGACAATTTGAGTTCCCAGAAAGATAGCTCATAACAATTTATGTTGTTACAAAGTAATCTCCATACCATGGATGTGAGAACTTGATATCATCTGATGTTCACTATTTTTACGAGCTCAGAGATGATGATGATGGTTGAGCAATTGTTTCTAATATGTAATTTCTGTAATTGCAGAAAAATGATGGATTTATCAAGAGTTTTACTCGGTTCAAATTGAAACGCTCCAGTAATTCGGTTTGGAAGGATGCTTTACAAGCAACCTGCATAGATTCATGCCGGAGTAAGGGAAGTGGGTTAAGAAAGCAGAAGGTAGATGACTTTGGCTTTTTTCCAGTTGTACCAGTGACTAACAAATTGGAAGAGCAGTCTTTTGTCATAAAAGCTGATAAGGTAAAAGCAAGTTATCAAAGGTTGTATGCTTCTTCTAGGGCTATTTCCAGCGAAGGTAGCAACCAATGCTCTGTTGGTAGTTGTAGTTCTAATGGCCTTGCTAACCCTCCCAACTATAATTGTTGCAAGTCATTGGACAATGTTTCTGGTAACGCGGATGCTGAATCATCGTTCCCTCCCTTGTCCATCAACAATCGTGTAACTCCTTTTTCTGAACAAAATCTAGAAGTACACATCCATGAACTAGAATTTCATGCTTATAGATCAACTATCCGGGCTCTCTATGCATCAGGTCCTTTAACTTGGGAGCAGGAGTCACTTTTGACAAATCTTCGCTTATCCCTACACATTTCAGATGAGGAGCATCTAAATCAGCTGAGGCATCTTTTGTCGTCCCAAGTTCTGTAGTCTACTTTATAGGACCACTGTGCTTCACATTTTAACATGGTTTTACTCTTCTTTCTGTATAGTCATGTAAATCAGTTAAAAGAATAGTGTTGTTTTGTTGGGCGGGGTAGGATCGTTTAACCTCATGTACAAGTTGGAATGTAATTATCTTTTAGCTGTTTGAGTGCAAGTTACTTGCAAGTTCTAAAATTGGATACTTTGTCTCATGGACTGAGATGAGTTTAAGGTTAGTAAGTATATCCAAGCAAATTCTGCAGCCCAGGAATAACTTCGATTTGGGGCGAATTATAATCAGTTTTCACATAAAATATATTCCCCGCATCATTGTCCAAGGACACAAAATGTTTGTAACAGTTTGTCATTCGCCGGTTGTTGCTGTTGGCTTGTCTCAGTTTTGTTAAGTGTTTTCTTCTTCCCAGTATTTTATTGGACGTCTTGTTCTGGCCAAAAAGCGTAGGAACTGAATTTCTATAAATATTGACCACATCCACATGGAACTGCGGAGAACTAGGTTACTTTTCATGAAACAGTTCATTCTACTACATGAAGAGCTTTTCTTTTCATTCTGTGAAGCATGCTGGGTGTGTGTCATCAACAAAATGAAAAAGAAGAGCGGCAGGGGCAGGGCACATCCTTATAAATGCTCCATTACCAACAATTAACAAATCTGAGAACAAATGATTTAAGAAGTTGACTAACTTCTTTTCGTTTGCTGCGGATTTCTCTGCCTTGTTTCACTTGAGCAAACGGTTGACGTCAAAGGGTATCCAAAGCAGGAAATTTTAATGTCACTGATCTTTTACTAAGATACGAATGCGTGGTAACATTCGTCAGTTCTACCAATGAAACGAATGTTAGATTGCTTCAAATCAGAGTATAAAACATTGGCAGCCTCGAGCTTCCTGGGGTCCTTCAAACCATCGATCCCATAATGGGTTTACTGGGCCATTTGTTCTGTGTGAGGCAGATATCGAGCTAGCTACTGATTACCATAGATAAAAATTATATGGAAACAAGAACAAGAAGTATGTGTGCGTGTTGTACAACTTACGTGGATAGGAGTGGATCAGGTTTTGTACCAACATCATGTACTAGCCTGAAGATCACCAATAAATGACCTTTTAGTCTCCATTAAGTTCTCACCACAATATCAGTTCATTCACACTTACTTTTCACACAGGGTTGATAAGTTATCTGTTTTCTCGAGCTCCTCCAACTCTTCCTGAATGAAATTTAGAAAACAAAACAATGACTTAAATCCGGTACATCTATCAGCATTTAAATGACCAAGAATTGAATGAACACTACAATGATGGCTGTGAAACCTTAAAAAGGAAATACGAGATTAAGATACTGGCTAGGAGCAGTGATCTTACAAAAATATACACACTAATCACCTATTATTCCAAATAAATCACACTCAAAATGATTACTAGGATCGCTTACCTTCTTACGAAAACGAACCAAGCATCTAAGTATTCCTCCTCCTCTACTACGTGGAGGTATTTAGGGAATCCCCATGAACCATTTGCCACCACCACTTAAATGACATGAATTCATTGTATTTAATACTACAAAAGAAGCCTGCTCCTAGAATATGCAAAAGAATCTCTTCAAGTAATATCATGCAACCGACATCTGCACTGTGAGGCAGAATATGAGATATACAAGGAATTCATGAAAGTGGAAACTGTGAACAAGTCATTTAATCCTCAAGAAAGCAACTGAAGCATCAAGGTCATCTGCGCAAAATTACTTGGAACATACTAGGTACGTTCGACCAATGTGACAAACATCTCACTGTCACAGTTCTTTCTAATACTAGAAGATAGGGTAATTCGACACGAACGAAATTGATATCTGAATCATGTGAAAAGACAGAAAGATTAGAAGCAAGACAATACTTGCATTCTTCAGTTTTTATTTTTACCGAAAAGAAACCAAATTCCTGGTCTTCTCACAACCAACTAACTAGCTAGGCCAGGTGCACAACTGATCCGTTACTTCTCTCTTCCCTAAGAAACACCGTCACAAAATCTTAGATCGATCATCTATAATGAATGAGGAAACATATTGATTAGAATCCAAAAGTGTCCCACTTTTCTCTCTC
Organism: Erythroxylum guanchezii; assembly: GCA_025629825.1. NCBI lineage: Eukaryota > Viridiplantae > Streptophyta > Magnoliopsida > Malpighiales > Erythroxylaceae > Erythroxylum > Erythroxylum guanchezii. The sequence goes on along the minus strand of JAOTAX010000004.1, from coordinate 13,098,051 downwards.
TTTTACTCATCACCTAGAGTGATTCAGCTCGTGTTAAAAACGAAGTTCTTGCTTGGAAACTTGAAAAATAAAATGCACAAGAATTGCCTGGGGATCCAGCTTTAACCAACCCACATACCAGAGAACAAACTAAGAAGTAGAAAAAAAAAAGTGTTGAAGAGTAAACGCACCTCCAAGAACCCGATTTCTTGCTCCACGCGCTTCAACTCAGCAAGAATCCGATGCCTCCCTCTCTTGTCAGCCCCTCCACAAGCACCGTTCCCACCAACAACGCTCTGCTCGTCCACCGAAGACGACGTTTCGGATTCCATTCCGCCCACAGCTACAGCAACTAAAGCTCCCTCGTTGCAGTCATTCCTAAAAACGACACCGACGCCGACCCCGACCCCAGCCCTTCCCTTCTTCAACAATAGAAAAGCTATGAAGATCTATGAGGTTGTTAACAAAGAAATTGGTTAGAAGGCTCTGAACTTGCTCTTCAACAAGGAAAATGCTATTTGTTATCCTTCTCCTACAGGTTGGCTTCCCTCTTTTGAAAAGCTCGCCCCCTTTTTGTTCACCAAAAGGAATATAAATAGAGAAAAGGCGTCAGTTCTACTGTTCCCTGTGAACGATTGAAAGAAATTAGCTTTTCATAATAATAGTTTCTCTCCCAGTAACTTTTGGAATTTGTCGTCCAAATGCGGGGTTGTTTTCTACACAACGCCACCACTCTACTTAACATGCCTTTTGATTATTCATAAAAAATGTGGGTCGTCGACAAGTTATGCAATTGGATGACGTTTTCTGATTGGAACCGCCATCACCCACCACCTTAGCCTCCTTGGGTCCATTAGGAACTAATAATAGATAGTAATGCCTTGGCATTGTTCTTGTTTACTTTTCATAAGTAATAACGATGTTTATGCATGTGGGTCTTTGAAATTTCAAAGATTTTGGCATTTAAGAGCTGGACAAGATTCAAGGACATGGGACTTTAGGCAAGTTCTAACCTTTATCTGTATCTTCATTCTTCACCATAACTTAGGGTTATCAGTCCGAAATACCTTCTTACTAAACATCACAAATGAAATTTGATAATTTATATCATACAAATTAATGATTTTAATTGATTTTATTGAATTGTCTGGCACTAGCCACCACCAAAGGCAAAGATGCCTTTTCTATCCTCCCCAATGGGCAGCTGGATATTCCACTGCTGTCTTTTTTCTGTTCACCTTATGCACTCTTTCCCCATGTCACCAAGTCATTTCTGGGTTCTGATATAGCCTAAGATTAATTTTGTTTTCCGAACAAAAACAGCAAAGATTCTATTTCACACAGCAGCCAGTACCCTGAACCTCTCAAGTACGGCAGGCCTGGAACTTGGATTTTGGAACTCCTAGGACTACCCCTTGACCATTCTCATACGCCATTTTACCTAAAGAGAAGCCCTAACTGGATAAGATGGAGATGGAATTCCCAACATACTCCTTGAAACAAGTTCATGGTTCTAATCATAAAGGACTCTTCATGACCTTGTGACTTAATAAAAGATGGGAGGAATTGGTTATTTAAGGGTGATCAATTCCTTTAGTGCAGTTTGGGCTATATGTCAAATTCCGGAGCGTATTACAGTGTGGCATGCGGCTTGGAATATTGAATGGGTTGGAAACTAGTGCGTAAGTGTGGTGCTAAGCAATTCGTCAGAGCTGGATGTGATTTGGTACTGGCACAAGAAGATCAGCGGGTAATTGTGCATCTTAGAAATTAAATTCGACTACATATGCTTCAATCAGCCAATCAGTGATTGGACATGACCGGTAAAAATCAAGTTATTCCAGAGTCCAGCAATGCAAATAGCATAAAAACAATTCACGGACAGGCATAGATATTCAAGCCCGGCATCATCTTTACCTGTAAAACTCTCATGTCAATAATCAAATTAAATCATCTCAACTTGACCTGCACTAGCATCTTTTCTTGCAGGCTCAGGAAACTCTTCAGCGCCGTAGAAAGAGTTGAGCTTGGACTCCAACTTTTCCCCATCTCCCCACAAAGCATAGGCTTCTTCACCATGAATGGCATCGTCCCCAGTTTGGAGTTCATCGTCGGGTAGTCTCAGTGGGACTACAAGCTTGATCAAGTTGCATATGATTGATGTGGAGATAATGTTAACTGCGACTACAAAGACGAATCCTAGCAACTGGATGCCCATTTGCTTGAACCCATCGGCAGCTCTGCCCATTTCTAGGCCATAGGCGAGTCCAATGTAGTGCTCCCATTCAGGTACTAAGTAGAAGAGTCGGCTAAGCTTAGGCTCTGCGAAGAAGCCGGTGAGAAGGCCTCCCAAAGTTCCTGCAACAGCATGAGTATGGAAAACTGCCATGGTGTCATCAACCTGCTTAAGCAGCCATATTTTCTTGTGGAGGATCATCATTGTGTACCATGGGATGCTACCAGATACTATTCCCATCCAAATTGCTGCCCATCCTTGGACAACTCCTGTGTTTCACGCTTAATATGAAATGAAATTGAAGAATATCAAATAACTGAGACAAGATGGTCGGTTACTTACCTGCAGCCGGGGTAATACAAACAAGACCAGTGATCATGCCTTGTGTAGCTCCAATGAGGGAAGGCTTTCCGTAGAAAATGATGTCAAGGAGAAGCCACACAAGCAGGCTTGTAGCAGTGCAAACATGGGTATTAAGCACCGCAAGAGATGCATCAATACTGACTGAATATGGATCTCCACCGTTGAATCCGGTCCACCCCATCCATAGTAGACCCGCACCTGCCAACATCAGAAGTATGTTGTTTGGTGGGAACCGTTCTCTGTCCTTACTTGCCCTTGGTCCCACCTGTGCCAACCATATCGCCATTAGCTTCAGCTATTGAATAAACAACCATAACAATAGTTGGTTAAGTATTAGGTTTATTAGTTTGTTAGTTTTAGTCACCCAATAAGCCGCGGTGAAACCAGCGACACCAGCAGAGAGGTGAATGACATAGCCACCAGAGTAATCTATAATCCCTCGCTTAGACAACCATCCTTGTGGACACCAAATACTGAAAGCAACGATTGTGTAGGAGAAGGTAAGCCAAAGTGGCACAAACAACATCCATGCATGAAAATTCATTCTCCCAAGCAACCCTCCAGCGACCAGAATCAACGCAATGGCGGCGAACATCCCCTGAAAGTAAATCATGGTCGCATTGGGGAAATACCCTAAAAAGGCTCTTGAAAGAAGAAACCTCTCGTCCAAGGCTACATTAGGTTTGCCCAGGAATGGCACCAATGCGTTCCCAAACGACATTTGATAACCCCACCCAACCCAGCACACTAGCACTGCTGCAAAGGCGTATAAGGCCATGAACGCCGAGTTCACCGCCCATTTCTTCTTCACAATGCTACCGTACAGTATCACAAGCCCTGGCACGCTCTGCAGCCCCACTAGAGTGGCTGCCGTGAGCTGCCACGCATTGTCACCTTTGTTTAGCCAATCCGGAGTTGCATCATCGAGTGCTAGGTTCGATGGCAGAGACATGTTTGGACAGGTTGTTTAGCTCGATCCACTCGAACTACAAATCAAGACGGTGGACAGGTAATGCAAGAGATCTGCTGCTCACATCTATATATAGGAAGCGAAGTGGTTTTTGAAACCACGCTGTCAGGTGTCCGGATGTTGCTAATTTGTTGGAAAGCAAAATGTTTGTGAGACTAAAGTAATAATACCATAATTATTTGAACATAATTATAAAGATGATTTGTGTAGCAGATGTCTTTTTAGTCGTCAACGTAGGATCCTAAGCAGACAACTTTGATCAGTGTAATTCTCGCCTCTGACATGCTTGGAGGATATAAGGTGCCGTCAGATTGATGCTTCCAAAGGCAAAGCAAATTAAGAAAGCAGAAAACAAAATGTCATAATCTGAATCTGCATTGCCAATTACTATGTTTGTAACAAGAAAGTTTTATCTCCCTTTCAAACTACAATTGTGGCTTCACCTATCCAAAATATTCGGACCGTTAAGCTGGATTACAATAAGGAAATTTGAGGTTTGGAAAGTGTCTCTTAATGTTAACAAATAACAAGAATAGAGAATATAAAAAAAGAAGATAAGAATATAAGAAGCTTTGAATGATTTTTAGTTAATTAGATGTGCTTATGTTTTCAACTGAACAATTATTATTCAATAGTTATGACGACGACTATATTAAATTAAGTTTTTAACAATGTATTTATATGTGAACTCCAATTGATAAGATTTTATTTAAATAGTCCCTTTATCAAGCTTAACTTATTTTAAACTATGAATTATAGTGGACTTTAGATTTTTTTCAAAGTTTAAAATTAACTAAAAATGGGTTTAGACAAGGCTGATTATCATGTCCTAAATTGCATATTTCATTATCTTTCTTTAGAACATGAGAGTCTCTAGCATGCTTGTGTCTTCAAACCATAAATCCTTTTTTTCGCACTGAAACATGACTTGACACATGATTGTTTCCTAATTATAGATCTTAATGCCTTCTTCATGCACAAGAAACGATATGTGACGTAGTTGTATCCCAGGTCATGTATTCCTTCAGAAACACCTCTATCAAACTAATATGTATGTGTCTTTATCCCGTGCCTTCACCTCTGATTACTAGAAGGAATACGCATTAGGTCACATTTGTGTCTTAAGTCGTGTTTACTAAGGGACTTCCAAGAAATATTAGTTTTCATTCTAGAACTTCAAAATTATATGCCCATATGCAAAACAATCATCTTGGTGAATATACTCTTCATTGTTTAGGATTATCCATGTTTAGCACCTTTATACATTAATAAAGTCTAATCAATGCTTGAACTTCTCTATTGTAACCAACTTTGTTAACATGTTAATTACATTCTTTAAAATGTGAACCTTCTCCAATAAGATCCTCCAAATGCAATCTATTACTTGACCTAATATAACCTAACATTTATATGTACACCTCTTTTACTAGCCCTATAAGCTATACTACTTCTTTAGTAGCCTCAACTGCCATATACTCCATTTTAATTATAGACAATGCAACCACATAATGTAAAATTGATTCCAACAAATATACTCTTTTGTAAGAATAAATACATCCCCATGTTAGACCTTGTGTTACCCAAAACTCTTGTTTAGTCTGAATCCTTATATCCCACGATTGAAATATCACCATGTTGACTACAACACAATCTTATGGTTTTATTTATCCCTTAAGTACATGAATATCTATTTGGTTCCCAATATTGTCTTCTAGGTTTTGACATGTACGTACTAATCTTACAAAAGTATTGTATACACTAAACATCCAACAATGCTAGCATATGATACCTTAAACATATTATCAACCTCTGTATTTGTTCTTAGACACTATTCTAGTGAAGCCTAAAGTGACTTGTAATAAAGTGATAACGTGCTTAGCCTTGTTCATTCCAAATATGTCCAATGCCATCTCAATGTATCTGGATTAAGATAGTTATATTTTTCTAGAGCTATTATCCCTCTGAATCTCTATATTTAATATTTTTTCATAGCAACCAAATCTTCCATTTTAAATTCCTTGTTAGGTTTTTAATTTAGTCATACATACTCTTAACAACTGTCAATATATCATCCACGTATAGTAGCAAAAAAAAAATAATAATAAGGATCCATCTTTAAGACTTTTAACATATCCATAATAATTATACCCATATCTCCTTTAGCTAATTTGGATTATGTAGGAGTTAAAACTTTTTATACTGTTTTCATGAATACTACTTTAATGTACAAAATAACATCTTCAATTTATACATCAAATGCTCCTCTCTAGGTTGACTAAGACTGCTCTATGTAAATTTGCTTCTCTTTTTCACTGTGAAGAAAAGTTATCTTTACATTCATTATAAACTTGTCGCTGACACCTTCAAAATCTTAGTGGAATTATGAAAAACCACTAGGGGAAAGATCCATAATAACCAATCAATTTTTGTCATGCATACCCTTTAACTATTAGTTAAGTCTTGATTTTTTTCTTGGTACTGTTGTGTTCCTCTTATACACTCACTTACACCGTATATGTCTCTTCCTTTTAAGAAGCTACACTAGCTCCCATGTTTAAATTCTTGTTCAAAGATTTCACCACCTCCATTATAGCTCCCTTTCATCATCTTTCTTGTGATTATTCATAAACTTTTGAAAGGTAGTTAGATCTTTACTGCTGTATGAAGGATAATGAGTCTTTTTGACCATATCTATTTGGTGTCCTAACAGTACGTCTCGCTCTATTCGTGGCTTTAATGTGTTGTTGCTTTTCTCCTGACATTGATCTATCTTTCGAACTAAAATTTTCATCCTCTTTCAATTCTACTCCATGTTGAACTAATTGCACTTGTACCTTTGTCATACTACTCCTTCTCCTTTGATGATCCTAGCACTTCCTATCTATATGTTTGCTTTAGCATATGCTACTCATTAAATAATGCATCCTTACTAACCACTATATTTTTTGATGTTGTGCTTCAAAACTTGCATTCCCTTCATACTAGCCAATGAAGACACAATTTATCAACTGTATATCAAACTTAAAACTCTCATCATTAGAAATATTTATGTAAGCATGAAAACCAAATATTTTTAACTCAGAGAAATCTACCTTACTTTGTGTCCACACTTCCTTTGGTACTTTTTCATCTAGTGAAGTTTAAGGTGATCTATTGATGAGGTAGATTTATTACTTATAAATTTTAATTTGAAAATTTTTAGGAAGCTTCACGTTAAACTTTGGACACCTAGCATTTTCAGTTATAGATCTATTTGTCTTCTTTCAAATGTTATTATACTGTGGTATTTTTTTGAACTATGTAGTATCTCTTAATCTCATACTTTTCATAACATTTTTTTATTTTTTTTGGTTTACTTAATACTGAATTTTGATCTCAAGTATTTAATTTTTCTATTTGTCTAGCTCTCTATCTTAACCTTCCATGCTTAAAACTTGAAATAACCTTAGATTTTTGCTTTATAAAGTATACATTAACTTTCTTTGAAATTTGTTGATAAAGGTGCCGAAGTATTGAGATCTACAAAATGATAACTCTCTAGTAAAACCCCATACGTCAGTATGTACTTAGTCTAGAATTATTTTAATTTTATGCTCCATCTTAAATATGACATTAGATTGTTTATTAAGCATACAAAACTTGCAGAAGTCTAACTTATAGTGTTTGATGCCCTTTAGTAGACTCCTCTTATGAAGTTTCATCATACCTTGCTTACCGAGATGACCTAACCATATACATTGTCATCATTTGAATCTACTGCATCATCTTCTCCGTTTACAATTATACTCACCATTAGTCTGTAGATGTTTCTTGCTAATATTGGCCTTTTGATCATAGTCAATGCATTTTTTACTACCTTAATATTGTCTTTATTAGTTTTATAGTGAAAACCATTCATATGTAAGGTGTCCAAAGAAATTATATTCTTACTCAAATACAATAAATGTCAAACATAACATAATATCTTGATAACACCATCAAATATCTTGATCTTGATCTTTTCCATTATAATAATTTCGCAAGCTTTATCATCTACCAATTAGTGCCAAAGTTTTCTAATATGTATGACACAAATCAACCTTTGTTTAGTGTCAGATGATGTAAGCATCCATATTTAGTATCCAAAGTTTTAAAGTTGACTAGTTAAAACGTAAAACATATCTTCATCACTACAATTTGAGTCCCTACTCTATACTATATTACCAAAATTTAATGAATCATTAGAATTTTATTTAATTATCCTACCTATTCTTGCTTTGATAATCTCTCTTAATACATCATATTTGCTATTTGTAGCATTAGACTATCAATTACCTTTGGATTCAGATTTAGAATTCCTCTTGGATGGGCTATCCTTATTTTGTTTTATCTTATGGTCCTATTTTCCTTTCAGATACAACTCTTCACTTTGAGAACTTTTGCTGATATTGAGTCTCTATTGTTTATGAGCTAATAACATAAGTGATGCCTTTTAAACTAACTGTTCACTTGCCTAATGTGAGTGCAATCACCAAATTTTTATAGGACATAGATAAGGAATAATGTCTTTATATGTAATAGTTACCTCAAACCTTAGTAGGTCATTGACTATTTGATTAAACACATTGATATGATATTTTAGTTTTTGTTCCTTATAGTATCTTTAGTTTATAATTTTTGGTTCAGATATAACATGTTAGTGAAGAACTTTAACATATATTGACTCTCTATTTTCTTCTATATTTCTGTAAGGGGTGCAATATTCATAACATGGTACATGACCTAGATTTCCAAACAAATTTGTATAATTGTTTCTTCTTCCACGTGTAACTCTTGCCAATAGATCTCATTAACCACTCAATTGAATTTTTTTCACTTTAAGCTTTACAAATGAAGTCATTGTTGCCTCAATGATGCTTTGATACCACAAATTGAAAATATAAATAGAAAAATAGAGAATAATTAAAAAATAATACAAGAAATTTTTAACAGAGTTTGACCAATTAGAGGTGTTTATGTCTTTGAGAGCCAAGAGCTATTTATTCACTATTGAACAACTATGATGACAGTTATATAAAACTAAGTTTATAGTAATATATTTATATGTAATCCTAACTAGTATAATTTTTCTTGAATAGTCTCTTTGCCAAATCCAACTTAATTTCAACCATTACTTTAGTAGCTTGTAGAAACCTTCTCAAATTTAAAATATACCATACATACCTATTCATATAAGACTGACTGTTATGTCCACAACCTTGTCCTAGATTGGGGATCTCATTGCCTTTCTCTAGAAATAATGGATCATCCTACTTCTTTGCATATTAGTATGTGACTTAGGGACTAATCATATCCCAGGTCACATATCTCATTGCATTTTTCCAAAACATAACACAATCTTCGTTACTTTTGTGTTCTCATATCATGGATCCTCGTACTTTTCTACACACTAAGACACCATTTGAGACACGATATATCCAAAGTATAGATCTTATTACCTTCTCCATTCATAGGACATGATATGTGCATGATTGTATTCTAAATTGTGTCTTCCTTCGGAAACATCTGTACCACACCAACATTCTCAGGTCTTCAGCCCATGTCTTCACCTCTCATTATTAGAAACTAACATCCCATGACCATGTACATTCCTTAGATTATATTCACCCAAAAACATTTTTAAAAACTTTATTTCCATCTTAAAACTTTGAGATTATATGTCTGTGAGTGATATGTAACAATTTTACGTTAAAGGAGTAATAAGTAAGTTGAACTATTTTATCATATGGAGCATA
>JAOTAX010000004.1:13033446-13048388 GCA_025629825.1 Erythroxylum guanchezii | reverse complement strand
TAATGACTAAGTTAGAATTTTACAAGGTGTTTTTCATTTAAACTCATGCAAATAATGAATTCTAACTCATTTTTACCATCCATATCAAAAACTTTTGAGAAAAACAATCAATGACATAAATTGATAAAACATAATGAACATCAATAGGGTACCTCATAGCTTCGAAAATATTAAAGCGAACAATTCTCCCGTCAAACTCTATAGTCAATGTTACATTAATCTTCGTCTTTGACGTCTTCAAAAATGGTCGACTTAGAAGGATTGGTGCAGAATTAGATGAAGGCTCTCCCTCCATGTTCAACACATAAAAGTCAGCTAGAAAACCAATTCATTAACCTGCACAAAAATATCTTCTACAAACCTTTGGATAAGCATTAGATCCATTAGTCAATTAAATTATAACACATGTTTCTTTCAACAATCCCAAATTCAATCAAGTATAAATGGAATATGGCATGACATTTATTGAAGCTCTTAGATCTAACATTGCCCTTTCAAATCTAGTATCACCAATTTTGCAAGGAATTGTAAACATTCCTGGATCCATGCACTTTGGGGGAAGCTTTCTCTGAATGATTGTGGACATGTTCTCCCCCATACTTACTTTCTCGTCTACCCTCAATTTCCTCTTAGACATGCATAACTCCTTAAGAAATTTGGCATATCGAGGAACTTGCTTAATAGCATCAATTAGAGGTCTGTTCACCTCGACCTTTTTAAACATCTACAAAATCTCCCTATATTGCTCCTCTTTCTTCAATTTAGCAAACCTGCTAGGAAAAGGAGATAAAGTTTTAGCAAAATTTTTAACCATAGGAGATTTATAATTTACTTGAGTTCCCGTTTTCGCTTCTTTGAGAGGCACTTCAAGTTCTTTTTTATATTCTTCATCATCGCTAATAACAAGAGTCTTATGTGGTGCCTCTATTTCTTTACCACTTCTTAAAGTGATAGCACTTGCATTCTCTTTCGAGCTCTTTCGGGTTCACAATAGTTTGAGAAGGAACCTTACCCAAATTTTGATTTTCCAATCGGCTCACCACTGTAGCTATATGACTCAGTTGATTCTCCAGATTTTGAATGCTAGGTCTTGTTTGTTGTTGAAATGTTCTAATCATTTCTTCCAGTGAAGGTCCAGAGCTTGATGGTTGACCTTGTCTTTGATAAGGTTGTTGGTTAGAGTCTTATTGTTGTCCTTACTGTCCATAATTGTTGAATGGAGGATTCTTCCATCTTAATTTATATACATAGGGGTAGCTAGGATCATACTTCCTCTGCGGTTAACCTGGAAAACTTATAAAAGCATTCACTTATTCCGCTAAAGTATCCTGTAAGGTTGGACACATATCAGTAGGATGTCCTACCATTGCACAAATTCCAAATACCTTGACTTGTTGAGCACCAATTGTAGCCATTTGTCTCATTAAAGATGTCAACCTAGCTATCTGTTGCTCCAATGTAGTAGTACTAGCTTCATTAACCTTCAATGGTCGAGTCCTCTCGAATTGAATTGTTGGGAGTTAACAACTATGTTGGAAATTAAATTTCTAGCTTCAATGGGTGTCTTATCTACCAATGCACCCCCGCTTGCTTCATCTATCATACTTCTTTCTTATGGTAGAAGCCCCTCATAAAAGTATCGGATTAAGAGTTGCTCACTAATCTGATGGTACGAGCAGCTAGGACACAACCTGTTGAAATGCTCCTAATACTCATATAATGTCTCCCTATGATGTTGTCGAATTGTATAGATTTCCTTTTGAATATTCTTAGCTTAAGAAGCAGGGAAGTACTTCTCTAGAAAAAGTCTTTGGATTTCATTCTAAGTAGTGATTGATCTAGATGGCAAGTAAAAGAGTCAATCCTTAGTGGTGTCCCCCAATGAGAATGGGAATGCTTTCAACTTAATTTATTATTCTTGTATCTTGATCGGCTTCATGCTAGAACACACTACATAGAACTCCTTAAGATGCTTGCGAGGATCTTCACCTAGCATACAACGAAAAGTAGGTAAAGATGAATTAGACCAGATTTAAGCTCAAAAGCAACATCAAAAGTAGGAAAATCAATGCACAAAGGTTAATGATTAAAATTAGGAGCAACCAATTACTTAAGAGTGCGATTATTATTTTATTCAACCATGTCATAATCAAATTCAGAAATAGAATCACTTGAAGAATTAGAAAGTGAATCTAAAGCTATTTGAATTCCTAGTGAAGAGTCAAGTTTTCTGTTAGATAATGATGGATTCTCAGAACTTTGTAAAACTTGTCTTCTCGCTCTGCATATTGTTCTTTCAAGTTCTGGATCAATTTTCAATTCACAAATGTGATAAGATCGTGTCATACATTGTAACTAACCAAATAAGAAAAGAAGTTAATAAAAATAACAATAACAATAACAAAACAAAACAAAACAAATAAATTCAAAAAAGAAAAGGATAGTAATCCCTTGCAACGACACCAAAATTGGTTGCGAGTCATATCGCTACCAAAATAACTAAACCTACAACTATTGCAGTGGCAAGTCTAGGATGATCCCTAGAGATTAAATCCAATTACTTTCCTAAATTATCTGTATAAGCAAAAGGTTGGTTTGATGCAAATTAGAAAACAAAGTAAAATTGAATCTATAAAAACAACTCAAATTTAACAGAAGAAAAATGATAAAATTAATGAATAGGTTGAAATCGGGTTCTTTAGTTTAATCTCAGCCTAAGCACAATTTCACGTATGTCATTGAATTATCATCTTCACACCTCTCTTAAGACTATTGGTTGTTAATTAACAATAAGCTCTGTTAATTTTAATTTTTTCCTTAGATTGTAGTTAATTAAGAAGAGTTCGTTAATTAACTCTAACTATCGGGAAACCTAGAACAAGCTCTCTAAGTTTATCCGGACAGCTGCATTATAAGTGAGAAAAATGGATCAATCTAAGCAATAATTACACAAGCTCGAACTATTTAAATCATGCTACGTTATCCCTAACGATTTAATATCATTAGTTCCCATTTAGGACCTTCAACACGACTATTGCGTATCGCATTCAAGTTCTAGCTATGAGGTTTCATGAAAAACGATTCAATGGTGCATTAAAATCATTCTCATACAATACTCAATCAATCAATCAATCCATACATGATAACATAGACAATCTGAAAAAAGGGAAAGAAAACGATACACAATAACGATATGCTTAATGTGCTCCTTGGCCATGATTGCACCTCCAAACTAGTATCGAGAAAGTTAGCCTTCCATCTCTATCTTTAAGCTCTCACTATTGGCTATCCTCTCCATCCCGCTGTCGGTGTTGAAGAACGAAGAGAAACCAAATAGAAATGAGAAAAATATATTTTCAATTGGGTCTATCTCGAATGTCCCTTTCTGCCATCATAACCCTTTCCATATGTAGTAAAAATTGGGTTTAAATTGAGGGACACCTGGCCAATAATAAGGACAACTAGCTTTCTCACGCCAGTGAGTTAATTCTCACGAGTGTGACTAAGTAGCTTCTCACGGCTGTGAGAGGCTTCTCACGACCGTGAGAAGCTTTCCAGCCAACCAACATTTGTTTTATTCTTAATTCTTGTCCAACTGCAATCGTGAGTAGGCCTCACCCTCCCACACTTTCATTCCAACTGTCCACTCTTTGCTCTTCCAAGTGCAGTCCTATTAAATTCACATTCCTATGATTTATTTACTTCAAGTGCAGCTCTCCACCTACCTTTTCTTAATACCTCAAATCACTATCTTATATGGGCATGAGGAATAACTCATGCCCATGCATCTGGTTGCATCGTCGTGACACACACACTCACAACTGTGCAACTTTTCTAACAAGCTCGTGAGACATTTTAATGCTTCATTCTTCATTTCTATTCATTTTCTTGTCTTCTTCTTGCTCTAATCTTCTTCTTCTTTGTATTCCCAGCATATGTCTCATCTTTCTTGGCATTTAATGATCTTTTTTTCTTTTAATCTTCTTCTTCTTGCTCCAAGAAGACAAAGGATTATGAATCTTCATAAACGACTCAAATGTAGTGCTTTCGACTCACTTTAGCTCTCTCACTTCCGAAATGTACCTAAAATCAAATATAGGCTAAAGTGACTATCCTAAGCATTTCTAAGACATTAATCACTAAGTATAGTATATCAAACGAATCAACATTTAAACATATATCAATACTCTATAAAATGCATATACAACACATTACATAGTGTAACAAATCAATAATCGAACTAGGATATTACAACTTTGATTTTCAACTAGAGCCTTAAATTTCTTGAAACATTCAAAGGTTTCTGATTTGCATTTCAAGAGATAGATGCCACAATTTTTCATCAGCAATTTTAGCAACCAATGCAGACTTCTCAACGTTTGACACATGTAGTAGAAACATATTATTTTGTGCCATTGGAATACTAAAAAGTTTCTAACTAAATTCCTTTTCCATATTGGAACAACAATCATTATCAAACAGAACAATATATCCACCTTTCATCAATTGCCCAACATTAAGCAAATTATGAGCTAGACTAGGGACATATTGCACATCATGGAGGAGTTTTACATTACCCTCTAAGGTTTTAGTGACGATTGTACCCTTTCTTTTAACTTGCACTTGCTTGTTGTCTCCAAGTCGAGCTTCAGTTTTGAGTAATTTATTGAGGTCCTTGAACAGTTTCCTAGCTCTAGTCATATGATTCGAACATCCACTATCAATAAACCAAACATGATCAGCTGCTGCATTAACAGGGGAATAAGCCATAAAAAGTTTGCTTTCCTCATCAACCTCCTCGACATAATTGACATGCTTATGCTCATCTTTCTGTTTTCCCCAACAATCTACTTCTTTATGCCTACTTTTGCTACAATAATGACATTTGATGGTGCTCTTGAGTTGTCATTGATCTCTGGTGTGACCACAACCTCTGTCTCTACCACGGCCTTGGCCTTGGAAGCTACCTCTGCCTTGTCCATAGCCTCCTGAATTATCTATCTCCCCCTTATAGGAAGACTCCCCCTTGACTTAAAAGGCTTTCTCCTCCATCTTTTCATGGAGTCTACTAATTCGAGCCTTATGAGTTAATGAGGAACTTCTCAATTCATCAAAATTATAAGTTGAGAGGTCATTAGCTTCCTCAGTTGCACTAACAACACGATCATAATCCTTGGTGAGACTCCTCAAAACTTTACTAACAACATATTCATCACTAGCAGTTTCTCCATAGGACCTCCTTTGATTAATAATACTAGACACCCTCGACAAATAATCATACAAAGGCTCTTTAACATTCATAGCTAGATTCTTAAAACTGTCGCGAAGGGTTTGTAATTTAATGGCAATTACCTTCTCTTCTCCCAAATACTCTTTCTTAAGAATCTCCCAAGCCACCTTAGCAGTAGTTGTTGCTGCCGCAATTTGAGGAAATATCTCATCATCCAGTGCCAATTGGATGAATAATAAAGCCTTAGCATCCTTTTTGCTAGTTTCCTGCAATTGTTGATTAGGTTGAGTCGGTGCTAGATTCAGCTCTTCATACCCGTCTTCCACCAAATCCCAAAGTTGTTAGGACTTAAACAAAGTGTTCATCTTGAGATTCCATAAATGGTACGTCTCCCCTTTAAATATGGGAATAAGAGGCTAAGATGAAGGGTTAGTACTATTACTCGCCATGGTTTTCTATTAATTTTGTGTTTGCCCTACAGTGTTTGCTTTCCCTTGCTCTCACTTTCCCCCTTTTTTCCTTTTCTGCCCAGTGCTAACCCAACGTAGCAGAGAGTAGAGAAAACTGCCTATGTTTTAATTTTCTCTCCCTAATTCTCTATGCTTTGATACAAAGATTTTTATTGGGGAAGAAAAGAAATGGAGTAAAAGGCCTTTTCTAGAAAACAAAATTTAGATTTTTTGTTGCTACACACAAAAACAGAAA
This sequence comes from Erythroxylum guanchezii, assembly GCA_025629825.1. Taxonomy (NCBI): domain Eukaryota; kingdom Viridiplantae; phylum Streptophyta; class Magnoliopsida; order Malpighiales; family Erythroxylaceae; genus Erythroxylum; species Erythroxylum guanchezii. The sequence continues at coordinate 13,042,453 of JAOTAX010000004.1, read as the reverse complement.
ATACCAAGCCTAATTTATAGGCATTATAGTTTAATTGAACTTCCAAAAACACACGCTGAAAAAGTAAACTACTAATTCTACTAGATAACACTTACTAGAAATCAGGAAAACTACTAGCTAAAAGATAGGATATATTTTGACTGCCAAGTTTGAAGCATCACTGAACAAAAATATGTTCATTGAAAAACAAGAGATAAGAGGAGGAATCATGAAAAAGGAAAGCATAGACCTATATTGACATAAGTCTATCCAAGTTTGGAAAGACTAGTAGAGACCCGACTATAAACATTAAAAAAATTGTTGTCAATATTGCCAAAAAAACAGTATGGATGATGAAAGAAAATTCAGGAAAAACTAACTTCATTTGGTTTTTCTACCAATTTCTTTGAAGAATTTTTCATCAATGTGGCCAACAAAGTGTTTCCAAGTGGTCTACTTGAAAATAGAAAAATAGAGTAATAGCTACTTAAATAACACTTGGCTACATTAAAAATATATCATCAACTACAACAAGATCATTTGACATCATTTTCCAAAAAAAAAGGATCATTTGGAACATATAATTGATTAACAAGTACTTGATACAAGTAAAACACAGAAAAATACGAGAGACAGAGAAGGAGAAGAATACATGTACCTCATGGCAGGAGCCAAGGCACGGCCATGACCAAATAGGTTCCACCTCGTAGTATCCATGACTATGGACCCTTTTGGTGAGGCAAAATCAGCACCATTAATCTCTATTGACAACCTTAGTGGACGTGTCGACAGTAACATCCCACTCGTCAGGATGAACTACGACTAGTTCTGTACTCCATATGCTTCATTTCTCGTTAAATCTTTTTGTTATTAACAGACAACCCAAGATTTTAGAATCGTTGCGTTTACACTTTCCTAAACAAGATGTATAATTTTTTTTTACTTTTTGAGTCTTCACCACATACAATATACATATAACATATGACTTACAAAAAATACCAAAAAAGGGAAATAATGTTATTTATATTTTGATTAAAATTTTAAATTTAATTTGACCTTACCGATAAAAGACATACAAAAGTTTAAGAGAGAGTGTTCTCCACCCTGTACTACCACGCCTGAAACCAGTGGCTCTGGATTCGCCAATCGGACAAACGTCACCTTCATCCAAGTTTCAAGTCTTAATGGTGAGGTGGTCTACTACTCTGCTTGCGACTCTACATTAAGAGATGGAGAACTGAGCAATTACAGCCTCTTAGCTGTGTACGCTTCATCAACTTGCATATCACAAAAATTGAATGAGCAACGAACCACCACAAGATAAACTCCTTTGAGTTTTCCAAGTGGATTCTTCGAAAGTTCACAACTTTGCCTGCCTCACTGTGTTTCTGAGGTTTCTTTGTTTGATCTAATCATGGCCTCCTCTCTGCTCAATGGAGCTGAAAACCTCACTTTCACTAGGGGAATCTCTCGAAAAGGATTGGGGTTTTGCGGGACAGGTTTTAGTGGAAAGCAATTGCCTCGAGTGAGCTTAATCTCTTGTACTAGACTTGCCAAGACCAATATGGTGACACCCAAATGCAGTTTATCTGCCTCTAGGCCAGCTTCACAGCCCAGGTTTATCCAGCACAAGAAAGAGGCTTTTTGGTTCTACAGATTCCTCTCTATTGTGTATGACCATATAATCAACCCTGGCCACTGGACTGAGGACATGAGGGATGAGGCACTTGAGCCTGCTGATCTCTATGACAGGAACATGTTAGTGGTGGATGTGGGTGGTGGGACTGGTTTCACCACTTTGGGTATAGTCAAGCATGTAGATGCAAAAAATGTTACCATTCTTGATCAGTCCCCACATCAGCTTGCAAGGGCCAAGGAGAAGGAGCCCTTGAAGGAATGCAAGTTTATTCAGGGTGATGCAGAGGATCTACCATTTAGTACTGATTATGCTGATAGATATATTTCTGCTGGAAGGTGCGTTTCTCATTTCATGTGTTTCATGATTCACTTAGTTGAAAAGGACCTTTGTTTTTGCCAACTTGCAATTCCTTTTGTTGAATTGTGGTTGCTGCAACTGCGTTGAAAGTCGTTTATGCCAATCAACCTAACGGGTCATGTGTCCAATTTGGTGATAAGACTCTCAGCTTTTTATGTTTTAAGCTCCACCTGGAGCAAATTTTCAGGCCATATCTCCGTATCTAGAATTTAGATGAATGTGGCTTCTGTGTTTTGCACCTCGTCATCCGGCTATCATATTTATATGTTTTACTATATGTACACTCACGATTACATTAGTTTCGTTAGTTAACTGCTGAGAAAAGTGCATAAGGAGACAGTTTTAGGTGCTTCTCTGTCTCGAGAAAAGTAAATTTTATGCCATAGTCAAGTATGGGATACACAATTTTCCTCATATATTATAATTGTTTGACTCCTCAGTATTGAGTACTGGCCAGATCCGCAACGTGGTATCAAGGAAGCATACAGGGTCTTGAAACTAGGAGGAAAAGCATGCGTAATTGGCCCCGTGTACCCAACATTTTGGTTGGCTCGCTTCTTTGCAGATGTTTGGATGCTCTTCCCAAAAGAAGAAGAGTACATTGAATGGTTCCAGAAAGCTGGGTTTAAGGATGTTCAACTGAAGAGAATTGGACCGAAGTGGTATCGTGGTGTTCGCCGGCATGGGCTCATCATGGGATGTTCTGTAACAGGTGTTAAACCTGCATCTGGCGATTCTCCCTTGCAGGTACAGGTTATTGAGTTATTCATGGCATAGTGTTTCTGATTTGTAGTAGTAGAATCTCTTACTGCAAGCATGTCTTTGACGGTCTATTTTTGACACTGTGTTTAGTGTATGGGATTTTCATTGGTGGCTAATCATAACTCGGATGGTGAAATATCACACTCTTATCCATATTCTCCGTTTTGTATTGGCAGAATTGAAATTACTTGATAAAACCTGTCTGTATAGGAAAACCTTAAGCAAAACAATTGAGTTCATAAACTCCAGTGATCAGGAATGAAATTGTACTGATCTTTGTTCAAATAGACTTGGGCTTATTTATGATAGCTATAAGCTTGACTAGGAACAGCAAGGTTCTTGCAAATAAGAAATTCTTTTCTGATGTAGGAATATGCACAAGCGCAAAGGTGTCACCTTTGCCTTATTTGATCTGTATCCTGAACCGTACCATTAAGAGTTGGATTGTGGAATCTTCTGATCTACAATTTGAAAGAGAACTAATAAAAATTTGTCAAAAACGTTAATTTTGTTACTTTCGAGGAAAGAATTTGGTGTAGTGAGCAGGGTGAAATGCACTTTGAGTTCAGTTTCCACAGCATTTTGGTTTTCTTGGCCACCATAAAAACCTTAACCATCAAGCACATATTGATATTGTAGGCTTTGGATTAAGTTTTGGTGTGGTCTGGTTTCATGATGACGGTAGATCTTTGCATCTAGCAAGAAAGTAGTTGCAAAGCAAGGGTATTCACTTACCTTTTACTTGCACCCTTGAAAATGGATACTTTTGCAATAATTGAGGCTTCATTTGAAGAACAAAACCTTGAACGGGTCATATTGTTTCCAACTTTGCTTAATAAGTTACACATATTTTGATGCATAATCCCTACTTCTCTACAATTGCACAGTAATTTCCAGTCTTAGTTCATTGAATTTGGAAATTTCGTGTTCTGATCTCTGTGCAGCTTGGTCCAAAGGAAGAGGACGTCTCAAAGCCTGTGAATCCATTTGTCTTCCTTCTGCGCTTCATTCTGGGCGCCATGGCAGCTACTTACTACGTGTTGGTTCCTATCTATATGTGGCTCAAAGATCAAATTGTACCTAAAGGCAGGCCAATTTAGGACAGAAGGAGGCACAGCCTTCATAAATTTTCTAGTTTCCATACTTTGACGTGATCCTCCTGGTCGTGTGGTAGGTGTGGGATGTTGTAGTTTTCTCAAACTTTGTCCAGTTAAATAAATTGCTTTTCATCTGACACCTAAGCTGTCTGTAACTGCCAAATGCATTTATTTATCCTGACAACAGCAGGCGGAGCTCAAAATCGTTGTGTTGCTCCCCAAATTGAGGTAGCAGCACAAATTTGCATTATCTATCAGAGAAAATGAGAGATTTAGATCCACGATAAAGACGAGAGAGATCCTCGCAATGCATGTGACATGATTGAAGAATCATTCTGGGTAGGCTTTTCCATAGGTTCAAAAACATAAAATCGTGTACGCAGTGGGCATATGATATGGTTTGTGTTGAAATCAATTATACCCTACTCATGCTCACAGCTCACCCGTGATGAGATTCCATGATCTGTTTTGCATTTCTTAAAGGTCTAAATTAATCCCTTCCATTATCTATAGTGTTACATTACATCTTAATGTTTTCAAAATGATACTGATAGTACCCTAAATTCTAACGAAGTTTTCTTTTCCAGCTTCTTCTGATATATGAGCCATCAATTTAGCCTATATGATTTTATAACTAGGTAATTTGGATCCACTCGACAATGATATGATCTTAAAAATGATTTATTTAAGACGGTTTTTCTGCCTCGTTTCTCTCGAGTGTTAGGTTTGTCATGCCCTAGTGCATGTTCCATCTTGCTTGTCAAGTTTGTGTTGTTCTTTTGTTTCTATTCGAAGTCCTATTTGGGTTTGGGGGTGATGGAGCCGAAGTTTAATCATTTGTCTCTTAACGACAAGGAGAATGAGGAGTTGGTAGTTCAAGCTTCTGATGTGGGAGGACTGGATATCGACTATAAGCTGAGTCTGGTGGGTCGTTTTCTTGGAGAAAGAATGGTCAACTTTGAAGCTATGGAGAGGACCTTGCTAAACCTCTGGCGGCCGATTAAGGGGGCGTGTATTAAACCGATGGGAGGGACTGGGCTATACCTCTTTCAGTTTTTTCATGAGGTTGATTTGAGAAAGATGGTTGTCGGTGGCCCTTGGAGTTTTAACAATTGTCTTCTATTAATTCATCAGTTACGGGAAGGTGAGAATATAGAAGATATTGAGTTCCACGTTGCGGATTTCTGGGTTAGAGTTCATGATCTTCCGCCTGGCTTTGCTTCCGAAACACTAGCTCAAAACCTTGGGAATCTGATGGGTAAGTTTCTGGATTATGATTCGGGCCACAGGAGGAGCTCTATGATCAACTACATGAGGATTCGCGTCCGGTTGGATATCTTCAAACCCCTGATGTGAACCAAGAAGATACGAAAGGAAGGGGGTACTCATTTTGAAGCGTCTTTCAGTTATGAACGGATCCCTCTTATTTGCTACCTTTGTGGTATTATCGGGCATAGCGACACTCACTGTCCAAAGCTTACGGAGTTGTCGGTGACGGAGCTTCAACGGGGATGGCAGGAGGATATCCGCTCCGAGATACGGGCCCAAAATCGAAACCAGCCAAATCAGTGGCGTCGAGATCTTTCCACACAAGGAAACATCGGATTTAGCTCCATGAATCAGGGATTTCAAACAGGAGATAGGGGATGAGGATTGAAGATGAAGATTCTCAATAATTATGACTATTTTCCTCGGCAGCATTCATTCCCGTCCACACAGGGGCCTCCAGTTGTGGGCTCTTCAGGGATTGGGCCAGATCCTGCAACCCGACCCACCCACTTGGTTGAACCCACTACTGCCAAGGAAGGTTTTGTCATGGAGGTCGATGAATCGAAAAAGCGTCTTCGCCTGTCCTCAACCACGCTGAACCATAATGATGGGGACACCGAGGGTGGCGCCTCTGCTTCTTCATACAGTGGTACTGCTCCAGTTTTATCTCAATCGGCCGGTCTCTTTTGTGAGACCCGCCGTTCACCAGGAACTGCATTGCGTGGAACTGCCGAGGCTTGGGCAATCCTCGTGCAGTCACAGCGTTACAGGATGTTGTTCGACAGCATAGGCCTTCTTTTCTTTTTCTTTGTGAGACTCTTGTTTCCTCTGCTAGAATGGAGGAGATTCGTGTTAGTTTACAGTTTGATTGTTGTTTTTGTGTAGATCGAATCGGTCACAGTGGAGGTCTCGCCCTCCTTTAGCATTCTAATAAAGATATTTCTGTTTTGGGTTACTCTAGCAACCACATTGATGTAGCGATTGTTTCGTTAGACAATTTTCGTTGGAGGTTTACTGGCTTTTATGGTTTTCCTGAGAGGCACCGCAAGCGTTCCAGCTGGGCGTTACTGAGATCTCTGGCTCGGCTTTCCTCTCTTCCGTAAGTCTGCATGGGAGATTTCAATAACTTAATGAATGATTCCGATAAATTTAGTGGTCTTGAATATCCTAGCGCTCTCTTAAATGGATTTCAGGATTGCATTGTGGACTGTAAGTTGATCGAAGTGCCTCTCACCGGTTGTGGGTTTACCTGGGAACGTGGACAGGGTTCGCATACTTTTGTAATGGAGCGTCTGGACAGAGCGTTTGTTACAGCTGCCTGGGTCGATCATTTTGCCTATCATAAGCTGTTCAACCTTGTCAGTCCTTACTCGGACCATAATCCCATAAAGCTTTATGCGAATGTTGGCTTTCCGGTGAAGAAGCTCAGCCGTTTTAAATTTGAGAATAAGTGGTTAACTGAAAATGGGTTTGTGGAAGTTGTTGCTGGGGCGTGGACGAGTTGTGTCAATCCCAGCGTTTTGGCAAAAATTGCCGCCTGTAGTGATTCTTTTATTGAATGGAATAAGGCATTGGGTACCTCGACTAGGGGTCGGATTGAGGAAGTTAAAAAACAGATGGAGTTTTTGCGTAATACGAATGTAGCTGACCCAGCCTTGTTGACTCTTAAGACCGAATTGTCTAGGTTATTGGCCCAAGAGGCTATTTATTGGAAACAACGGTCTAAAATCTTCTGGCTTAATCATGGGGAGGTGAATGGCAAATTCTTTCACGCTCAGGCGTCGAAGCGTAGGCAAATTAATCACATCTCTGCTTTGGAGGATGACTTTGGCAATTTATGTTCGGACTATGATACTATGGCGACCATTGTTTTGGAATATTTTACGAACCTGTTTGGCACCCCTATTGGAAGTCACAATTTTGGTGAGTTTTCTTGTATTAATTCGGTGGTGAGTGATCGTGATAATGCTCAGCTTCTAGCTCCTTTTACTCAGGCAGAGTTTAAGAAAGCGATTTTTGACATGCACCCTGATAAAGCCCCTGGCCCAGATGGCATGAATCCGGCATTTTTCCAAAAGTGTTGGGATATTATTGGTGCTGATATATTTACGCAAAGTTGTGAGTGGCTTGATAAGTGCGTTATTCCTGAGGGGTTAAATAATACTACTGTTGTCCTTGTTCCGAAAAAGGATAATGCGAGCAGTATGAAGGATTTGAGGCCTATTGCTTTGTGTAATGTGCTTTATAAGATCATTGCGAAGGTGCTTGCTAACAGGCTCAAGAACATTTTACCTAGAATTATTTCTCCCATGCAATCGGCGTTTGTCCCGAGTCGGTTAATTTCGGATAATATTATGGTTGCGTTTGAATTGGTTCATTACATGAAGAATAAAAGTCGTGGGTCAAGTGGGGATGTTGCGCTTAAAATAGATATTAGTAAGGCGTATGATAGGGTGGACTGGAGTTATTTCGAATTTGTTTTGCTTCGGTTGGGTTTTGATGCTAAATGGGATGGCTGGATTAAGTTGTGTGTTACTACTGTGAGGTATTTGGTGGCGCTTAATGGCAACAGTGTGGGGCCTATTAGTCCGAATAGGAGTCTCTGTCAAGGGGATCCTCTTTCCCCGTATTTGTTTATTTTGTGTGCGGAAGGCCTCTCAGTCCTATTGCGTAAAGCGGAATTGTGTGGAGATGTGCATGGTATTCGGATTTGTGAGGGTGCCCCTACCGTCTCTCATCTCTTTTTTGCAGATGATAGCTTCTTCTTCTTCCGAGCTTCTCCCAGTGAATGTGGTCAGCTCAAGAATATCCTGATTGTTTATGAAGAGGCGTCGGGACAAGCTATTAATCTTCAGAAGTCAGGTATCATGTTCAGTTCCAACACGAAGCAAGATGTTAGACATGCCATTTCTAATATTCTGGGGTGTTTAATCCTATTGATCATGGGTGCTATCTTGGATTGCCCTCTCTGATTGGGAGGAATAAAAAATAAGTTTTTGCTTTTTCTGAAGGATCGGTTACAGAAAAGGATTTCTAGCTGGAAGAACAAGTTGCTCTCTAGACCGGGTAAGGAAATACTGTTGAAAATCGTTGCTCAAGCCCTCCCTACTTATTGTATGAGTGTTTTCAGGTTGCCGTTGGGTATCTGCGATGAATTGCAAAAGATGATGAATTCCTTTTGGTGGGGTTCGTCTTCAGGTGATCGTGCTAAGATCCATTGGAGTAAGTGGGAAAGATTATGTGTTCCAAAGAAATTAGGTGGCATGGGTTTTCGGGACTTGAAGTGTTTTAATCTTGCGATGTTGGGCAAACAGGGATGGCGGTTTCTTACGTATCCTGATTCCTTAGCAAGTCAGGTGTTCAGGGCCAGGTATTTCCCGAATTCGGACTTCCTTCATGCTAGCGAAGGAAGAAATCCCAGTCTTATTTGGAGAAGCATAATCTCAGCTAAAAGTATTCTTCAAAAGGGTGTTCGGTGGCGTGTGGGCAATGGATCTTCGATTGGGGTGTTTAAAGATCCTTGGCTACTTGACGACTCTAATTTCTACGTGCTTTCGAGTCCATTACAGGGTATGTCTGATATGAAGGTTAGTGAGTTGATTGACCCTATCACCTTGACTTGGGATCCTGCTTTGGTAAATGGTATATTAGCCCCTCAAGAAGCGTCTCTAGTTTTCCAAATCCCCATCTCTCCTTCCCGGCCAAGAGATACTTTTTGTTGGCATCTTACTAAGAATGGAATTTATAGCGTGAAGTCTGGATATAGGGTTGCTACGTCTTTAATGTCAGAAAATCAAAACTATGAGGTGGTGGGTCCGTGGAGTGGCATTTGGGGTGCTAATCTTCCCCCCAAAGTGAAAGATTTTGCTTGGCGTATTTTGCGTGATTTTGTTCCATGTAAACA
>JAOTAX010000004.1:13013115-13025573 GCA_025629825.1 Erythroxylum guanchezii | reverse complement strand
TTAACAATTAAAATTTTATGCATGCACTTATATAAAATTTCAACTATAAATGCTTTTGAAAATCAACTCTAAATTGAATTGGACTAACAATTTGAGAGAGTACAAACTAAATGATGATAATAAAGCTTGTCGCACATTTTGAAATGAAAAAATAAAATCTCAGTAGTGAAGTAATCAGGGAAAGTATAATCTTTCACGTAATATCAAGTTAAAAGATTAAAACCTTTGTGGCTATCACAAGTTGACAACACACTCCTTTTTTTAGAATGCATACACTCTTGTTGAATCTGTAAACTTCAACCTCAGTTTCTGTAACATGTAAGTGATGTTAAAGAGGAGAATGAAAATTTACCGCACCGTAAGTGTAGGGATGGAGATGGCATTTTAAGTAACGTTATCTCAATGAATGCCTAATCTTGATAAAAGCAACAATAATTTGTACTACAAAGAAGCATTTAAAATTTTTTGAAAGATCATAAACAAGTCAAATCACATAAATCAATATTTTATGTATAAATCAATTTTTTACTGTACATAAACAAGACACATAAATCAATATAACATATCGTGGAAGCTATATCTATGTTAAACCACAAACTACATCTTACATAAACAAGTCGAATAACACACATCAACTTTTTACTATACATAAACAAGCCGCATAAATTAATATAATCAATATGATGTGAGAGCCACTGTCTTTTTAATGGTATTGACCCACCACGATCGTTCATCCTTTGAGTTGTAAATCTTTGAGTTTTAATATAATGCATTATAATCAAAGTGAAGATTTTTAAAGACAATGGATGTAAGAATATTGATTTTCTTTAATGAATTGTCTATAAACTTTGTCACCTATGCAAGAAAAGTATGGTGGAATTGATAGAAACTTCTAAACATAATCAAAGTTAAAAATTTTGTGAATTAGTACTTAAGTTGATGTGAGTTAAATTTCTTGCATGTCTTCATAACCAATTTCTCCAGCTTCTTCTTGAATTCTTTTGGCTTTTTCTTCTTGAATTCTTTTGGCTTCTTCTTCATGTTATTTTATAAACTTTTTAAAACTTCCATCTGTAAAATCTCATTGAGGGTTAATAAAATTATGGATTATTTTGTAATTCTTTTGATGTTCTTTTATAAAAAAAAAAGTACTTGGGGATATGAATAGTTGAGAAACAAAGAATGCGTTGGATACTAGATTGTCCCATTATTTTTCCGCATTCTTCATTTGCCCAAGCATTTCTATATGAATTTTTGATGATCGAAAAGTTCCTCTCTTATCATTTCCATATCCCGCGATCATAACAACATGAAATTATATTTTCTTTCAATAAGACCAGGTCCAGCATATATCATCCCCTAAAATAAACATATTTTTATATAATATTAATTGAAATGCCATTTACGTATTAATTAAAAATATAAAATTTTTTACCTTCTTCAAATTGATGAATGATTGGCATATATGAATAATACCAACCACTAGAAATTTGCTAACCATCTTTAATAGAGCACTTTCATCAACCTGTTGGAGTGGTTTGCCCGATTGTTCACCATATGTTCCAAATTCTTCGAAGGACTCTATCTCTACACTTTGATGATTATGGATTATATCGAGTTAAAAATCTCAACTATTAAATTAAAAAAACTATGGAAATAAATGTATGAGTAAAAAGATATATAAATAATTTATAGAAAATTTCAAAATTTAAGATTATAAACTTTCTAAGTATTTATTAAAAGAAAGTAAGTTTCGTACCTTTACTTTCTTCGCGTGGTTACGAAAGATCTTTTGTCCACCTGTATATCTCATCGTAGCTTCTGTTGCTAAGCGATTACTCACAATCCATTTATGGACATGACTAATTATAGCTCCTCCCATTCTTGAATTAAAGGGACACCAATCTATTAAATCTTGAGGAGATAATATTTGAATCTTTGCACCTGATCCTCTCATTGTAATATTGTACATTGCTTCAATCACCCCCGAAATCGCATATGCCCAACAAGTCACTATTTACAAATAAAAATATATTAGACAAGTAATTATAATATAAAAATTAAAATATGTAAAAATATGTTACATATTTATATTTGTTTGGTCCCGGACTTCACTTAATATTTATATTTGTTTCTATTGTCCAGTCACGATATTGGATGATATCATCATCAAGATCCTGAAACAAATAAAACAAAAATAATTAATCAATTAATTACCTTAAAATAATTTATTAATTTCTATATAATATTTAATAAAAATTAATTGTAACATTTCAAATTAACTTATTGTAAAAAAAGTTTTGAAAACAAAAAATTATAAAAATAGAAAATTATGATTAAAGTCATTTTTGAAATGTGATAATTTTACATTATAATCACCTCATAATACCCAAAACAAAATGATAATAAATTTAATGCATAAAACAATTATTCATACATATGGTCGTTTAAAGGTAGCAATATGTTCAGATTTCGACGAATTATCCTTTTGATCTCTCCTTTCATTGAATGGCTGAGATGATGAGGAGGCATGCCTTTTCCCTTTTGCACCACCCTTCTGACCCTAGTTTTGTTAAATTGTCTTGTTGTAAAGAAGGTGTCAAACTTAAAATAAATAGCAAAATGTGTGTGATGATATCAATAAACCGAAATGTATCATAATTCACATTGAAAATTAGAGCATTAACAATTAAAATTTTATTCATGCAGTTATATAAAATTCCAACTATAAATGCTTTTGAAAATCAACTCTAAATTATGTTGGACTATTATTTCATATCCTTACATAAATTTTGAGAGAGACTGAATTTTTTTAGATTTTTAAATAAATTGTAAAGAGTTTTAATTCATGGTATTAATTTTTGTATCTTTTATAATTTTATAGAAATGTATTTGCCCCACAGAGAGAGAGAGAGAGAGAGAGAGGATAAATAAATAAATAAACAAATAAATAGATATAATAATAATAAGAAAACAGTGAAGAAGTAGAAAATTAAAAAAATTAATAATGCAAATAATGCAACGAAAGTTAGTTACCGGCTACGCTACTTCTTGTAGAGTATGAGTTCTGCTAAGCTACTTCTTGCAAGGGTGGAAGCTTGTGAGGTCACTTTTCCAAGATATCGTTTCGAATGACTGTGTTGATGATGCTTCTCCGTCCACAAGATTGGGAAATTATGTGAATGTATATTGCTAGAAAAGGTTGACGAATGTATGATTAATGAATTTGGAGTAATCAAACTTACTCAAGGTATAAACCTGAATGTAAAGTGGTAATATACAAGCTATAATAATTAAATGATCACGACTTGTGAATAATAATACATACCCTGAAAGGTCAATTGAGCATGCATTGAATATGACACATATACATGTGCATGATTATATATTCATATGATTGAACAAATTAGTGATTGTAAACTATGTGTGTATTGCCTGACTATAAACGCACAAGTTGATCATCAACACCCAAACATTGCCAAATCATCATAGCAATAGCTTTTTTGGAGCGTACCGTGAGTTAATCTAGATGTGTAAACTCAATTATATGTAATTCTGTTGAATTGTATGTGGAATGTGGAATGTACAAACAATTGAATGATGAATGCCAAACTTAGATCCGAAGAATTTAATATATGACATAAGCATATTGAATGAAAAGTACAGAAAGCATAATATGTGAATTGATGCATCTCATTATTTGAAATGCATGATCAAATAAAGTAGTTGTAACCTAAGTAGCTAATGTGTGAAAAAGAGCTTTAAGCTCAAGATTGTACACAAAGAGCCCCAGGCTCAGATAACAATAAACCTGGTATCCACAATGGATACAAGACAATATATGAAATGAGCTTGGTATCCACAACAGATACTGGACAGGTAATTGGGTTGATAGGTGCTAGGTCACAACAAAGCGAAATAAGAAAGAAATCGCATGTGCATTTTCATATACAATTATACATGTATCATATGAATGATTGTGTTGATTTATTGAATTGTTCTGAAATAATAATACGCAATGTTGGTATACAGTACTTGCTAAAATATGAAAAAAAAAAAAAAAGGTCATGTGGTATTCGATATTGGATATTGTAATATAGTTGCTGAATTGAGTTATGTAATTTATTTTGGTGTTCTAACTTGAGTGAACACATCAGTGATGGTTCACTTACTGAGTTCGCAAACTCATTAAAATTGTAAATGTTGATTTTCAGGTTCAAAGAAGTTTTAGCTACTGAGGCTATATAATAGAAGTCTAGTACTTGCATTTTGGGTATAAGAATGGCTCAAAGGTCTGGCCAACTGATATCTGAAGAATCTAGTTTAGAATGTTTTCAGTTAGCATCCCATTTCATGTTAAACATTTTCTATGGAGTATTGAACTCTCAAATGTTATGTAATGTATATACATGGATTATGAATTGTAGTGATACAATGTAATTTTGATGTTTGTGAATGAAATCGGAAGAATTGATCATTTGAAATATTTGTGATATATGTGATGCCTTTTAGTTAATGTGATTATTCTAACGTACCATTTCCGTAGAGTATACTCTCAACTATCCGTGGATATGTTTAGGCATATGTGCTATGAAAGTGGTATGTTACAGTGTATATGCTTAAAGGTGATACGTTAGGTAAGAAACGATATCTAAGAAATGACATTGAGACCATAAGAAATGTGTCATAATCTACCATTATGGGTAGTTTGATATAAGTTCAAGTTTGTACAAGTCTTGATATTGCTTACGCTATGAGCATTCATATTTATGATATGATTGTTGAGCTGTAGTTTAGAAGGTTTTAGATGCTTATAAATAATAAAAGATTACATCCTAATTTATAAGAGAGTTGATAGCCTTGAGCTAATTAATTATATAAACTATGATTATAATGGTTGTCTCGATGGTCTTAAATTGAATTCGATATATTTTCATGTTTTCTAAATGTGCATTCTTTTGGAATAGTGTGAGGCGTACTATTACAATATCACCAACATACATGTAGAGTTTATATCTTGTTTATTTTAGTGATATAAGCTATTGGTTTGAAAAACTTTATTTTAGAACTTATAGTAGTTAATAACATATCTTCACCATTAATTATATATTATGATAATAGTGGAATTGTTTTCTATTCTAAGAACAATAAGAACTCTAACATATTGAAACATGTGGAGAGCAAGTATCTAATTATTAAAGACCATGTTAAAAATAATGATGTTTAGATTAAGCACATCAACATAAAAGCTACACTTACTAACCCATTAACCAAAGGATCAAGAATTGTGATTTTTTCAAAGACATGTACATGATATAAGTGTGTTAGAATATTTCTAATGTTTTAAGTTGGTGGGAATATTTAAATAAAATTTTATGAAATTTTTATATCTGAATAAAATTACTTGATATTTGAGTTTATTGTATGAAAAAAGTTAACATTTTAATTTGCAAGTTTAAGAAAAATTGTCAAAATTACTTGGCACTATATTTTTTTAGTACTAAAATAATTAAACTCTCATTTTATATCAAATGTAGCCTAGCATTAATCTTTATTAGTGGCCACCTATAATTTAGGTGATGTGGCTTAATAACTGGACTATTTAATTAACTTATGATACACAATAATTTAACCAAAAAAACCTAAATTATTAAGGGGTCGTTTGATTCTGATTCTAGTTTTCTATTAAGATTTTCACTTTTTATTTTCTATTTCAGTTTTCATTTCTCTTTCAAATAAGAATAAAAATTATTTGGCTGTTAATGTTAATGTAGTTAAATTTTTATCACTAATAATAATTACATATTAGTTAAAACTTAAAGATTAATTAAATAAATTCATTTTAATATCTTATATAATATTTATTAACAAATTACTAACAAATTATTTTATTTATTAAAATAAATATTTTTAAATTAATTTTTATTATAATAAATAAATCATAATTAATTTTATTTTATATACTTTGAAGATATTTTAAATTTAAATTTATTTATTAATAATTATTTGAATTTAATTTAATCTCAAAAATTAAATAAAATTATTAAGTAAAATTAAATTATTCATGATTCTTATTAGTAATTAATTTTAATTAATTACATATATAATATTAAATTAAAGTATTGATAATTCTTATTAAAAGTTAATATATTAAATAATTAAATAATATATATTTAGTTGATAGTAAATCATATTATAAAAAAAACAAAACTAATTTAATGGTTTTCGTTATTTTGAAAACTAAAACAAACAAACATGTTATTTGAAATTAAAAATAAAAATAAGTTAGAAAAAAAAAGGCCATAAGTTAATGACCAACCTATTAACTCTCCTGATTAAACTTTAGGGCTTTTATTTTTTTATGGCATTAATCAATTTGTCTTGGGTTTGGGATTTTCGTAAACTTTAATGAGTGAGTTTGATCTTTAAGGTGGTTTGGAATATGAAGCATTTGAGTTAATTGATGTGCGGGTGGCTTCGAGGAGAGAGCAATGGATTCAGATCCTGGGTCGGGGGCTTTGAGGTTCTATTTGGTGGTGTCCTTTAATAAATGCAACCTCAACAAATCTCCACAATTAGTTTAACTTGAATTAAAGATCGGATTTTGAAGAAGATTATACTTAAATCCGTCTCTCATCCATCCTACAGTTGTAACTTTACAATAATACCCCTGGAAAAGTAGCCATTAAAATTCAAAGCAACTAACGAATGAGAAAGGAAAAAACCTTAGTGGAGTGGATCATCCTATATTGGTTTTATTTTTTTCCTTTTGAGGAGAAGAGTGTAAGGAATCAACATTAAGGGACAAGATAAAAGAGAAGGAAAACAATTTTGAGAAGAATACGGTGACTATGGCGAAGTACTGTGATCTTTGATTGAGAGAAGGAAGACATGGGGGAGGCAATAAGAAAGAGAAGAAGGATAATAATACAAAAGGGACTTTTTCTAAATTAAAATTTAGACCTTCAACGTTAACTTTGACAACATTAGAAATGGAATTCTAAATTAAAATCGAAAATGACAATGCTAAGAACAAACAAATTATCTGTTAGTATAAATTAAATAAAACTTTATTTAAATGTAATTAGTTATCTTTACAAAACCAAAATTTTAGAGTATGAATAATGAATTTCTACTTCAAACAATTCAATTTGAATAATTAATAGAAATTTTTTGTTAATTTCACTTTTGGTTTCTGAATTTAAATGTACATCAGTCTCTGAAGTCAAGATGCCAATACGATGAAGTATGGACATAACTGTGTTAGTTACGTCGCTTTTTCTGAAACACGCGTGTTTGACAACAACAGTGTCTCGGGGCATAACTTACGTCGCTTTTTCTGAATCTTGTGTTTGACAAGAATGTCTGTGTCCCCAAGTTCTGTTCCCTATACGTGATGAGAGCTTTATTTGATGCATGTAGACTATGGACTTTCGGAATATTAGTAACCAAGCTTCCACCGTCGATAGGGAGTAGCCCAGTATTACTTATAATAACTACTGTTCAGATTCTTAAAAGCCATGCATGATCATATCATAAAAATATGATCTTTACCCAAAAAAAAATGTGTATCAAAAGAAACTCACAACAAACCATTACAATCTTTACCAAAAAATTATGAATAGTATGTATGTTAAAAATTTTATTGCATAAAAAAGAATTATATTAAAGTGAACACAAATTTTGCTGAATTGTAGCTTAATAAAATGTCAAGCCTTTTGTCTCTAGTAACATAGAAAAGTGAAAAAAAAAAAAAGGAACAGAAAAGAACAATCTGCCGTCAGAGTTAGACTGAGCAAGGTTTCAAGCTTTGGTAGCTTCCTGATTCTTCTGTAAATGTTTGTTGTTGATTAGGATTATGTCGCTGTTTACATCCCCTTCCATCTCGAATAAGTGTGGCGACCAAGCATCCACCCCTTCTCCAACACGGGCAAAGAATAAGCTAAGTCACAGTGTGGTGGACGTCAAAGATTTGAGAGACGAGGCCAGACAACAAATCCATCGCATTCTTGGTTTTTCTTATTTGTACAATTTCAATTCAAACGTTGATTCAAGGTGCTCATAACCTCTTTAACCTGATTCAAGAGTCGCATTCTAGAAATTTTCCAACTTTTGAATTGATCTCTGTTTTCGAGCGTGTTTGACTATTTCCTTCTGTTCTCTGCCTTGCGCCAATAAATATGTGTTTACCTACCTAACCTGATTATACGACTCTCCTCCTATCTTAAGATTCAAGCTTCTTTTCTTTCTTTTTTTTTTCCCCCCTCCTCTCCATTGCTTTTCATCTTTCAGAAGAATTCATTTGTTTCGAAGTTTAAATTAATATGTCTGGTTCTCTGACTGAAGACCAAATTGCAGAGTTCCATGAGGCCTTCTGTTTGATTGACATGGACTCGGATGGTATGTATCTCTTCTGCGTATATGTTCTTCACCTCTGTTATTGAGAGCGTCTGATTAATGAACTTCCCGTTGATTTCTAGCTCCAGTTGGCTTGTTGTCAGAATGTCGAGAAAGACTACCAAAGTTTCATCGCAGAATAGCTCCTTTCAAAGTTTCAATTAAGTGTCCAACATTAACGGGAATAGCTTCGTGTTTAGCAAGGCTTAGAAACTCAACCTTCTGAACTTTCACTGAACACCCACATTTACCTGTATGACTAGAAAAAATAGAAGTCAAATGATAAGAAGAGAGAACCATAACCATGACCGCGTATGCTACTGTTTATTGTCAGTGCTTGTTTTCTTGTATCTAATGACGAAGTTGTTTGGAACACATGTAGGGCTCGTTACAGTGGAAGAACTAGCAACAGTAATGCAATCATTGGATGGACCCCCCACAAAGGAAGAAATTAGAGACAAGATGAGTAAAGTTGCTGTTGACGGGAACGGGACATTAGACTTCGAAGAGTTTTTGAATATCGTGGGAAGGAAATTGAAGGTGAAAATAAGTGTTTGTTATTTTGTTCAAGGCAATGCTATTGCTGCTAGGATCACGACTGAAAGAACACCCATTTCTTTTTGCAGGAAAATGTTACCGAGGAGCTAAAAGAAGCTTTCAAAGTATTTGACAGAAACCAAGATGGATTTATATCGGCCAATGAGGTAAATGTTGATAGCTTTAAAAGAGAGAAAAGTTGAGTGTCCTTGGAACGGTCAAACTAGGTGTATGATGTCTCTCGTTTCTGACAACTATCAATTTACTGTGTGTTTGCAGTTAAGACAAGTAATGATAGATCTGGGAGAGAGATTGACGGATGAGGAGGCGGAGCAGATGATAAGAGAGGCTGATTTAGA
Source organism: Erythroxylum guanchezii (assembly GCA_025629825.1). Taxonomy (NCBI): domain Eukaryota; kingdom Viridiplantae; phylum Streptophyta; class Magnoliopsida; order Malpighiales; family Erythroxylaceae; genus Erythroxylum; species Erythroxylum guanchezii. The sequence goes on along the minus strand of JAOTAX010000004.1, from coordinate 13,016,280 downwards.
TGGTGATGGTCTAGTTAGTTATGAAGAATTTGCAAGGATGATGACGGCGTACTGACTCCTCACATGAGTCTTTCTTTTGATGTTTTCCGTTGTCCTGAATAGAGTTGGGGTGTGCCTGTAAATTATAATAGTGATGGTGGGATTGGAAGCCAAGTCCAGGACTTTGGTCACAGGGCCCAAACTAGAAGGAAGAGAAACTAGTAGGATAACATTTCTTTTGTCAACATGAAAAGGACAATTATAAATAAATGCGTTATGCCATATATTCATATGCAATTGATTACGTAGTTAGAGGTTGCCGTTCCCTTCCAAGTTTGTTTTATAAATTGGTAGAAGCAAAATTCAAGTTAAAAGAACAACTTTGAAATGATACGGACTCTATGCTTAGTTTTAGGTTGAGGTTATCTAAATAAAAAGGAGTAAATGAAGTCATTTATCAGAATGATTTTGTTTTCAGTTACTTAAATTTCCCCATTCGCACAATTTGTCAATGACTTTACTAGTTCACTTATTCAAAAGCAAGAGTTTTTTAAATGTAGAGAGCATAATATACTCAATCAGAAGGCCAAAGCACTTGAGAGGTGTCTTTATTCTTTCTTGAATAGATAAGAAATGCTACTGAATGTGAAAGTATAATTGACTTATGGCAACATTGTTGGCACTACTAAAGAGAGAATGTAAAACCAGCCGAAAGAGTTTTTGTGGGTGGGGCTAGAAAATTGGAGCATTGCCAGCAATCTTGCCGTAAGTCATCCTCTTACTTATTGGCAGTATAGAAACTTTGGATATAATTACCATCCCCCAAAGCTAACAATTTGACTTCACTCAACGTTTGAGTATTACGATTAATTTCTGAATCAGTATACCCTTTTCCAATTACATCATCATTCACCATTCAAGTCGCCGAAGTTTGAACATTAATCGTATCAGGACTACATCAATGAATTAAATAGCTTGATGAGAATGCTAGAAGCGAGGACATCAAGGATGTGAACATCTGAGTCGAGGGAAGAAAGCCTCACTACCTAAAAATTGTCAACTTTCGTGTGCTTAGGAATGATTTTGTCATATTCTCTGCTTCCTTTAAAGAGCCACAATGTTTAGTAAGAACCAAGACGGGGTCTTCGATTCACATTTCATTTGCCGTGCGCAAAATTCCATGTTGTCTCAGGCTCTCAGTGGATAAATAACGTTGACGATAGCATGAGAATTTAACATATGTTTGAAACTCTTCACCTTTTGTATCACTTTTTCAATGAAAGAAAGTGTTTGACCATGACAAAACTATAGTACACAGCTTGAAAAGACACTTTGCCGTGTAGACTAAAAGAGAAAAGTTAAACCAATTAGGTTGCTATCTCCTTTTCTGATTTCTTCGCGACAAAGGTCTTGATAATATTCATATGCTAGTGTTTTATAGTAGAAAAAGACACGAAAGAAGACTAACATATAAATTTAGTGGGCTATTTTATCTATTGCCAATTAATTTTAGAATAGAACCTCACTTAAATTTGTGTGTGGTTTAACTTTGCTTCTCGTATGGGTCCGTAAGTTCATTGCAAAATTTCACAGATTGTTCACATTTACCTGGGCAAGGAGAAATATTATGCAGGAAGTAAACTTGCATTCTTAATTCAATTCATATCCATTTTCAACATGGTAAAAGACAAGAAAAGATACTGAAGGAAAATCAACACGAAATTACAGACTAATCTCATAATTAATCAACACAATAATTAACCCTATAATTGCAGCATACTAGATTCAAAAATTGAATAGACAAATACCTAAAAATTGAGAAAACATTGAGTTCAATATTATTTTTTGTGAAGCGAAGTGACAAAGACGCAGATGATTGACTACTGTTATTCCAAACCCTGATTAGAAACCCGTACAGTTCTCAATAGGGCTTCTGTATTTAAGGTTGGCTAGCAGTAAGGTCTCCTGTGCTTTACAATACATGGGTCAAGCCTACCCATCATAGTAAGCTCATAAACACAGGCCCAATGACACATATGAGAGAAGTATCATTGACATCTGATTAATCGGGATTTGTACAAAATTATGTTTATTATGCTAGTCCACAAAATTATGATAAAATTATATCATTCTCCCACTTGAACAGCATAACCAACATCAATGAACAACAGAAACAAACCCCCAGATTAATATAACAATATGTGGCCACAATAGGATGTCAAAATAGAACTAACAATCTCTCAATCATAAGTCCAAAATGAGGTTACAAGTACCTCAACAGTATATAAATCAGACCCAATAGAAGTACTGATAACATATATGCAAGATATCCATACCTCGGTGACCTAAACAAAATGTTTCATAAGGAAATGCTCCAAAAATGGTGATCCGTTTGTGTAATTCCAAACAAAATGGCCCAAGCATCCACCCAAGTTGCCAACTGAGATTTAACAAAATATCTTAGAACAACAAAATGAGACTGGGTATAAAATGTCTCCAACAAAATGCCATATATATCTAAACATTTAAACGTATCTGCGCAGTATATCAATAAAGTATATGGCAATAACAATAATAGCAACAATTAAAAAGAAAAGTCTCTAGACTAAATAACAAAATAGTCAATTACAATGTTGCTATCAAAATAACATAAAAGACAAACTCCCACTAATCCAAGGCATCAAAAGATCTAAATAGACCCATGCGGGTTACATGATTCACAAAAGCCTTAACAGTCAAGCCTTTGGTTAAAGGATTTCCTACCATAAGATCGATGGGTATATGCTCTATGCGGGTCTAAAACTCCTTAATCTTCTCTCTAACAAACATATACTTTGCATCAAAATGCTTCGAAAGCTTGGAGTTCTTACATATTTGAAAGAAGCCCATCACAGCAGAGTTATCACAATATATGGTTAGAGGTCTAGAAACACTCTCTACAAGCTGAAGCTCTAAAATGAAATTCCTCAACTATACTACTTGTCGAGTAGTTTCGTAACAGGCCACATACTCTACCTCCATAGTTGAAGTTGTTGTAAGTGTTTGTTTAACACTTTTCCAAGATACAGCTCCTCCAGCAAGCATAAAGATATATCCTGATGTGGATTTGTGATCATCAGGGCAGCCACCATAATCAGAATCAGAATAACCTATCACCTCAAGGTGATCAGACATCCTGTAAGTGAG
>JAOTAX010000004.1:13002251-13013015 GCA_025629825.1 Erythroxylum guanchezii | reverse complement strand
CTTTGATGTATATGACTTTGGATTTATCTGAAGGTTTGTAATAACCTTAATTCAGGCTGGTTTCTGAAATTATGTTACGTTTCGTATGTTTGGAAACGTTTATTTTTGGATGCTATGAATTCGCGAAATGTTGATGAATGTTTCGTATGTTTTGGTTTTGTCGCGATTCTGTATGCATGTATGATATGTTGTCTGTGTGGCGTCCCGTAACCTCCCAGGGGGTATTAGGGCGTCACAGGCCATCTTCATGTTTATCTATGTAGGTGACCTAATTATTGCTGGAAAAGAGCTAGGCAAAATTATTGAAGTGAAGTATGCTCTGAGCAAACACTTTGATATGAAAGATTTGGGAGAAGCTTAGAAGCTACTAAGGATTCAAATTATAAGGAATAGGAGGGAAGGAAAACTATGGTTGAATCAGCAGAGTTACATTCAAAAGGTGCTTGCTCAATTCAACCTGGAACAAGCTAAGCCTACCTCTATCCCTATAAACTCACATCTTCATATGGTTGCTGGTAAGAGCCCCCAAACTGAAGAAGAGAAGAAAGCTATGGTAAACTACCCCTATGATGTTAGAGTTGGTAGCATTATGTATATAATGCTATGCACCAGACCTGATCTTGCCTATGCTATTGGCATTCTAAGCAAGTTCACGTCTAATCCTGGCTTTGAGCACTGGCAAGGACTAAAGAATTTCTTTAGATACCTTACTGGAACCCTAAGCCACATATTGTGTTTCACTAAAGCTAAGCTCAACTGTTTAAGCATACATGGATATGTAGATGCAAACTACGCAGCAGATAAATACACAAGAAAATCAATTTTTGCATACTACTTTACACTAGCAGGAGACACAATCAGTTGGAAGGTACAACAACAATCAATTGTATCACTTTCAACTACAGAAGCAGAGTTTTATGCAATTATAGAAGGGGTAAAAGAATTAACATGGCTATCAGGCATCCTAAAAGAAATCCGAGCTAACCTAGCTACAATAACAATTTACACTGACAGTCAAAGTGCATTGTACCTGAGTAAAGACCCTGTCCTCCATGAGAGATCCAAGCATATAGATGTGCGACTCCACTTTGTCAGAGACCAAATCGCAAAGGGGGCCTTCAATCTGGAGAAAATAACAGGAGAAAGAAATCCATCAGACTTTGGGACTAAGATATTAACTCAAAAGAAATTCATTTTCTATAGGGATTACTTACAGATAAGTGAAGCCCCATGAAATCAAAGGTGATTTCATCAGATCTCACAATGTGGGAAAACTAGGGTTTTTGGATTCTAAATCACTCACAGATATGTGCTCTAAGTACAGATTAATAGAGAAGGAGGGAAAAATGTGATGATAATCACGATTTTCTCTATTAATCTACACTCAGAAGCAACAAAACAGAAGAGATATAAAGAATTGAAGAAGAAAAGAAGAAGTATATGAAAATGTCGAAGAGGGAAGCATAGAGAAGCTCTTGAATGTTCCAACTGAGACAGAAGCAGAAGAATTAGCTTAAGTGACTTACACATGAGGCACACGTGACTAAAAAAAAGCATTTGATCAATACAAATTGTTTACAATACAAGACAGAAGTTAATGATCAAAACATCTTCGTATAATGAGATTCATCTAAGAAGACCAAGTCAGAGGCTTTATTACCAACATGCACAGTAGCATAAGCATGTATTAGTGGTCATGTGACAAGCACGTGTTCAAATCTCAGACTCAGTCAAAGCACAACCGAATACAACTATTTCAACACCTATAAATAGGACACAATTCAGGCATCAGATATAGATGGTATTTTTCCATTGTATTGCAAAACAAAAGTCCAGTGAGTGTAAGAATCAGACAGGAAAAAATTATTAGAGAGTGCTAGGGTACTTATCTATGGGTACAAGCGGAGTTCTAAGACTCTTTTGCAAGTATTTAGATAAACACTCAATCTTTGTACAATCTTTTTCTTCTTCTTGATACTAGTGGAACCACTACAAGTGAGATCCTTGAACGCAGATAGCATTTGAGCTATCAAACCAAGTAATTCTGGTGTTCTTTGTTTTTTGCAATTTACAATACCTGCAAGATTTAATATCTTTATCAGTCTTTAAGGATTAAAGCAATAGTATAAGTTGGACCCCGATCTTTCAATGGAATTTAGAAATAAGAAATGATATAAAATCAGTGTTTTTATATATGCATTGTGTAATGGAAGTATTTATGCTTTAAGGAAATTATGAGAAAAGAATTATGGGTTTTCGATGTTTCTTGATAATTGTGGAGATTTGATGGGTTATGAAAGTTCAAGTGGATTAGTTAATTGAAATGGAAGTTGAAATTAAGAAATAAAGAGTGAAAGTGTGAAAAGTTACTAAATTAGAAAAGTTTGACTTTTTAGGGTTAAAAGTTGACTTTTTGATTTAAGCAAAATGGGAGAAAATGATCTTCTTGAGACTTGTAGTGTTTGTTAAAAGCTTTCTGTGGCCATAAAATATGCTATTTTTCGATGTCGAAAACGGGACCCAACATTTATGGTATCAGAGCCCAGTAATAGGATCTTACTTGGGCGCTTATGTTTGTTAAGAGTTCTAAATGGATAAGATTGAATTAGCGAGAATGTGATAAAGATGGAAATGGATTTTTCATGCATGATGTGAAGAACCTAGGAGATTGTTTGATTAAGGTGATGAGTGAAGTTTGATTCTAAGAAAGTGTTAATGGAAATTGAGAGGAGAATTTCATGATAAAAATTGGAAGAATTGATTTTAGCTATACATGTGTGAGATGAAATAAGAAATACTTGAAGGATAGAATTAAATGATATGAAAGTATTTTGAAGAATTGAATTGATTGTTTGAGCAAAGTGACCAGAATTATGATTGATCTTAGAAAAGTGCTAATGAAATTAAGATCTGAATTCCGATGAATTTAGATTAATTAATTTCGGATATATACGTGAGATACGATTTAACTGGTTTTGGTCCATATTAAGGTTTCGTTAAAATTGGACCATTGACTTGTGTCAGCTTATTAAGAAATAGTGTTTTGATATGATATAGGAGTTATAGGCAAGAAATGAAAATTTGCGAAGATATAATAAGAAATTAGAGAAGAAAAGTGATTGATTATGATTAGATCCGACAAATTGATGATGTCTTACTTGATTGTATGATTAGATAAGAAATATTATGTTACTTGCTGATTTCTTACGTATGAATTTTGAGGATGAAATTCTTTTAAGATGGGGAGAAATGTTGGACCCCGATCTTTCAATGGAATTTAGAAATAAGAAATGATATAAAATCAGTGTTTTTATATATGCATTGTGTAATGGAAGTATTTATGCTTTAAGGAAATTATGAGAAAAGAATTATGGGTTTTCGATGTTTCTTGATAATTGTGGAGATTTGATGGGTTATGAAAGTTCAAGTGGATTAGTTAATTGAAATGGAAGTTGAAATTAAGAAATAAAGAGTGAAAGTGTGAAAAGTTACTAAATTAGAAAAGTTTGATTTTTTGGGGTTAAAAGTTGACTTTTTGATTTAAGCAAAATTGAAGAAAATGATCTTCTTGAGACTTGTAGTGTTTGTTAAAAGCTTTCTATGGCCATAAAGTATGCTATTTTTTGATGTCAGGAACGGGACCCAAAAGTATAGTACAAAAATCCTAACAAAAAGTAATATGGATGTTAATTAGGACTAGTTTAAGGAGTAAGGTTAGCTCTAGTAAATATATCAATGTAGGATCAACTTACTCCAACCTTAGAAATAACAATCTTGTATCCTTTAGACTTGTCAAGACCATACCAACTTCTCTTGTAACAACTTGGCCTCCTTTTAAAGTACCACACAAGCCTAGCTTAGCCACATTAGAGAAGAGGCTTCATCTTCAAAATTCTTTATTAGACTTCATAACTAAGTACTATTATCACAATTTTGAAGTGTGAACCAATAAGCTACGCAAGGTTAAGTTCAAGAAGATGAGTGACAAGTTCTATATCATTGACGAGATCTCACCTAAATATCCAAAGGACGATGAGTGTAATTTCTATCCTACACCTAATAAGATGTGTTTCTATCGAACAAGACAAGCTTTTGGAATTGTAAATTCATCTGGAATTAACTAATATATTCTCTTGATTGGGATAGAGACAACACAATCCTTATTAATCCAACCTAATCTTCTACTTCAAGAAATTATCTTTTCTAAACACAACCTTGATCTAGATAAAGGAATCTTGTGGAGAAGAGCATTCATATAGGTCCTCTCTTTGTTCTTTATTTTACTTAGATTTTTAAATAGCATATTGACAATTATGTTGGTTTTGTGACAGTCATGAATATAGATAAGATGACTATAAAGATAAAGACAAAGTTAGGTGGTTAGAAATATTGCACATAGTCCTTGGCGCAAACTTTTTGTTTAAGATTTTAATAATAAATGCAAGTGTCATTCTACATATTTATATACGAACTTAAAGTAGTTTGATAGCTATGTTGAATTCCAAAGCAAACACCTTAGTTTTTCCATACTGTCGTAAGTAAGACATCCACACATATTCTGTTTCTTAATTAATTAATTAAACTCCACACGGCCGTAGGTAAGACATCCACACAAATTCAACATCCACACGAACACAGTGCATAAATTATGAAACCAATACACAAAACCCAGTATAAAACAAAACCCACTAACCGAAAATGCAGACGCAGAAGGAAGAAGGGAATCGCAAATGCAGAAGGCAACCGACGGCGAGAAGGAAGAAGGAACGAAGACGTAGAATGAAAAGGAACCTAAGGCGAGAAGGAACCCACTGCGAGAAAGAACCCACTGCGAGAGAGTTAAAAAAAAAACACTTTTTCTTTTGACCCTCTTTTTCTTTTGACCCTACTTTTTCTTTTGATTTTTCTTCTTGTTCTAATTTATTTATTAATAATATAATTTCTATTATTTTGTCGAGTTTTGTATTTATTCGATCTAAACTATGAATTGTTTCTTGTAATTTATGAGGTTGAATTGTAGGCAAAATTGTTGTAATTATTTCTGTTAACTAATTTTCAATTTTGATTTGCTCATCAATTAATTCAGATAATTGTTTACTAATACTCATAATGTATTTTTAATATGTTCTGTTAAGTCGGTTATCTTTTGTTTTATAGTTATTAATTCGTTATTAATATTTTGTTCAGAAGTTAATGCTTCTTTGTGAATGAAACTTTGAGGTTCTGTAATTCGAATAGGTTTATCAAAATTTATTCCAGGTTCAATAAATCTGATAGGTTTTTCTAATCTAAGTGATGATGAATGTAATAAAGGCTTCTTGATCGATCGATCTTCTGATAAAGATAATCTGGGTGTAGAGGGTTCTAATACCTTTATTGGATATTTTATTGCTAGTAATTCTCTTAAGGTAGTTCTGAGATTAGTACCTACTTTTGCTACATCATTAAATAATTGATCAAATTTTATCTGTGTTTTTGAATTCAATACTATGATGTGAGTTTGTTAAAGCGTAATTAATTTGATAAGTAATTGAAAAAGGATATTGTCATATATTCATTAATTGTTCTCGATAAAATTTATAAGTGATAGTAATAGTTTCATCTAAGTTATATGATCTTAAAGGGATACTTAATTTTAGACGAGTATTAAATTTAATTTTTCCATAAGCTAGATTTCCATTCATAATTCCAATGATTTGATCATTCAAATATGTCATTCGTTCATCAATGATAGCCATTTTTATGGAAGAATCGATTCCTTAAAGTAGATTTTAATATGATTTGGATTGTAGATAAATGAATATAACCTATTTATGTCTTTTGTCTTAAGGAATTTTTTATAATTGTTTATAAATTTGTTCTTGATTTATTAAATTTATTCGGATATGTCCATTACATTGGTCGATGCGTATAGGTGTTTTATGTACTAGTTTTCCATAATAAATAATGTTTTTTCTATTTATAAGATTTTTAATAAGAGAATTATTTATATCTTGCCAACTTTTAGGTTTAGTTGAGTTTTTGCAATTTGTTTTTTCTTTTCATTAGATAATAAAGTATTTATATGAAAAATTCCAGTTGATTCAGTTAATTCTAAGGTATTAACATCTAATATATTTTCTGTATTATTGGTTATTTTTTAAGATATATTTGTTATTTCAGACATTAACGATGAATAATTTGCTTATGATTAGTTAATTGATTTTTTAACTCTTGTAATTCCAGATTATATTCATTGTAAAGATTAGTAGTTATGTATAAACGTCCTTTAATAGGTTTTAATCCATGATTATGGGTGATAAAAAAATTGTAAGTAATTATAACGTTCTTCATAATGTTCTTTTTCTTCTTTGCATTGAAGTACTAGGCTGGTAATAACTAAGGTTTAATTGGTTAAATTTTTACAGATACTACAAGTATTGCATATATTACAATTATTCATTTATATGAGTTAGATAATGTTCTTTAAAAAGTTCGTATAGTTGTTTAATTTCAGTTTTTTCTTGATTATATAGTGCAGTATTATTATTATTAATATTTTGAAATGTTTAAAGAGTAGAAGCTGAGCATTTATGAATTGAAAAAAAAGTGTATTGTGAAGTGAATTCTTTTATACATTGTTGACTTATTTTTAATCTTTGTTCTGCATGTATAATTAACCTATGAATTTGTTTGACAAACAGGCATATTTTAATCTAAGTTGTCATAAGAAATATTTGGATTCTGCATTTTTTCTAGTAAATATTGCATAAGAAGTTTTTTAAAGCCATAACGTAAACAGGTAAATAAAAAATCATTTAATTCACTTTTAGATAAATAAGTAAAACTGACAGATAAAAAGATAATAATAGGAATAAAAGCATAACTAAAAAGTAAATACACATAGATAATGAGTGATGAAAACATAAAAACTAAAATAAGCATACCTTGTTTCTTGTTACCTTTTAATAGCCAAACCACAGGCAGAGATAGGAATTTGAGAGAGAAAGGCTATGTAAACTTTGAGCGTTTATTTTTTCATACGAGCAAATGCTCAAAAGGTTACATTATATATAGATAAGAGACGAAACGGTCGTCCAAAATAAGAAAAGCTAAAGGAAAGATTCTAAAGAAAAAGGCTAAAGAAAAAGACTAAAGACACTAAAGAGAAAGTAAAAAAAAGAAAAGCAACTGTAAGCTACGTGGCCGACAAAGACCCTAATTATTTACAAAGAGGGGCCCATATGGGCCTACATTTTTTTTTCTTTATTCTTCAATGATTACATCCTCCGAAGAATTATCATTAGTAGCTTTGTCTTGTTGTGATGATGTAGTGGGACACTGATTGCAATGATGTTGTGGATAATGCTTTAACTGTTGGCAAATTACATGTTGTGACTGGGTAGATAATCCTGAGAAGATAGTAGAAAAGGTTGCTTCTGATTGCTTGATTAACTGGAGTGCATCTGGTGATATAGGTGATCTATATGTTGATATCATAATGACGTTGGGTCCACGGTAGTTGATCTTTATCAATGATTCTGGATTGACCTTTAAGTACTACTGGAATACTCTTTTGATACAATTGAGATTAAACTGATTTACTATATCCTAATTGAATTCATACTTGAGAGGTGCATCAATTGGTGGATACATTCTATTGCTAATGCCTAGTTGAATATAAGCAATTTTGGATAATAATACTTCTGTGTCCTTCAAATTGTCCGCTTGTTTAAAAATTGGATAAGTACTAAATACTTCGATGAATATTTCTCAGTCTTTTGCAAACCGTTCTTTATAATTTTTATGGCTAAAATAAATCCTACAGGAAATTCTGAAATGGTATGTAAATTAGTGAGATAGATAGTATCGATAAGTCCACTTTAGAAGAAAAGGAAAGTGGTTATAGGGTCTGCATTAAAAAAGATGATTGCTTTTAGGCCATATTGTACATAGTTTTGTGGATAATATTTCTAGGCTTCGGTCCATTCATTGAGTGCTTGGAAACAGTCATAAAAACCTTAAAAGGTAATTTTCTTCATTTCTTCTTTCATTGCTCAGGTAGGAACTGCATTGATTTTATCAAGGTTTATGGGTTTTCCTAATGGATTCATGGTAGAATTGGATGGTTGTTTTTCAAAAGCTTGTTTATAATGTCGTTTTAAAGAGGGTTCTCTAAAGTCAGCTAAAGCTTTCTCAACTTCGGATTGGGATGAATAGCTTCGGTGAATATTAGAAGGTTTATTTGTAATATGAATGGCGGCTTTATAAACTTTTTCTTCCTTATGATCTTATTTCTTTTGTGAAGTGTGGGGTTCAAGAGAGGATGAAATGGAGTTTTGAGTAATTTGGTGAGGGGTGATAGGTTGGATAATAGGAGTGGAGTCAACAGAAGGCTATTGTTTTTCTAATAGGGTAATGGTGGATCTTAATTGATGAATTTCTTTAGTGACAATACTTACTTGCTGCTGTAGAGTTAATAATTCTGCTTCCTTTTTGCCAAGGGGGTCCTTTAGGCATTCTATAGCTGCTTCCATTCGTATGTTAAGATTTCCGCAAAAGTATTATTAGTAGAATTTAAGTAATTAATTTGAAATGTATAATGATTCAATTCAAGTTGCCATCTAATCAATCGGCCTTGATTATGACTGGCTTTAATACTGATTTTGTAAATCCACATAAATACTTTGAATATATTTGTATTTGGAATTCAACAGGTAATAAATCAACTCTCCATTTTCGTAGAGTTTTAATATATGCAAGTATTTCCTTCTCATGAATAGGATGGTTACTTTCAGTGAGAGTAAAAGTCCCATTTATATATTTACATAATAGATAATTACAGATAATTCCTTGAATTAGGTAGTTGTGCTAAAAGGCAGCCTGCCCATGTATCCATGCTTGAATCAATTTGCAGAATCAATTTATCCTTGTCATGATAATTATATAATGCTGGTAATATTGTACAAAGAGATTTTAAGAGTTTAACTACTTTTGTATCTTCTTCAGTCCAAGACCATTGATGTTTTGTACTACATTTAATTTGTAATTGTTTTCTGACTTGTGCTAAATTCTTTAAAAAGCCTTGGTCTGATATATAGTTTAATAAACCTAAAAAGCGTTGAACTTCTGTTACATTTTTTAATTTGTCAGGAAATTGATGTAATTTTTCAAAGATATTTGGTTGTAATTTTAGAAATCCATTGGTAAATTCTATTCCTAAGTATTCAAAAATTTTTTGGGCTAATTTTATCTTCTTTTTACTTAATATTAATCCTTTGTTTTTACATTTTAATATTACTTGTTTGACTTTTTATAAATGGTCTTCTTTAGTTTTATTTGAAAAAATAATTATATCATCTATGTATGCTAACGAAAATTCTTTTAATCTTTCAAAATTATTATCCATAACTCGTTGGTAAATTCCACAAGCTTGTTTTAGTCTGAATGGTAATACATTCCACTGATAGTGTTTTTGTGGGGGACATGTAAAAGCAGTTAGTAGTTTGACATTTTCATGCAATCTTAGTTGCCAATATCCAGATTTTGTATCTAAAGTAGTAAACCAAATATGTTCTTTTAATTTATTAGAGATGTAATCTTTCCGATGTAACTTATAAGCATCTCCTATGGTTGCATTATTTAATTCTTTATAATTAATTACCATCCTTCTTTTTCTTCGTTTTTGTTCAGAATGATTGTTGACATAAAATGCTAGGGCTGAATGTTTGCTAGTACTTGGGGAAATTAATTGTTTTTCTAATAACTCAGAACATTCTGTAATAAATTTTTGTAGATCTTGTTGAGTATATGGTATATTATTTTTAATATTTATTTCCTTTAAAGGGTCTTTTAATTTTATTTCTATTAATTAGTTATTAGTATTGTTTAAAGGATCTAATAGATTTTCACTACAAACTTTGTTAATTAATGTCTCAATTTCATTTTGTATTGTAAGATTGTTTTGAATAAAAAATTGTAGTTGATCTAGTTTTTCTGTAATTAGCTTTAAAGTTTGATAATAAATTAATAACTAGTATGTTATATAGGAATTTTTAGGATAATCAATTTTTGATTTAATGAATTGATTATTGGAGTTTTTAATATTATATAATGTCAAGATTGACATAATGGATTATATAATTTTAAAAAGTTGTTTCCTAAAATTAAGGGTAATCCGGATTCTTGCTGATATATTGATGGTACTGTAAATGTATAATTTTCTATGATAATATTATTATAATAACTTACATACCAAATGTATTTTATACTTCCGTCAGCTATTCTAATTTGTAAAGGTTTAGTTAATTTTTTCCACTTAGTTAATAATGTTTTTGTAGCTATACAAATAGTAACTCATGTATCTATATCTGCATTAACTTTTTTATTCTGAATTATCACTTAAATAAAAGTAGTGTTTGGATTCATCTATTGATTCTGAATTTTGAAGTTCATAGAGGTATAATGAAGAATTTGTTGAATATGTTTCATAATCCGATTCGATAGGTTCAAGTTTATATTGTAAAGCAGAGTTTAGAATATTGATTTTTTCGTTATATTTATTTTGGTTTCGTTTTGGACAATTATTTGCATAATGACCTTCTTCTTTACATAACCAACATTTATATTGTTTTTTTATTTTGGGGACAATAATTCTTTTTTGGTTTGTATTTTCTATAAGCTTGTTTTCTAAAAAACTTTTTATAAGATTTACAAGATCTATCTTTATTTTTAAGATATTTTTTCCATCTATAGTTTTTAAATTTTGGGTGTTTTCATCGAGGA
>JAOTAX010000004.1:12976997-12992553 GCA_025629825.1 Erythroxylum guanchezii | reverse complement strand
CTTTGCATATTGTTTAGTATACTTTAAATATTATTTAGCATAAATAATTTTATTATAAAATAAAATATAGTTAAAATCAATAAAAATACTTTTTATTTTTATGTTGCCAAACAATCTACTGTATGAAGCTCTTTTAAAAAAGTTTTTTTTAATTGACAGCCAAACAATTAACTGATTTTTTAAAAAAGCTCATCCAAACAGGCACTTAAAACAACACCTTAAACTTTATTCATGTTTTCAGTATATTTTTAACTGTTTTATTGCACAAAACCTAGTACTTGATTACATGCGCAAATCTATAGGCTTTACATATGACCATCTAAGATTTTTAGGGTAATTGTAACACAATAGATATGTATGTATGTATATATATATACAACTCTATAAAATTAAGATTTGCTTTTTTCAATTATAAACTCACAATTTGATAATATACACTTTAACATATTTTATTTATATAATAATTCAATAAATTAATTTATGTTACTAATAGTGTTATATAGAAAATGCATATATACATTTTGACAAGTCATGATTTATAACATTACAAAAGAAAGATTAGGATACTTTTATTTAAAATATTATTTTATCATAGTCACTATCTTCTAATGGCGTGAATTTTGTTAGCAGTAATTTGTGTAGTAGTACGTACCAATTAGCATACATGTCAATTAACTAAGGGTGTGCTTGTTTGAGGGATATAGGAAAAAGGGTATGGGTATGAAATGAAAATTGATGGTTGGTATGAACCTATCACTGAAGATCTAAGAGTTTCATTCCTTGGTTTTGGACAATCTTCCATTCCTCTCATAATGTAGAGGAATGAGAGTGATTGCATTATAATTAATTAAATATGGTGAAATCAATTAAATAGTTAATTACACTATAATTAATTAAAATATGGTAATTAATTAATTAATTAAAATATTATTATTCATTAAAATATTATTATTCATTAATTAAAATATTATAATTAATTAATTAATTATAATATAATTCATTAATTAATTAAATATTGTAATTAATTAAAATATAATTCATTCATTAATTAAAATATAATTTATTTTTTAATTAATTAATTACAATATTTTTTACAAACCAACCACTATCAATTGTAATGATAATCATTCCTTCATCTTAACCAACCATCATAATTATAATGATTATATCAATTCTCATTTTTTCCTATATTCATTTCCATTCTTACTCCTATTACTTTTTATGAACCAAGCGCCTCTAAATCTTTTGAGATGGTAATTCGTGATCTGCAATTGCTCCACATTGAACATATCGATCAATTTCGTTTTTAAAATTTTGATATTAAAAATAAAAAATCAAAGATATGGATATATCAGTCCAGTCCAACCAAGCGCTAGCAACTGTTATCCACGATCGAGGGGATCAAGCTTCGTCTTCTTCGAAAATGAATGGTGGGGCCAATTTCATAATGGTCACAAATATTATATTAAATGTAGTTATTATCGTTGAGGTTAACTGGCTTATGTGTTTAAAGCACATTTGGTGCAGAGAACTAGTGGAAACAGTTTTTGATATACATCACGTCCTGATGAGACTTGTTTCACTTCCGAAAAAAGTGGAAGAAAGAAAAGACGAGGATGAACAGAATGGAATCAAACAAGGGGAAGGAACACAAAGAATCCAACAAAAGACAAGTCACAGATTTAGCAACCTTGATCTGTAAACCACTATTTCTAGGAAGACAAGTCATGCATGTGTGCATATTAGTTTTGTAGCATTATTCAACTTCCGGGAAGCAGGTTATATTCTTTGTTATGTTCGTAAGCACTTTGAGAATTCCTATAAATAAATAAAGATATCCTAATCCTTGAGAATACGTTATACAAAGACAGGTAGAGGTTTTTTTTTTTGGTAAATAAGACAGGTAGAGGTTAGATAGAATGAAAACTCTTTCCACTTTTCCTTTTCCACTTCTTTTGGCTATTTAATTGCAACTTTTCCTTCTCAGTTAGCTTATGCAAAGACTACCACTTTAAATGAAGATTAAATTTGGAGCCAACAAAAAGTAGAATTTGTATGGAGGGTAAGGGGAATCTCGAAAGAACCAACAAGGTTAAGGCACGAGAAATTTTGCCTCTGAAAAAACCTTCCGACCTGCTCAGATTCCTCACCGTTTCATATGTTCAAACGAGTCCTGCGAAGGGACTCGTTATAAATTTGGCCCAGCCGATGTGCATCGAGCTCAATTATAACTTCGATTTATATTGCCCCATGGAAATACGGATACTACGTAGCAAAGCTTTGGGGGGAGCAAACGAATGTAAAGAACAAACAAGAAAAGTTAAAATCATTATTATATCAAGGAGGTCTACCGTCCTTAGAAAGCAATTAAGAAAATACATATACCAGTACATGATGATCAACACTGGGCAGTAATTAATGTGACCAATTAGCGATTAAGATAAATAGTACAGAGGGTTATCAAAAGGCTTGATTACCAAAACAGGGATTGAGAATCGAGATCATCAGCATGTATTAGTCCACAAGGAAAGGCTTATCCAAAGTAATAAATACAAATAACTCACTTGGTCCGGTTCATTCACCAGCTTAGTCAAGCACTACAAAGTAATAAACAGAAATAAATTTTCACATTATACATTAGGGATTCAAAAGGAAAATTAAGAAAGAAGCACGACCCTTTTATTTGTGAAGACTGAAGACCATCGTCAAAAAGCATCCTGTTAAGTAGAGCTGAAATAATGAGAAGTAGGGTTCTTTCGTGAAGCCATCAACAGGTGAAACTACCACATGATCTGATCTTTTCCCTTAAAGGCGGAAAGTTTAGATCATGCTGGCAGCTTCAACTGCTACTGGTGCACGATCCACTCAGGACTTATAATCCAGAGAGACGCAAAACTGAATTGGTTTCAGTGGTGGACAAGAGAGAAAGAAGAGCATACATATTTATAGCGGCTAAGGATAAATGTGTGAAAAGGTAATTTGTCACATAATTATTGTAATAACTAATAAGAGACAGGTGAAAAGCTTTTTGTAGAAAACAATACACTAAGAACAAATTGAAACAGCAGACGGGCGGTTGCATGCTGTGGTCCAAAGCAAAGACAAAAGATGAATATTATCACGACCACGCCACCACCATGCAGACAAAAATAGCGAGTTCTTCTAGATGTTAACCTTACACTTTTCTTTTTTATCAACTTTAACTCTGCCTTTCTCTTGGTGTTGTTTGTATGAACCTTAAAATGAGTGCTACTACAGCATAGCTTGGGGCCCATTTTGATGGATGCAAACGGAATAAGGAAATCCCATAACCTAGTTAACAGTCGATGCTCACGTGGCTCTTTTTGTCCATGCCATGTTTGGTTCTTTGCTCTCTACCTTACTTACATACCCTTTTTAGGTGTCTTTGTTTCTTCTTGTGGCGTGGAGTGTTTGGTTTATCTGTAATATGAAAGTAGCAATGAGGTACATATGCCATTTGTCAGAAACTTGATTCTCTCGCATCTTAGGCTTACCTGCTGGCACTTATATATATAATTTAAGAGGTGTAATAAAGGTTTTTAGTAGAAATCTGCAACCATAGAACTGCCGCCGAGTTATGTAACTAATGATTTTTCTGTTGAAGGTATGCCCGTAAACTCTCCGGGCACACCAAAAATTACTCCCGTCAAATGGTAAAGTCGCCATGGAACATATTTAGGGTCTAAGCGATAAATAACGCATGGAATTAATGTATTGGAATTCAATTTAAATTTTGTGAACGATTTTAAATGATTTTGCGCCCTTTTATGTAAATCTGAAATAACGACTGCCAATTGTCACCTTTCGAATAGAACAAGAACTTTACCCCTATTTACTCCATTGTTTGATTCCTTTGGTTTGGTAGATGTGTGACATGTAACCAATAGATGCATGCAGACACATCACAAAGGAAAAAGGTGGATAAGCACAACTGTCTGAAGAAGAGTTCCAGAGTGTTGGAAAATGAAGCAATTATATTATTGAAGCAATTAATTAATTTTGATATATTTCCTTAGTTTATTTATTTTTTTATGCACGTATCTCTACATTTAAGAACTTATAATTTTGGGAGTTAAGTTGAATTAAATAAATTTATTGTATCTCATATATTATGAGGTGTGTTGTATACCTATAAATATTTCACATACTAGTGCATTTGAAACTAAGTCAAGAAGCTAAGAAATCAAAATAAAGTGAATTTACAAAGAGAGTTTGAGTGTTCTTTCTTCTCTACTTATTTCTTTATATATTTTCCTATAAAGCGGTATCAAGAGCATAGTTGTTTGAAAAATGTCTAACTCCGTTGGGCAACACCCAAACTCACAAAAGAGAATTATGATAATATTAATGTATTCATATGAAGGCAATTATTGACTGATAAGATGCATGGGAGATGGTAGAGCAATTGGATATGAAGAATCGGCAAATGAAGGAGCATTAAATCAAGCCCAAAGGAACATATTGCAAAGGAATCGTAAAATAGATCAACATGCTCTTAGCATTATCCATGTAGCATTAGTGATGAAATGTTCGAGAAAATGTCAAGCTCAATAAAGGCAAAATAAGCTTGGGAGATTCTTGAAAATGTTCACAAAAGAATTCACAAGGTGAAAAGGTTGTATCTTCAAGCTTTAAGAGGGGAATTTGAATCCTTGAATCCATTCATAATTATTATACAAGAGTCTTGCCAACTATCAATCAAATAAGAAGCTATTGTGAAAAATTAGAAGATGCTCGAGTGGTGGAGAAAATTATTCATACTCTTGATTCAAAATGTGATCTTATTGTTGTAGCTATTGAACAATCCCAATACTTGGAAGACATGACTGTTGATGAATTTCAAGGATTTTTACAAACTTACAAAGAAAGATTGAAAAAGAAGGTGTCTCTAGTTCAGGCACTTCAAGCTAAGGTTTCTTTGAAAAACAAAGAGCAAACATCCTCTAGCTCACAAGAAAGAGGAAGATGTCGAGGTCAAGGCTATGAAAAAGATAGATATCATAGTGGTCATAATTGTAGTCATGGAAGAGGAAGAGGAAAAAATACATATCAATTTAATAGTAAAGATAAAGCCAACAATCATAAAACTCAAGAGATCATGAAAGCTATGGCTATAGGAGAGGAGGTAAAAGAAGGTATGACCAATCTAATATTCAATGTCATTATTGTCATAAATATGGTCATTATTCCTATGAATGTTGGAGCTCTGCTAGTAACCAAGGAAAGGCTTGTCTTGCAAAAACAAAAGAAGAAGTAGATCAATTCTTGTTGTTAGTCAATAAAGGCGACGAAAATGAATTCAAGTAGTATCTCGAAACAGGTGCAAGCAACCATATGAGTAGAAACAAAGATCTATTCATAGATCTTGATAAAAAGGAAAAAGGAGAAATTGTTTTTGCTAATGATTCAAAAGTTTCCATCAAAGGCAAAAGTGATGTTCTTATCCTCACAAAAAATGGTAGCCGTAGACTTATTTCATATGTTTACTATGTTCTTTCTTTAAAAAGAAACATTTTAAGCTTGGGACAATTGCTAGAGAATGGTTATGATATCCTCTTACAATATGCTTATTGCACTTTGAAAGCTAAATCAAATAATTTGATAAGAATGGTCCTTACGTTAAAGGCTATAATCTTGCTCAGTATTAAAGTTAATCATCCAATTCAAGGTACTTAAAGACGTATGTCAAAGATTTCTCGACTTTGGCACATGAGATTTGGTCATCTAAATTTTGAAAGATTAAATTTATTTCCAAAAGAGCATATGATGGATTGATTGCCTCTCATCACACGACACGATCAATTATGTGAAAGATGTCTCTTAAAGATGCAAATGAGAAAGCGCTTTTCAAAGGAGTCCATTTCAAGAGCCATCAAGCTACTTCAACTAGCTCATGTTGATATCAATGCCCCAATTAAGCGATCCTCTTATGATAAAGCTAAATATTTCTTACTCTTTATTAATGATTTTTCTCACAAAACTTGGGTTTATTTTTTGAAAGGAAAGGATAAAGCTTTTAGTGTCTTCCAAAGATTCAAATCCTAAGTTGAAATCGAGAGTGGATTTGCCATCAAAGCTTTGAAAACGGATAGAGGAGGAGAGTTCATTTCCATGAAGTTTACCAAATTTTATGAAGCTACTAGCATTCGTCATTTTCTCACAGCTTCATACTCTCAACAATAAAATAGAGTTGTGGAATGTAAAAGTAGATTTATTCTCAACATAACAAAAAGCATGCACAAAAGCAAAATTATACCTAAGGAGATTTGAGCAGAAGTTATCGTTTACGCTATATATTTGTCTGACATATCCCCTACCAAAAGTGTTCGTAGGATAACACCTCAAGAAACTTAGAGTAGTAAGAAGTCTAATGTTTCGCATTTGCATGTCTTTGGAAGTATTGCATATATTCATGTTCTTAAAGAGATGAGAACAAAGTTAAATGAAAGAAGTGAAAAATATGCCTTCATTAAATTATAAGTTAGAACTCAAATTCTAACTGCTATAAGATATTTAATCCTACCAATAAAAATATTGTTAATAGTACAGATGATGATTTTGATTAAAAAAACTCGTGAAAGTGAGATGTCTCTCAAAACAAAGAAAATGTTTCATTTCGTATGCTAGAAAATTCAAACCATAAAGATATTGGTGTTACACCCCACTCACCAAGAAATTAATCTTAACAAGAAATTAATCTTTTTCTAAGAGATCTTTATGAGTCCAAAGAGATGATAGAAAATTCAATACTATTTTGTCTCTTTGTCAAGTCTGAACCACCACACTTTAAAGAAGCAATTCAAGAAAAAAATTGGAGACTTGCAATGGATGAAGAAATCCAAATAATTCAAAAGAATGACATGTGAGAACTTTCTACTCTTCTAAAGGGACAAAAGGCTATTATTGTGAAAATGGAAATGTAAGATCAAAAGAAATGATAAGGAAAAGTAGAAAGCTAAAAGGTAAAGCTTTTTGTTAAAGGCTATAGTCAATAATATAATATGGAGTTAATTATGATGAAGTGTTTACTCTCGTGGCTTGATAAGAGAGAATTCGTTTAATCATCTCCTTGGCTGCATCAATGAAGTGGAAGATTTATCAAATAGATACCAAGTCTATCTTTTTGAATGGATACCTCAAGGAGGAGGTGTGTATCTAACAACCATTAGGGCAAATGGAGAAGGGAAACCAAGATAAAGTGGTAAAGTTGAAGACATTATACGGCTAAAATCAAGCTCCAGGAACTTGGTACAACTATATTAACAAATATTTTCAAAGCATAGATCATCAAATGTCCACTAGAACACTCTTTATATCGAAGATGGTGAAAATGGAAAATTTCTTCTAGGATGCCTATATATTAATGATTTAATGTTTGTCGAATTCAAAAAGACAATTGATTAAAGAATTTGTAGTGATGGATATATAACTTATGTTCTATTATCTTGGTATTGAAGTAAAGCAAAATGAAGAAACAATCCATTTCATGGGTATACTGCCTTTATTTGGAGTTTGAAGATACAACTCATTACGACTCTACCACTGCTTCTTACATCAGTCATCCAATGTGGTTGAAAAGATTGTTGAAGACCTATATGTGGCTCAAAATGAAACTACTACTATTTTCATGAACAACAAATTTGCCATTATATTGGAAAAAATCTTTATCTTTCATAATCAAAGTAAGCACATAAATACAAAATTTCAATTTATAAAAGAGCTCTGAAAATAAAGAGGATGATCTTTCTTTGAAAGTTTTACGTACAAAACTATGCAAGTAGTTCAAAGTCACAAAGAAGAATCAAATTTAGAGAGAAACGTTGAAAAATAAAGCAATTATGATAGTGAAACAATTAATTAAACGTGATTCAGTATAAGAAAAATACGTTCAAGAACTTCTAATTTCTAAGATTTAAGTTGAATTAAATCAATTCATCGTGTCTCATATATTATGAGGTGTCTTGTACACCTATAAATACTTCATGATAACATTTGGGTTGAATAGAATAGGGAGCATGAACTACTATTAACTATTCGTTGTGATAGTTGCTAAATTAATCAATTGAATACAATATCTCATTGTTTTGGTTGCAATAAACTACTCCATCTTCCAACAATAAGATTCCACCCGGCATGTTGCAGACAGCAGACATTTCCGTATTCACGGGCTCCTTCCATGTTTTATACTTAAGAATTAAAAGGAATTCACGTCACATTAATGGAAGCTATAATTTGCACAGACGAAATATTATTGTCAAATTAAATATCGGGATAAACAATAAAAACGGATGACATTATAGCACAATCATCTGACTACTGCTTTGGCTTCGATTTTTTTTTCTACTGTCAATACAGGAAGATTTCAAGCATTCTTTGCTTGCTGTGTGCGTTAACCACAATCAACAAAAGCTACTTGAGTGGTAGAAGGATTAACTTTAGCCAGGCAGTTGCAGAACATAACATCAATATTGGCCGTCTGACTTGAAGTTTCACCATATATAGCTGATCACAACTTCAATTGCTTTCTTTTTAACTTTAGCCAGGCAGTTGCAGAACATCATACTAGATCTCCCCTAATTCATTAGGTAAACCTTGTTTGGTTTTAAGCGTTAAACAACAAACAGGGTACATACTTTGGCTGACAAGCCTCATACAAATTCATCATTTATTTTGTTGTTTCCAAAAAAGAAAAAATCATCGCTGTTCCTCTTTCATCTCTTCCTTTGAAGAGAAGGAACAAGGTGGGCAATGACAACTAAAAATTATCTATCTTTGTGTGCTATATATGTTATAACGTATCAAATAACAATGTGTTGCTTTAAGACGAGTATATGCTTAACGTTGAAGGTAACCTGAAACTAAATAATAGTGTTGCTTTAAGATGAGTATATGCTTTAACCTTGAAGGGTAACCGGAAACTCCAAAACAAACTTACCCAAAAAAAGATTTCTCGTACTTCCAATGCATCGTGCGACTGGATTCCGTTAGCTAAAAGGCACAAATCTTACAGTTTTTACTTCTTTAAAAACATAGCAATTCGAGGATAACAAGTCTAAGGAAATTCAGGATGTAGAAGCGTGTAGTTAGGCGAGGAATCCACATTTGAAGTCAACATAGGTCTTGCTTTAGTTAGAACAAGAGTACAGACTACAGAGGCATGGATAATTTGACCTTATTTTGCCTTTGTCGTCAAGATAACAATGTAAGAATGCAAAAGCAAAAAGCAAAAGCAGTATAAAAGCGAAAAGTTGGTAAACGCATGCCAGACATTACCGTAACTGAGGGATAGAGCAAGGAATATACTTACAGAGAGTAGCCCATATGTTGAGTTACTTTTATTTCATCTTTCGATGCAAAGGATCAATCTTTAGGGTACCCAAATGGGAAGAAGTGAGGCTGCTACAGCATGACCTAGCTAAAGTTAGCTCTTTCTATGTGTTTCAGTCTAGCCAAAGCTAGATCACGCTGGCAGCTTCACCTTTTCCCTTGTGAACTTGTCCATCTGGGACGACGATTCACTCTCCGCGATCACTTTCTTTTAGGACGACGAGAGAAAGAGGCAAGAGAATCCAGGTGCTAACAAAGAAGAACGCTATTGATTTAGTTACAGAAAAGAATATGAACGAGAAAGAAATCATATGACCTTTAATGATTAGTTGTTAAAAAGAAGGATATGGGAAGCAATTTTCAGCAAATATTTATTTCCAGTTGACAGAAACGTAGTTAAGAACACATAAAGAACCGTAAAAAAGACAAATTTATGAACTGAACTATGAGGTGGGTGCAAATTTGTTCTCGAAACTAGAACGAAAAGAAAAGGCTGATATTGCGTGAAAGGCACAGGAGATACAGACGGTGAGAAACCATATACATATATATATAAGCAAAATGATAGAAACCCTAAGAGGGTGAGAACTGAGAAGCAGGGTTGTACAGCTACAGAAAGATAAGTAGAGACAGAAGAGGAATCAATCTTGTGGAACAGTGAATAAAAGAAGTATCATGCAACCAGCTAAGAGTTAAGAGAGGTGCATAGAGTAGATAGCTATAGACGTAGATGTGCCAATACATCGCAAGGAAAGAGAGGGCTTAGGGTCACAGATGGTAGAAATATAGGGCGGCATGGCAGGGACGGGTGGTCTGAGAACTCTGGTGCCCACGCCACAGTAGTGAGGTAGGCCTACCTAGTAGAGGATCTTATAATGCCACTATACACAACACAACCCTTGCAAATATCACTGTTCCTATCATCAGGCCCTGCAATTATTGCTTTGAAATGGTTTTAGTATTTCAATGAGTCTGCTGTTTTGGCGTGGTTTATTTGCATATACAATATGCGTTACTATTAAGCTCACACTCTAGACCTACCTCTTTCTCAGTTGTCAGTGTCATTGTTGTATGTGATTAAATGCTTACTACTTTTCGTTCATGTAGAAAAAGAAAGAAACCCAACCACAACCACACTGCTCTGTTGCTCTCTTTTCTGATTTTTCTTTTCTGGCCATTTAACACCCTATGTAGCTACTAGGCCCTGTCAAAATCGTTAAAGAAGCTGTACGTCAGAGTTGATTCAGAGAGATACAGGGTTTGCATGTATGGTATGCCCTCTAAGCTCCGTATTTCGACCCCTACCCACCTTCCCAACCAGCAATTCCTGTACATCTAAATGCCAAAGATAGAACTTTTGTCAATAAATATGTTTATGAACTTAAAGGAATGAATCTATGCAGTTATGTAGGTGCTGCTCAACTACACACCGAATCGATAGAAATATGGACGATTAGTGTCGCAAACCATCCTGACATAAGCTGAACTTCACCATATTGAGATTTGATTTGTTTAAAGTATTTTCAGTCTTTTTGTAATTCATGGAATCTAATGTTTTTTAATGTTTATGATTAGTTCATTTAATTACTTCTCAATCAGCATTCAAGTTCTCGATGATTTTAAATTTTATATAATTTAAACTTAACTAAATAATTTTAAGTGATAAAAATTAAAACCTTGGTTTGTTTCACGATGATGATAAAATTATAGCGTATCAAGTATGTAAAAACATTATCTTACTTTTTATTGCATTTTTTCTCTAATCAGTTTGTGTTTTGCGGTTGATCTTTTGCTCTTCAATAAAGCGGATCCTAAATCAGTATCGGTGCAGCTGAAACTTTGAAAGAGTTTAAATACCTATTATGATTGGATGTAAACTACAACAAAAGCCACTTTGTAGCGTTAGTGCTAATCATCTAGCGGATAATACTGCTAACTTAATAGGTACGAAAAGGAAGAATCTTTCCATGATGTATTTGGTGCTACCCTTTCTTAACTAGATGATTGTATTTTAAGGATTGTGCTCCTCTATCAAAAAAATACATAAAATATTAGGAGCTTGAGCCAACAAGACTCTTTCTTTTGGAGATAAGTTACAGCTAATCAAAGCAGTAGTAAATGCAATGCATATATATTGGACCTCCCATATTTTCCTATCCAAGGGACTCATTAAAGTTATAGAAAAAAGTATGATAGAAGTTCTTTTAGGGTAATCATGGTAGTGGAGGCAAAGTAAAATTGAAATGGGTGGAGATGTGTACGCCTCGTAATGAGGGGGGATTGGGAGTTATGTCGAAAAAAATTAGTAATAAAATGGTAATGGGAAAGAGGTTGTTGGCACTATTAGAGGGCAAGGAGACACTGTGGATAAAATGGATGCATTCCTGTATTCTTAAAGGAAAGTGTTTATGGGTTGTGGCTAACAAAGCTACCCATTCCTAATTTGTTACACAAATGTTGAAGTGAAGACACTCTTTCTTGTCAAATATAGCATACAAGGTTGGGGATGCTGCTAAAGCTTCCCTATGGTTGGATAACTGAAATGGCCAATGACCTCTAATTAAAAACGTGATAGTTGTTCAAGTAATGGGTAATATTACTAGAGTAGCTAAGGTAGGAATATGGAACAATGGAGGGCAATAGAGTGGATTTTCAAGAGACTACAAGAATTAAGACATTTAGTGACAACTTTTTTTATAACTAACTATTATTTTGTCACAAGTATGAGGTTTTTTGTAACAAAACAATTGATTGGCATTATTGTTTGGATTATCTATGATGATTTATTTTTTTGTCACTAACACAATTATAATTATGACAATTTAGCATCTTTCACAATTAAATTACTGCTATTAATATATTAATAGTGTTAAATTTTCCATTATTAATAAGTTTTGTGACTAAAAGCATAAAGAGCATATGCACTTTGGCGCCAAAGTAATTTTGGCATGAATGAATTGTAGTTGTGACAATACATATGTTGATCGTTAATATTTTCTATTTGTTGTGACAAATCATAGTTTGGTTACTAATATTTTTATCTTGTTGTGACGAAATGATTTATCGTCACACGATATTTTACGTTTTGTGACGAAAATTTTATCAATGAAAATTCAATTAAGTAGTGTCTGCTTAATACTGCAACAAAAGTGGAACTATCACTATGGTCACTACTATTCGTAATTTTTGTGACAATAAATTTTGTTGCCACTTGATTATCAACTTTTTGTTAGAAAGGTTATTGTCAATATAAATGTAACAAATTAATGATAACTATTTCTTGTTATAATAACACATTAAAATTAACCAGTCTAATGATTACTTTTGTTATTATTGTACAAATTTTAGTGACTAAAAACACGATTTTTCTTTAATATTATTATTTGCAAACAAATTTAAATATTTTCTTATAAAATATTCAAACTACATGTATTGATAATTCAAAATTAATATTTTACATATCAATAGATATTTGCTAAACCCAACTTTGAAATTTTATCAAAATAAAAATCAAAATAAATAAATATTTAAATTTAATGAAAATCTTGTTCCAAAATATTTAGCAAAACTCTTAACTTATTCAAAATTTAAAAACAAAGTTCTTGTCAATATTCAATCATTGTCATCGTCGCCTGCCTCATCTTCACTTACTGAATTTGTCTTATCATCATTCCTAAAAGTATCTTCATCATAATCAGTTTCGTCATCTTCTCCATCACTCACTGTATCAATGTTTAACGAATTTCCTTCAATAGTTGCAGCATCTAAATCAGATATATCCAAAGATATCATATCAGCATCATCCTCTAAACTAGATCTATGAAGTGTAAAGCCAAAATTTTCATTTTCTTAGCATGGCTCATCACCTATATCATCATCAGGAAGATTATACAAATCACGAGACTTTGTCTTGACAACAACCTGCCAATTGAGCTCCTTAATATCTCTTATATAGTAAACTTGTTCAGCTTGAGAAGCTAAAACATATGGTTCATCAGTTTTCAACTTGCGTATGACATTGACTATAAGAAACCCACTAGTCAGCCTTAAATAAAACGATACTATTTCCCCATGATAATTTAACTGTATGATATCTATCAAAACACTAAAATAATCCAAAATGTCGATATTTATGTCACCTTTTACAAAAATTCCACTATTTTGTGATTTCAATTGCAAATATCTGTGCTTTATGTTAAATCTGCAACTGTTGATGAGGAAGCTTTTATACCAATAAACTCGCTTATTTGGCCCATAAGCTAAATGCAATAATTGATTGCTAGCCATTTCACTTCCTTTATCGTGCAATTCAGTGACCTATCATGAGTAATGAACATTAAGCATTTATATTATATAAATTATAATTTATTAAAAGCTATAAGTAAAAATATATTTTGGTACTAACATATTTCTTGAATCACTGATGGAATTATTTTTTATATCTTTCTACATTTCTTGGATCCTCCTTCTTGAGTTTTTCTTTATGCATGTTTCACATTAAAAATAAGTAAAATCTTAGTAGTTACTTAAAGAATATATAAACCATAAAACAAATTACATAAAATGACTAATTTTAAATGTTAAGATAACTTACTCCACAACTCTAATTTCTTCACAATTTTCTAGCACATACATTCAAGCTTTAACCTATTCAACTAAGCTCAGCTCATCATATTTTTTTTCGGGCAAAGGTGTAGCACCCTCATACCCCCTAAGAGGATAAACAATTGCCACACAAAACATATCTAAATCATACCAAAGCATTCAATATCTTTCCAGAAACTCAGGCAAACATATAGATATATATCATTTCATTGGATGTTAAACTATAAATAGAACATATCAAACATATTGTACTTATCACATATACATGCCTTAACTCCAATATCCATCTTATATTATAGTTAAGGCAAGTATATGTGATAAGCACAATATATATATATATATATATATATATATATATTCACACACATATATGTTTGCTTGAGCTTCTGGAAAGATATTGAATGCTTTGGTGTGATTTAGATATGTTTTGGGTGGCAACTGTATATCCTCTTAGGGGGTATGCGGGTGCTACAGTGTTTGGTATCATCCCTTTTGACTAAATTGCTACGGAAAGGAGTGAAATATGAATAGTCTGCTAGATGCCAAACTAGTTTTGATCAATTAAAAAGAATGCTTACTAAAGCTCCTGTGTTGACTCAACCTACTTCTGGTAAGGAATATGTTGTGTTTAGTGACGCATACAGAAACAATTTAGGCTATGTTTTGATGTAGGATGGTAGGGTGGTTGCATTTGCTTCTAGGCAACTAAAACCACATTAACAGAACTACCCTACATATGATCTTGAATTTGCAGCAGTAGTGTTTGCTTTAAAGATTTAGCTACACTACTTGTATAGTGAAAAGTGTAGGATTTTCACTGATCATAAAAGCGTTAAGTTCCTACTTACTCAAAAAGAACTTAATTTAAGACAACGACTTTGGCTGGAACTGTTTAAAGACTATGATATATTGTGGATTATCATCCTAGCAAGGCTAATGTTATGGCTGATGCTTTAAGTCAGAAGACCATTTCGGCATTGTTAGTGTAGAAAGGTGAATGGGGATTTGCATTTGATGGGGCTTTAATATCTTAATTAAAAGCTAGGCCTACCTTGACACAAGAAATCCGTGATGCTCAGAAAGTTAATGATAAGCTACAACAACTCATCTTGGCAACTTGGGAAGGTAAACATCAAACTTTTCTGTGAAAGGAGGTGGTGATTTGTATTATAAAGGTTGATTATGTGTTCCAACTAATGATGACTTTAAGAGAAAGCTATTGTTTGAGGCCCATAATACTGTCTTTCCAATGCATCCTGGTGAAAATAAGACGTATCAAGATCTAAAGCAGCATTACTTCTGGTCAGGTATGAAACGTGATGTTGTGGATTATGTATCCAAATGCTTGACATGTTAGTAGGTTAAAGCTGAGCACTAGGTTCCATCTGGTTTGTTACATCCTATTTTGATTCCTCAATGGAAATAGGATAACATTACCATGGAGTTTTCCATTGGACTTCCTCCCACTCAAAGGAAGTATAATTGTAACATCCCACCCCCGACAGGAAGGGTAAAATAGTAAATTTGGCATAAGATGAGATAGATTGGAATGACTTAGGACTGTTCATGCATAATAGGATTGGTACACAGTATCATTTGTGCA
>JAOTAX010000004.1:12957494-12976897 GCA_025629825.1 Erythroxylum guanchezii | reverse complement strand
AATTATTATTGGATGACTGTAATAACTGAAAATGGTTAATTGTGAACATGGGCTCAAGTTACTTACTGTTTATGCCGTGTTAATGATTGGTCCAAAAAAAAAGAGACAAGAAAATGCTATAATGAGTTTTAACCTACTGATGTAGTACGCAACCTCCGCGGGGCACGGACTCGGATATCATCAATGATATCGGGTTCGGGTCACTCGGGAGTGGGGTATTACAATAATGTTGTATGGGTGATTATAGATAAGTTTACTAAGTTTGCTCATTTTCTGCCTGTTTGTCCTAATTATTCCTTAGATAGACTTGCGGATATATATGCGAATGAGATAGTAACATTTCATGGGGTACCATTGTTCATTATTTTTTATGGTAATCCTCGATTTACTTTGAGATTTTGGAAAAGTCTGCGAAAGGCTTTGGGTACTTAAGTTAAGTTCAATGCCGCTTTCCATCCTCAAACAGATTGACAATTTGAACGGGTTATTCAAATATTAGAAGATATGCTTCAGGGTAGTGTGTTAGAATTCTCAGGAAGTTAGGATAACTATCTTGCTTTGATGGAGTTTGCTTATAACAACAGTTATCAGACTAGCATTGGCATGGTGCCTTATAAAGCTTTATATGGTAGTAAGTATAGAACTCTAGTATGTTGGACTGAATTAAGTGAAAACAAGATGATCCGGCCTAATATTGTGAAAGATATTGAATAAGTTATTCAACAAAGATTGAAAGTAGCCAATGATAGATAGAAATCTTATGCTGATTTAAAAAGGAAAGATATTGAGTATCAAGTAAGAGATAAAGTATTTCTGAAAGTGTCACCATGGAAACACATACTTCGGTTTAGGAAGAAAGGTAAACTCAGCCCACGATACATCAGTCTTTATGAGATTCTTAAGAGAATCGGACCAATAGCTTATCAATTAGCTCTTCCTGAAGAATTGGCCAAGTTACACGATGTGTTTCGTGTTTACATGTTGAGAAGATATCGATATGATGCTAGACATGAGATTTCTATGCAAAAAATTCAAGTACAATTGGATTTGTTTTATGAGGAAGGGCCCATGTCCATTTTAGCTAGAGAAGTCCGACAACTTAGGAATAAGCAAATACCTTTGGTGAAAGTACTCTGGCAATACTATGGACTCGAGGAAGCAACATGAGAACTAGAATTAACCATGAGAGCTCAGTATCCTCAGCTATTCTCATCAAGTATGAATTTCGAGGACGAAATTCTTTTAAGGGGGAGAGAAATGTAAGACCCCAAATTATACCATAGTTGAAATATTACAAGTTCATGCAGGTATATATGATAGGTGTTAAAATTGTGACATGATTGTAAGTTATATATGTATTAAATTTTGGTTCGATCTTGAATTTTAGTTTAATGAATCATACTTAGTGATTTGGAATTTATTGTTACCGCTAGAGAAGTGAGGTATTAAAATGTACATATGAATTAGAAAAAGGTCAAGTGGCAAGACAAGTTGGTACGTGGAAAATTGGATGAGCAAGCTTGTGAGTTAGTGACATTTGGCATAGCTAATGCATTGACATTTGGCATATTGGTTGAGTGACAAGTGGCCTAATTGAATTGTGGCATTTGGCAACATGATAAGAAGACAAGTGGCTCACTTCCATGTTTTCCATGTAGGTCACTCCATGGAAGGGCATGTGTCCCTTCAAAGTTAAGACACCTTACAAAGCAAGAGCTAAATCACTCCAGCTCATTTGGTGTTTCTGCTACCTTCTCACTACTCTCACCACCGAAACCTCTTACTCCCTCTCAACTTCTGGATTTTTTGCTTGATTTTGGATCATCATCGTCACTTGAAGTCCTTGCATAATACTGCATCAAGAAAGTTACCTTATACTACCTTCTAAGTTGTTATCATCTTGGTGTTACGCTCATCTTACATCTACCTTGATTTTGGAAGTGTATTGATTGCATGAGGCGCGGGTTTAGTTGGTTCTTTGAAGTAGGAACTTGAATCTAAACAAGTAAGGGAATTCTAAACTTGATAGCATGTATTAATACAAGTTCTATGATGATTGAATTGGCATGAAATATGTGTTGTGATGATGATAAATGAGTACTGGAAAATTGATCCTTGTATGGCAAGTTCTGTTTTAGTTTTGATGTATGAAAGATAATGATTGTGAGCTGCCTAATGAATCAATTTTGAATTGGTTTTGGAAATGAGTTTAATGAGGTATTTGAGCATGAATAAGCTAGAATTGAAGTGTAATTAAGGGTCTATGTTGAAGGTGTATTGAATAGAAGTGAAAGAGGCAAGTTCTGGAAACAAAATGAAGGTCATGGGTGAGTGAACCGAATGATCGTGGGATTTATATGGTACCTTCCCATGGTCGTGGAAAATGTTTTGAAAGGGAAAAAGGTTGGTTTTGTACATTTGTTGGACTATATAAGGTTAAGGCACTTTATAATGGTGTAGTTGGACTTGATTAAGGTGTAAAATGAACCTAGTTTGATATGGAATTAGTTAATTAAAGTTTGAATAAGGTTTGGATTGTTAATTGAGATAATAACTTAAGGAAAGTGTTATTTGATATCAAAGTGTCTAATTTTGAAACTTAAGAATTGTTAATGCAATGAAACATACCTAAGAATGCAAATGTGGTTTAAAGAACATGATTATTGTGAATTAGGTATAATTGTTTATGAATTGGGAACTTGAGTGATTATATGTAATGTGTAATGACTTATTGCTTCATTGTTGTATTGATGCAAATGCTTATGTTTATAAGGCATATTGAGTTGACTGAATGTGAATGAATATGTTCAAGTTGAACAAGATGGAATAAAGTCATATGTTTTGCAATATATCCTTTGCATGAAAATTCTGAAATGTGATATGTTTTGTTTTAAAACTGACCAAGTCCTAGTTGTGGGTAAATAGGCATGCCTAAAAGGGTCTGCAGCTGCTCCTGTGACACTAAGGTGTCTCCTGATATTAAGACTTCGGTGTCTCTTGATATTGACACTTTAGTGTCTTCCGTTACTGAGACATAAGTCTCTTCTGTTCTGTGATACCAATCATAGGTATCTCCTATTCTGGTCCTGTTACCTACTTCTGTAAAATGGATTAGTAGGCTAAACTGTTTTGTGTTCTGATATATGTTCAGTTCTGACACAAAGTTCTGATCTGATACAAGTTAAATTCTGTTCTGATACAAGTTAAAGCTCTGATATGACACAAATTATGAATTGATCTTATATATGTTATATTTTGATATGAAAGAAATATGTCCTATTTGATATTTGTATATTATGTTCTAAAATAATGAAATTCTGTTCTGATGAATTATATTCTATTATGAAGCAAGTAATTTTTGGATTATTCTTTAAGTTGCACAATTAAAGATTGATTATAGTATGATCTGATTCAGTATAGGTGAATGTTAGATGACTGTTAGAAACAATTGTCATATTATATCTTATTTAGTTATTCCTCACTAGGTCATATGCTTAGCATGATCGTTTTGCCTCTGTGTAGGTTCTGGAAAGAAGGTTTGAGACTGGGACAAAGACAACGTCAGTGGCCAATAAAGGATGTGTTTTATTTTGGAAGATGTATATTTGAGTTGCTTTTGAGTTGTACTCAATGTGATGAGAAATTTTGTGTTTTGTGTACATGGTTTGTAATAACCTTAATACAAGATGGGATTTAAATTTAAGGCTAGTATTTCATAAGTACAATTTGTATGATATGTTCTGTTTATAATTCAACAGCTAATGAAATGTAATGTATGTTTGCCTTATTTTCTTTCAAGTGTTGGAATGCCATGGATGGTTTTAGTACAGTTTTGTGTGGAATCTATATATCCTCTCAGGGTTATTTGGGTGTTACAAAAGGCCTACCAGCTTATGAAAAAACTTGAAACCTAGAATGAGAATGAGCATCACTTCCCTCATCATTTCTTCTAGCCTGATTCAACCTAGTTTCAGTTCTGTTCAAATACCTTGAACAAAAATGCATGCATTCTTACACAATATACGCCTCAGTAATTAATCCTTCTGGACGCGCCTTATTTCTCACATATGATTTAAACCTACGGAAATATCATTCTATAGGACACATTTATAGAAATTATACTGGCTTAGCAAGTTTAGCCCGACTCACAAGATGAATGGCTAAATGCACCATTATGTCAAAAAATGAGGGAGGAAATATTTTCTCTAATTTACAAAGTATAAAAGGAATTGATTTTTTAAGTCTCTCCAAAACATTAAAATGCAAAACTTTAGCACATAACTCTTTGAAATAAGTACACAACTTAAGTAATGCTTTGTACACCTCTTCACCCAGCAACCCATGTATAGCCAAAGGGAGATATCGATAAAGAAATACGTGACAATCATAACATTTCATTCCAAAACCTTTGCATTCATTAAGACTCACACATCAAGAAATATTGGAAGAATAGCCATCCGAAACTTTTAGATCATTTAAGAACTAACAGAATGCTCGTTTTTCATATTTAGACAGTATATAATATGTAGGGCAAAACGCATACCTACCATCACTTGTGGGAGTTGCATGAAGCTCAAGACGTATACCCATAGATTCTAATTCAAAATGAGTATTTATAGTATCCTTTTTTCCCCTCAATGTTCAAAAAAGTCCCAATTATGTTATCACATACATTTTCTCGATATACATGACATCTAGATTATGACATAATTTAAGTGTTCTCTAATATGATAGTTAAAAAAAACTCTTTTTTTCTCCAATTTCTGAGCAATAAAACATCTCCAAACTTTCTTTTCCTTACAGTTATTCAAAAATTCACCTGTTTAATGAAAATAGTATAAATAAAAAAAGAATATAGATAAAATATATGAATAATTTAAAATCAAGCAATCTTCACCTGAGAAAATTGATCAACAACATCATCCCCTAATAATTGATTTGGTGTGCTTTGATATTCTTTAGTACCATCAAATGCTTTAGCATTTCATTTAAGAATGATTAACCGGTAAGAAGTGACGATGATTAAGATAGCATGTTTTACATCCATTTTGAAGCCTGTAAGAAGATGTTTCAAGATTGCAAACAAGACATGCTAACTTGCCTTTGGTGCTCCATCCTGATAAATTACCGTAAGCTAGAAAATCATTTATGGTCCATAACAGAGTTGAATGTAACTGAAAATTACTCTCTGAAAATGCATCATATGTCTCTACACCTATCTCCCAAAGGCATTTCAACTTATCAATCAATGGCTCTAAGTATCCATCAATATCATTTCTAGGAGCGTTAGGACCAGGAGTCAAAAGTGACATCATGAAATAAGGATCTTTCATGTAAAGCCTTATAAGGAACTAATACATCTGGCCATACACTATAAGAAGTGCTCATATTCCTGAATGGCTTAAAACTATCACTTGCTAAACCAAGTCTAACATTACATGGGTCTATTGCAAAAAAGGGGTGCATGACATCAAAATTTTTCTAAGCTGGAGAATCCACTAGATGTCCTATAGATTCATTATTACATGGTTTTCCCTTATGCCATCTCATATCTTTAGCAAAATTAGATGACATGTACAATCTTTGCAAGCGAGGAGTTAATAGAAAATATTGCAAGACTTTTTGCGGAATCTTTTTCCTACAGTTATGCTCATTAATCATATTCCCCATTTTTCCCATTATATATTCACCATAAGTTGGACAAGAATGAGCATTCTCATAGTTATTTCTATAAAGTATGCAATTATTTGCAATTATTTACACAAGCATCTAGCTTCTCATATGAAAGCCCTATATCTCGAGAAACTTTCTTACAATCAATATATGAGTTAGGAACTTTATTACCTTTAGGAAACCATCTTTTCATTATTTGAAGCATTCCATCAACTGGATTTGCACTAATAGCGTAAACACATTTTCAATTCAATACTTCAACAATGAGTGATAGTGTGGAATATTCCCACAGCTAGGATATAAGTCTTTCTCCAATTCTCGCAATAATCTATAAAACTTAGTAACTTCCTTATCTGGACTAGTTGGGCAACCTATGATAGAATCATCAGCTTCTTTATTTAGATCATAAGAACTATCCCTCGTAAATCTATCACTAGTCATTTAGGCATCAAATTGGTCAATATAATCTATGTTAGCACGTCCAAGACCACATAACATCTCACACGTTCCATCATCATTTTCACTTTTATTACTCTAATTACTATCATTACTGTCATCAGAATAATATTGTAGAACCTCTCTATGATGGTACCACTATTTGTAGTTTTTTTCAATCCCATTTAACATCAAATATATATAAATTGATTGATGTGTCCTAAACAAATTTGCATTTTTTACGAGGAAAACGAATTTCTCTTCCTTTATCAAGATGTCTAAATGCAAAATCTAGAAACTCATAAACTCCTTTTTCATATCGTCGCAGTGCTCTATTAGAAATTTTCATCTAAGTTTTGTCAATTTCCATTGTCCTACAATACAAATTAATTGAATGGGTTCTGCAAAATTGGAGATAAAACTTGTTAGGATAGGGAACTTTATAAGCACTAATATTTTCCAAAGAAACATTGAGGCATTACTAAGAAATGCAATAATTCGATTTTCTAAGACCTTTCACTGCCTTAGACCATATTAGCCAAGGTCCATTGAAGGACTTCAAAATACATGTTATGGTGACTGGAACGTTTTATGAAAAAACATCATTACATGCCAAATATATATACCATAAGCAAAGTACATACAAATAATCACTAGTTTGAAATAAATGATAATACTATCTTAATGTAAAGAAATATTTTCAAATATATTAAAAAAATTTATGTCCATTGGGAAGGTATCAAAAATGAGAAGTAAAATTCTGGTACTAAATAAACAATGCATTTTATTTTGAATTAAATTTTTTTGTTAATGTATAAGTGATCAATTGTTGGTGTTAAAAAGTATAGAAATGTTAATGCATGGACAAAATGTTAGAACAAAAATCAGAATGGAAGAATACAAGGTAGAAGTAGAAAAAAGAAGAAAAAGCAATGTATATAACTAGGCACAAAAAACCAGCAAAAATAATGCACAAAACCAACAATTATGAAAACTATCATACCTATTTTTAAGAATAGATATCACTAATTAATATAGCACAAAAGGGAAATTTCAAGACTTACCTAATGATATCTCTCTTCTTGGAAGCTTATAATTCTAAGCTTCTATTTTCCTCTATAACATGTGCTTTATCGAATACTACAAATAAAGGACAAAGGATTTCACATTTGAGAAGCAACTGTTATATATATATATATCTGTGTGTGTGTGTATATGTGTGTGTCTGTGTGTGTGACCTACAATTTAACTTTACTAGTTATGCCTTTGCAACTTTTTCTTTCTTTGGACATCTTTTCCATAATTCATTGCGATTAAAAGTTGAAATTTGGAGGAAATCAGTTCAAACAAACTGAAATTCACATGAAAGTTGAAAATAACTAATATTATAAAGATTCAATTATGCGAAATGTTATAAAGTCACAAAGAATTGATTAGATTAAATTACTATTACCTACAAGCCTAATTAGATATAGTTAGCGTGCCAACAATTTCTTATGCGATTACATGTTTTGGTTGAAATGATTTTATTGGAATTTGAAAATAGAGAATGATGACACCATATTGTCATTCAAAGTTTGAGAAAAAGAAAAAGAAGGTCCCACAGTTCTTGAACATAGCTTAAAATTATATTTGAAAAAGTCATACATAATTGTTCCAGGGCATTCCAGCTAATGTAGTGCACTCCAATCGAGTGGATCAAATAAAAAAGTATCTTTGTGTGCGTCATTTCTTTCCCATTACCCAAGAAAAGAAATAAAAATCAAAAGAAAGTTAATAAAAACCAAATTCTCAATTATAAGACAACAATAAGTAAGTGAGCTAGTTTAATTAGTAATTAATTAAACCATAATGGAATTAATACATTATGACCAATTAGGAATAAATAACAAATAATTTGCCAAATTTTGTAATTTGGTAATATACCATAAAATAATTGTTCCCAGTAACTTCTCCAAATGTTACTTTATATCCTTGGGTGGCCTATATACTCATAAATGTTTATGGTTTATTAAAAAGTTGATGGAAAACCAAAATTAAAAATGAACATTCACTCATCACCCTCTTCTCCCTTTGTAAGATAGATGCTACAGTTTTGGATCCAGTAAATACTAATTATCTACCTCTTTTTCTTGAACCACTGTCAATATTAGATGTAGATGTCAAATTTTTCGATGGCCTTCTTCATTTTCGCTTCTATTTTTTGTTGTTAGTTTTGGTTTTTATCTCTTGATTTTGGTTTATTTTATAAGAAACAAAAATTTATTTGATTGTTAATATTAATGTAGGTTCACTTTTATTATTGGTGGCAATTAAAAATAAGTAAATTTTTTAGATAAATTAATAAATAAATAGTTTTATTTAACCTCTTAAAAAATATTTATTACACAAATACTAATAATTAAATTATTTTAAAATCCAAAATTTTATTTTAAATTAATATTTATTTAAATTTTAATTATTAACATTAATATTTCATATATTTTATATTTTAAAATATATTTCATAAAAATTATTTTAAAATTTATGGAGTATTAAGATATTTTAAATTTTAAATATATTTATTATATAATTATCAAAATATTATATATTTTTTACTTTCCAAAAAATTATTTAAAATTAAAATAGTTATAAAAATATGTTAAAATAAATTAAATAGTTAAATTATAGTAGTCATAATTCTAATTAATAATTAATATTAAACAATAATATAGCATACATTAGTTAATAATGAAACCAGATTAAGAGAGTAACAAAAACAAAAAACTAAAACCAATTTTTATGATTTTAATAAATTATGAAAGTAGGAGGGCCATCATTTCCACCCTTAAGAGCTTAGGCACACAAACAATGGAAAGCCTCGAGATTAAAGGATGTGCTCCTTATAGATGATGGCTTATTTGTCTTTAAATTCTACTCCACTTTTAGTGCACAAAAGATACTTGATCATAGACCTTAGCATTTCAATAATTTGCCATTGTTTCTCCAACTTTAACAACTAGGAATTTGGCTCCTGGATATCAAATGTATGCAAGTTCCTTCTTGGGTTAATTTGCATATTATTCTTTTAAAATATTAGACAAATATTGGATTTAGTCACTTAACTAACTGTATTAGGAAACTAGTTGCTATGGATGAATAAACTATTTTGAAATTGTGTTGTGGTTGATATAAAGAAAGAGCCTTCGGATGCTATTCCTTTTATGCAATTAAATGATTTTGATAAGCTACATCAGGATGAACTGTTAGTTTCTTGCTAATGGCGACCTTTTGCATATCGTGTTAGCAAAGCATAAAGACCTACAGGAGGAGCTTCACTAATGGCGATTACTATAAATTAATAGGGCCAGACAATGCTACTAACAATTTTTTCCTTCTAACCTAAAAGTAACTAGCAATCATTAATGTTCTCCTCAACTAAAATGGCTTTTGAAAGAGGGAAGTTCTAATCCTAATATTATAATATTGGAGCACTCTTAATATGTTTTGTAACTACTGGAATATTACACTAAAGAAGCATTGAATATTATGTATGCATCAGTTATTTTTGGTCCTTCAGAATTGGGTGACACTACCATGAATGCTAAGGAAGTTGAATCCTCCTACAATTGGTGTTTCTAACTTGAGCTCTTAGATGGGTTTAAGACCAAGATTAGGAGGAAATCAAAAAGGAGGAACTAGGTGGTATCCTTAACTTCTTCCAAATCTTAATAAGAGTTTATTATGTTGGAACGAAAGGTGTTTAAATAACCCCAATAACCAACAACTGATCCGATCTTTCAAAATTGATCATGGATTGAGTCAATCTTTATTCAGTTCAACATCCCCTTTAATAAAAAGGTGCTCGAAAAGCACATTTTTATGCTTTTATAATATGCGTTGAGCATCGTGAGCAAACGAAGAAAGTGAAGACCTATTCTTCTTTATAATGGCTTTTCCTTTCCCGTCTCGATTTGTTCCCAGTCTTAGCGACCTATGGAAACCAAACTAAGACATAATGGGACCAGTAAGACTAATTTTCTACATCCCACATGGCCTATATTCCTAATCATCATGCTCAGCAATATGGTAGAATTGTTGTTTCCTTTAACCCCAGTACAATGATGATTATGAACTCTATAATCACAATCCAAATCCTACATGTAGACATGAAATTGACTCAGGTAAGAACTTGCATTCATATATCCTTTATTTACGTCCTTAACTCAAATTTTCATAGAGCTTCCTTATGGCATAACTTGGAAGAGAATGAGGCTCATATACAAGCTCCATCGATAGTACTTGTTGATTTCAATAGCACACTTTATCCTTTAGAAATTAAGGGGAATTGTTCACTAAGGAATCATAAGCAAGACATGTATAATTGCATATCTAATCATGGTATTAGTGATTTAAAAATGCCAGGGTATTTTTATATATGGAGCAATAAGTAGCAAGGAAGATGGTTTATAAATAAGAAACTTGGTAAAGCCATGGTGAGCAATCTTTAGCTGAAACAATTTTCTCAAAAGTGTTACAACGTTTGGGAATGCCCTATTCTTTGATCATTCCCCAATAGTCATCAATGGCTTTAATTTGACAAGGACCAGGTACTTTCTTTTTACGTTTAACAATTATCTGACTAATGACCCTAAATTTGAAAGTGTTATCTTAAAGGGATATCTCACCATTTTTATAAGCATAATTCCTTCATTTATATAAGGAAGATATAGAAGATTAAAGAGGAATTCAAATCACTAAAAAGGCAAAAACATAATGACACCCAAATAGCTATTAAATTAGCCAAATATAAGTTATAAAAGGTGTAACAAATGCTTTATTAAGATCTTAGGGCCTGATTGTATGTCGACCATTACCAAGATTAAAGTGAGGAGGAACCATTAGGATATATTCTCTTTTCTGCAGAGGGACGAATCTTTCATCTATAGAGAAAGTAGCTAGAAGGCGACTGCATTATTTAACTTCTAGTGTGATAGGAGAAGGATGGCCCTCGAGTCCCTCAAAGATTTGCTTTGCTAAAATAGGCGAATTATGCATAAGAAATTGTATCAGAGCAGCAAAAAGTTTGTCAACTTCTCTGTTAATATTTTGATTATGTTGGCCATGAAGGTTGTGTAGACTTTAATTCTAGAATTTTTTAATGCAAACAATGTCATTATGCTACGATGATTTTGGATTCTTTCTAGTAGGTTGATTGATTTCTCTAGAGAGTGATTTTTTGTTCTACTATGATTGTGATGGTCTAGGAGTTATTTTTTCTTTTCTCGTAGTGACGGTGAATTTATAATCCTCTCGCCCTTAAGTAGTTTTTTGTTGTAACTACTCACTTCCTTATATTTTAGCTAACTATTTGCCACTATCTTCTTAACTTTCATGTTCTAAACTTCAGTCTTAAGTAACTTCTTAACTTCCAACCCACTTAGCCATGTTTTTGTTAACCACCTTCCATTATTTTCTTAACTTTCATGTCCTAAACTTTCACAAATTTAGCATATTTCTTTCTACATCCCTAATTTTTCGTTATTCATGAATTCTCTAGCTAAACATTGATTAGGCTTCCATGTTTTTGGCTAAATTCATGCCCTTTTGTGTCATATGGGTTAATTTATTTTAAACTATCAACAAAAATATTTGAAGAAAAATGAAAGAGAAGAAAAGAGATCAAGAAAAAGGTGAATAAACTCTCATTATCTTCAAACTTTTGACGATGAGAGTTAAAATTCTTATGTTTAAATAATAAAGAGGAGATAGAAAAAGAATAACTTTTCTAAGGAGTGTAAATATGTCTTGCTTAAATCATAAAGGGAGAAAGATGATGAGGGAGAAGAAGAAGAAGTTCTTTAAAATAGGAACTCTCAATTTATTGTTAAAATAGGAACTCTCAAATTGTGCTAGACAATTTTTATTTGAAAAGGTTTAATAAAACATATAAATTTACATTTTAAGCAGCTTTTTCTAGATATTAACAATTTTTATATACAACCAAACCAACTAATTGGTAAGTTCCTAATTAACCTAGTTGAATCAATTGATCTAATATAATTTTTTATTCACTAATGAGAATATGCCATGTCAACCTCCTTATTTTTTATAATATGTGAACTATAGACCTAATTAATAGGGATCCTTAAATCATTTAAAGAATTTACGATAAACGATTATAATACTTTCAATTTTAAAGAATTACTAATTTCTTCCAAATTCAAATTATAAAATAAAATGTTCTTTCAAACTACCAAACCCAAAAATTGTAATAATTATCTTATTTCTAAAAATTTGAGAAAAAATTGTATATATAATAGATGTGTAGTTATGGTAAAGAAGGATGATGTTACATGTCTTTTGAAATTTGAAGGAAAGTCCAATTATTTGTAAACTTCTAAACTTTATCTAAAATCTTGTTTGCAATATAAAGTCATTGTGAAAAAGTACGATTGCTTCTCTTTACCAAAATTACTTCTCTTTATCAATTTGTTGTTGTATACATTTTAGAACTCTCTATAAATAGAACTTAACAACCTTAATGACAATCTTCCCATCTAATAGTATTTATCCACTAAAGGAAACATAGGCAAAGATCAAATTCTTTAGTGATTTATTTTTATTGATGCATATAGATGATTAAAACTTTAATTTTATTTGATGGATTTGATTATAGTTTTTATTCTTGAAACTTTAATAAGAGAACGATAATTATTTGATTATCTTTAAATTGTTAAGGAATTG
This sequence comes from Erythroxylum guanchezii, assembly GCA_025629825.1. Classification (NCBI taxonomy): domain Eukaryota; kingdom Viridiplantae; phylum Streptophyta; class Magnoliopsida; order Malpighiales; family Erythroxylaceae; genus Erythroxylum; species Erythroxylum guanchezii. Next base: position 12,964,063 of record JAOTAX010000004.1, on the reverse strand, counting down.
ATTTTTATAGTTAACCAAATTAAAATTTAAGATAGTTATTTTGTTAAATCATAATTGCACTGTTTTGCACATGCTAACAAGATGTGTTTTGGGTTTTGAAAATCTAAAAAACCAACAAATTGATAAATTTGGGAAAGGATGGATGAACACGGTGTGTCTATGGCTTACTGGGCAAGAATTTTCATTGAACGAAGTAAGTAACGAGTCTTTTGGACTTTCGCTATGGTGATCGTTAGATGTATCTTGTAAAAACTAAAAACTGAATATATATGTGTATATTCATTTTTTAAAAGCCAAAACCCTTGCCTACATAGAGAGCATGTTTTTGTATCGGAACTCTGAACAAACTTCCTGCGAAATTGAAAGGAGGTAGAAATCTGAACATAAAAACAAATGAAAAATCAATATTGGGATGAACTTTTATTAAGACGGATTTTTGTTTTGTGAAGAACCAGTAGAGACAACATGTTTTTCGGTTCTTGGGAACTTTGAATTTTGAAATAATGAGTTTTGGTCCTGAAACATAGATCCAATCAAAAATAGAGAACCAGTGGACTTGGCAAACCATTTGCCAATGAAGATCTATGGTCGACGGGCTACTGTGTTTGGTAGTGATTAGCGGCACAACTATCAGTAATGGCTTATGTGCGTTGCCCCAGTTGGACCCTTATTGCTAATGACTACCAATAACATTTTGGAAATAGGGTTAAGGTACTCCAGGTTTCGAGCAAGTCTTATTCTGCTACAAGGTTGAACTATTCTAAGCCATCAATACGGTCTGTTTGAATATAAGATCAACTTAATTAAAACAAGAATAAGTTATGTTCGGAACCTAGAGATGGAAATTAGGTTAAAGTACCATTCTAAGAATATAATAAGAACTATTTGCATATAGGAATAAGGTATTCTAATTTATTTAGTTTGTTCACATTTTGGATTAGGAATAATTCATTTTATAATAAGCCCACAAAATTAGGATTTATCAATTTTAATCTTTTTAAAATACTTATAAGCCAAGATCTAAATTGAAAATAATCTTAAATTATAAATCAATTAAAAAGAAAATTGTATTCATTATTTATCTTAATCTATTTGGTGGACGGTTTATTATAGATTTTATCATATGTATTGAGTCATTTAATCAAATTCATCAAAAATATTTAACGACTAGTTTTTTAATATATACTCCTCATCAATTCCGCACTTCCATATTGAAGGATTAATTTTATTATATAATTTTATTAGTAAATAATTTGATTTATTTGATTGTATAATGCATCATATAATTTGTTTATTTGATAACCCTCTTTTTCAATAATATATTTATTGGACAAGTTCTCATGGTCAAATATTTAGTTTGTTTGATTGCCATTTGTTCAAGTAATATGTTATTTGATGATTGACTTAGGCTATATTTAGTTAGGGGTTTATTAATGAAATGAAATGTAATGTAATATTATTTTATCATTTGGGAAGAGGGTTTATAATGGAATGGAATGAGATGGGATGGAAGAGGAAGGTTTCATATTATATTTTATTCCATCCTAAACAAAAAACATGAGAAACCTGCGATTTGAGAGGTTTATGATGAAATGTAAAATGATAAACAACTTTTCACTATATTACATTATAAACCTTTCTTCCAAACAACATTTCACTATATTATATTATGAGATATTTCATCCCTCTCAAATAACAATTTTCTAATATTACATCTATTTACATTTCATTACATTCAATTCCATTCTATTTCATTATATTAAAAACCTTACGTCCAACCAAACATAAGCTTAAGTCAATAATACATTTATTTGAATAGTTATTGTGATGGTTTCATCTCTTGAACTGATTTCAGGAAAGAGTCATAAAGGATGAGAAGGTTAAAAGTAACCCGTATGTTTAAACCAAGATAACATTCATTAGCTAAATGAGGCAATTGCATGATTATCGTAGGCTAACTAGATAAGACTTTAGGACTCATGCGATAATCGTTTATGCATGATTCATTCTACTTATGGAGGATTTAGTCATCATAAATAGTTCATATGGGCACTTTTTAAGATGTTACTGCTTCTAGAGGGGGAATTATTGACTAGGATATGGAGTGTTCATTATCAAGAACCATATTTCCTTTTGATGCGGCTTTTCTTAATAGAGTATAAAAAAGGAGAAGCATTTAGGAATATGTTTCATAATGATTTACCATTAAAAAAATTTTAGGATGATAGCATCTTATAATGCTTAGGATGAGTACTTCAATGTTTAGCAAATTATGTTAGTTATAACTAATTAGTATTAGTTTCTTTTACTACAATCATTAGGTGTTTAGTACAATTTTTAATTATATGGATAGTATATAGAAATGCATTGTTATTTCAATTCTTTTTAGATTTATATACATCTAAATAGAATAATTAGTTGTTGATCAATTATTATTTGAATAATAATTGGAAACTTAGTGACCTTTTGTTTTTATAGGTAATTAAGAAATCAATCAAAGTTTTTATTTTGAAATTTAATTCAAATTAATTAGAAATGGTAAAATTTAGATAACAAATGTGTCATGTATTAAAGTTTTTATTTTGAAAGTTGCATCAAATTAATTAGAAATGATAACAATCAGATATTAAATGTGTCATTTAGGAAATTATGTGCTTAAGGAAAACGACCACTACTTCCAAAGATATTGTTATAAAATTCAATAGAGGTGAAAATTTAAATGGTAAAAATTATAAAATTTGGATATGAAAATCCAATATGTATTAGAAGAATAAGAGGATCTTGACTCACTAAATTAAATAATGGAAGTTCCTAAGGAAGGTTATGATTAACATGGGATTTTATCATAAGGCATATGACTGTAAAAAGAAGAAATCCTTGGCTTGTGTAAGATAGATGATGATTCTATGGCAGCGTTTAAGAGGTATGATATTGTCCGAGATACATGGTTAGCACTAGTAGCATGTTTTAATAGCATCTCAATAACCAAATTATGGTTACTCAATCTTAAGTTTGAAATTTATAAAAATAAAAATGAATAAACAAAAAAATAAAATTATGAAGCAAAAGGCATTTGAGGCTAATTTCAAAATGATTAGTTAGTCATTTCTTATCAAGATAAGTAGGAAATATAAGTTGCCAAATGATTTTTAGCTCAGAGTTGCGAGCATATAAAATTACACATAAGCAATAGTGAGAATATTTAGATAATGGAAGATGTTACGAGGCACTTGTTACTAAAAGACGAATTTTTTGGGACTTACCAACCATAAAATAAGATATATATGGTTAATTCATGCTAATAAGGAGTCGAAAGCAAGTAGAGGTAGGATTATAGTAAGTCTAGGTGCAAAGTGAAATAAATACTTCCATAACTCTTAGGATCTCAAGAAGGGTTACGACTAATTAAAATGGAAAGAAATAGGTCCTCTTAAGAAGAAAAAATATGAAGAAAGTGAAACGCTCCAATTTTGGCATGTCATTTCGCTTATGATTATAATGAGTCTATAAACTTGGGAACCACAAACCATGTAATAAAGGAAAGAGAAGTTTTTGTAGGATTTCGATGAATTCCACATTGGACAAGGTGGCAATATATAGAAAATAACTCCCAATTTAAAATCCAAGTTATAGGCACCTATAAGTTAGTAATTCATGGTGGCTAGACACTTATCCTAATAAGGTATTATTTGCTCTATGATTGGATAGAATAATGTTTGTCATGATTCTATTTATCGTTATATTCAATACTAATTTTGAGGTGGTGGAATGAATACTTTTTAATCAATTATTTTTTGTTAGGAAAATTAATTTTTATTTAATTATATCAACTAGGACTTGCAATATTGATAATAATTATGTGACGTGTTAGTTTTGGTCATGTTAGATAAGATTAAAAAAAGTGAAATATTTCATATGTCCATATTTTACGTATTATTTAGAGATAATTTACTTGTTATACGGCACTTTTATAACATATTTTATATGAATTGTATGATATTCTCTTATGTTTAATTCATTATCTTATAGGTTATGATATTGAGAAGAAAACAGAAAATTGAGTGCAATTTTTTTATAGTCCAATCAAGGAGATTTTAGAGTCATTTGAAGATAGAAAGATGAACAACAACTTTTAAAGACTTGCCAAGGAGGCAAGCATCTGTTTTTCGCGAAGTTCAAAGAAGTTAAAAAGTAGAACAAGATCTATGCCAGAGTAGTGTATGCGAATAATGTCAGACTCGTCATACCTTTACAAATAAAGTTACATATCAAAATTGGCGCCAATTAAAATTGGGGAATAGGCGTTGTTTACGCAGTGATACGTGATATAAAAGCTCTATAACAAAACTGGCATTAGTATTAATTATTAATATTGTTCCAACATCAGTTCCCGTGCAAAATTTATAAAGACTTTTTACTTCTTAAGGTCAAGTAGCATAGGACTCTTTTTTTATAACCTTAACTATAAATATTTGTATTAGGATTAACCTCGTGGAATTTTGAAAAGTGTTTTGACTCAAAGCCCATAGAAACATCTCTAACATCCCCTTTCTTTTATTTTCATGGTTATAGTCTTTTTTAGCATTGAAAAAGGATTCAAAGTAAGATTAGAGGAGCCTATGATAACATATCTACTTCCTTTTTCTGTTCTTTCCTTTATGTTGAGATTGATTTTTTTATATTTAGTTTTCATTATGTTTAGTAGTTAGAAACCCTAGCTAGAGTTACAGATGTAGCTTATAAAGGATCTTTCAATATCAATACTTGACGTGATTATTGTTAGGTTAAATTTATTCTCTTTGCTCTTACTTACTGAGTTTACTTCTAACCAACATAGATTTAATCTTAGGGATTATATAAAGGACCAAGAGGTGAAATATAATAATTACACTAGGAGAATAAACACTTTAGCGCTAAATAACTTAAGTATCCTAAACTATTACTATGCTTAAAGAATTTGATTAGGTTAAATTACACATTAAGAGTTGGTAGTTGGCTAATTAGATATACTTGTTTACCTTGAGAGAGGGTATAGATACTTAAATTAATTGTTATTTTGATCTAAATAATTAATCTTGTTTAATATTGGAATTTTATATAATTAAACCTCAAAGCCCTAACGTTTGCATTACTAATTTTATTTTTTATTTTATTAGTTAAGCGTTTTCATTATCTTAGTAATTTTTCACCTTAATTAGTTCGTTTTTTCAACTAAGATTAATAAATATAGTGATATAGTTCATGTAGGATTAATAGCTTGGAATTGTTATAATTTAATTACTTAGTATAATTGACTCTACAAGCCTACAAATTTAGTTTGATCAAGTTTTTGATGTCGTTGCCAAAGAATTTTATAATTTCCATTTTAAGCTTATTTTTATTTTACTTTATTTTACGTTTGTTTCTTTTAGGGAAGACACAATCATAGTTATAAAAAGTTCTATTTAAACATCCAGACATTTATGTTGAATGTTCTTACAAAAGATGAGCTTCAGATAAGGTGCTTTCCTTACTATATGAGGGATCAAGCAAGGAAATGGATAGTCTCAATTGAGGTGGACTCTTTTGAGGAGTGGGATTAGGTCTATGATGCCTTCATGTCATGCTGAATTTTTTTCCTCCATATGAGACCACCAAGCTGAGGATATAAATTCATAACTTTGCACAGAAGGAAAGGCAAATGTTCCATAAAGCTTGGAAAGGATACAGAGTTTTTCTTAGCCAGTACTCACATGACTACTATTTATTGTAGCTAGTGGTGCAATTTTTCTACACAATTTTTCTGCAATGTACCTTACACCAACATTTGGACTTTGGTTGATATAGTTATACAAGGGAACATTTATACAAAAACCATCAAGGAGGTTAATGAAATAACTAAAAATTTAATTAGAAATTCATCAACTAAGGTTGTAAGGGAAAAACCAAAAGTTTCCCCTCTAGTGTGACATGTATGGGTATCCTTTCCAAGCATGCATGAATTTTATGGTAGTTTTGAATTATAGTGACAAAGCAAACTATATAGATGCCTATGGAGGAAAGTAAGTTATGAGAAATGTTTTCTTTTCCAATATGTATAATCTAGGATAAATGAATCATCCAACTTTTTTATGGAAGAAGAAAGGAGCTGGAGCAAGTAGATCTATAGGGCATCTAGGTTCCATCAATGGCCTCAACTTCAACAGCAACTACGATCACAAAACAATATAATAGAAGAGAAATTAAAATGATTCATATATTTTGTCAATACAAAATTTAAAAAAGGTTCTATAGTCACAGATTGCATCCATCTATGATTTTAATACAAAATTTGTAACACCCCACCCCACTAGACCCAAACTCGACATCGGTTGGTGATATCCGAGCTCGTGACCAGCGGAAGTGGCGTGCTAGAGTAGTCAGTCACCCTAACAGTCGGAATACAAATGTATAAGCTCAGTATAAGCAAAAACAGAAATTAATCGGGGCCACTCCCATTTCATGATTTAGTCAATTTACAGAATACAGTCAATTAGATTTCAATAGCCAATAAGGCCCACCGTCATTACAACACAATTTGCAACAAAATT
>JAOTAX010000004.1:12915785-12948443 GCA_025629825.1 Erythroxylum guanchezii | reverse complement strand
CTTCTTCTTCTTCTTCTTCTTCTTATTATTATTATTATTATTATTATTATTATTATTATTATTATTATTATTATTAAATTCTATTTTTAGTATTAATTTTACTTTCCAACATCCTGCAATGGTTAATTTTTCTGGTCTAACTCATGCCAACATTCATTATATAGTCACAATTGCAATATAAAATAACAATGAAACGATATTAAACCAAAATAAAACATAGGGTTTTAAATTACTAAAAAGTTAGTTAGTTGAACAAAATATAAATTTCAGCCCTATTTTACATAACTAGACAAAATAACTTTTACATCAATATAATCTTCAGTATGTAGCAAGAAACCTCTTCACCCATCCAAGTCTTTGAGAAGACGCCAGAGTGAAAAAAACAAGCATTTGTGTAGAATGATCAAAAATTTTGCCTAAAGCAATATTTCTTTCATCCTCTATGAGTCCCTCTATCTCACTCAATGCACTATCTATCTATTCAACTTTTTGGTAAATATATGTTTCAGTCCCAATACTCTTACACAATTTATCTCCAATCTGACTCATGGTATCACCCAACATCCTAGCAGCAACAATAATTGAATATGTACAGCTTGCTTCTCCCGTATCATTACTCCTTTTTCTCCTCCGTGTTGAAATACTTCCAGCTTGGCTTTTAATATTTGAGGTTTAAGGTTGGGCGAAGGAATCATCTATCTCATGCAAACTATGCTCATATTGATCTTCATCACCTTCATTTATCCTACCTACATCTTCTTGCCTTTCCATTTCCTCAAGAATATCCGCAGTAGTTTGTGCTTCATTTCTAGTTGCACGATTTTCTCCATAAATCCCAGTCAATTCATGATAAAAAGGAAAGCTCCTCTATCAAAATTGAGTAACATCTTTGTGACTCTTTAACCAGATGAAAAGAAAAGGTCAATAATTTATATAAATTACAAGAAAGTAGTTAAAGAAAATACTTAAAACAAGATAAACAAATTGAATACTTACACTTAAGTAAGAATCCCATACATGATCAATAATAAGATAAACAAATTGTCTCACCCGACCTTTTAAAATTTTTCCTAATAACTCGATTTTTAACATGATGAACAATAATATGTAAGAAAATTGCTACTTGTTCATCAATAAGCATGTTTTTTGTTGACTTTAATCCTCCTATACTTTCTAGCATTTCACATAGCTTAAAAAAAGTTTGCCTATTCATCCTAACCATTAAAATGCGTGACTCATCATTGTCCTGCACAATTCACCTCCCATAATCTCGATTTGCATAAAAATTTAGAAAATAACTTCTAACACTTGGCCTGTAACTATATAAAGAAGCCTCCAATGCCAACAAACTGAATAGCGAACTAACAATATTACACAACTCCATCCATACAGTCAAGACAACCACAATCCTTTTTGTTCTTTTCGCATTTCTACGTACACTCAAACTGATTTTAACATGATGAACAATAATATGTAAGAAAATTGCTACTTGTTCATCAATAAGCATGTTTTTTGTTGACTTTAATCCTCCTATACTTTCTAGCATTTCACATAGCTTAAAAAAAGTTTGCCTATTCATCCTAACCATTAAAATGCGTGACTCATCATTGTCCTGCACAATTCACCTCCCATAATCTCGATTTGCATAAAAATTTAGAAAATAACTTCTAACACTTGGCCTGTAACTATATAAAGAAGCCTCCAATGCCAACAAACTGAATAGCGAACTAACAATATTACACAACTCCATCCATACAGTCAAGACAACCACAATCCTTTTTGTTCTTTTCGCATTCCTACGTACACTCAAACTGAAACGATCCATGACTGCAAAAAAAAATTATAATGTATTTATATAAATTTGTTCAAACAATGTACAATATAAGAGAACAATCGTCAAATAACTCAAAATAGTTGAAGGCATAAAGTAGAATAAGAGAACAACCATCATTTGGACTTCTTGATGTTTCTACATAGAGGCCAATGTTTTATAGATTGTTGTTATGATTTAGCTAGCCTATTCATTATATCTTAAATCAATTACATGTAACAAAACTAAGCTCTCATAACAAAATGTGCAAGAACTTGCCATTTTATGATCGTGAAGGCAATGAGTACAACAATTGACTTTTAGAAAAACAAGTTTGAGACCCACTGAAGTTTAAGTTTCTAATTAACGTGTTCCAAAACAAGGTACATTTAATCCAACCCAGCACCAAGGTTCTACTGCAGCTAAAACCTAAGATTAATTATGGTGTAGTTGTTCATGGTAGGAAATTCATTTTACCTTTGAACACAGCTCAACAAAAGAACGCAATTCACAATCATCAAGCAAAGCCTTGTCTGAAGTTTCAATAACTCCTATGTCTCCCCTTACACTAGAACTAACCATATGAAAAAGTGTTAATTGGAATTCATAAGCCAATACAAAGACAATACTCTACTGATCTTGGTTTGCATCCTAAAGCCAAACTTGAGTGGTTCTACATTCAAAGGCCAATCAAAACCTGATCTGTTTGGATGTGCCATTCCTTTTAAGCATCACAGCAGTGTGACAAGTTATAGATGTGTGCAAATATAATTGATAACTTGAGAAAATGGGGAGACACTTTAGTGCATAGGAATTGTAATCTCTCTTTAAGTGGGTTAGAAGAAAGATTTGAATTATAAGTTAGTATCATCCTGATTTTTAGTACAGTTGCTTCCTTCCCTCTGTCTAAGAAGGAAAATAGTTCATGAAAGATTTACATAAATAAAAACTCAATTTCCCATTCTGTTTTCATAAACCATATTAGTTTATTTTAAACCTAAGAATGATGGATTCCTAACTGGTGCAGATATTGATTAATCTTCTTGCTCCTTACATAAGTTTGGTGATCCTATAACTGTGAACAATCATCTGGTTTGGTACATCATCATTTGTCTCAATTTCCATCTGTTAATTGTAAAAAGTTCTCAAATATCATGTATTACCATTCTGTTTTGGTTTTTATGATACTTCAACTTCAATAATGACGAGCCTAACTCTTTTCCCACATCCTAAAGATTCAAGCTTTATCATTTTATAGAAGAAACCATCACATTTCATAGGAGCTGACACAATTTCATCTAAACAGACTGTAAAAGCTCAAAATAATCGAGTTCTCCACAGGAAATAGACTTTAGAGTTCTTAGTAATAAATGTTTCAGATAAAACTCAACCATTGTGCAAGTTGCTTCAATTGCGGAGTTAAACAAGACTCAGAAGTGCCTATGAACATTTGATAATCCTAATAAACTTAAACGCACTAAAATCAGTTGACAACAAGCACAACACCGGCAGCGAATGATTTGAGCACAAAAACAAGTCAACAATTTGCAAACTCCAGATGGGCAGGACACTATATGAGTACAAAGATTACCTTAGTACAAAGGTTGCCTTTTTCTGATACGCTTCCACATCAATTTTACAATGACAAAACCTAGAGTCATATTTCCTATGTTCATACTGCTTCGGATACTCTGAAAGTAGGATTCTGAATCTTTATACATGTGAAATATTAGTGAGTCATATCTTCTTCCACAACTCTCCAAAAGTCAAAGGTACATATGTGTACGAAATGGCCTAGAAACACTTGAAAAACGAGCACCATACATTCTTTTCCCAGTTTTGCGTGATCCTGATGGTCGCAAGCCAATTGGTTAATCTGACTTATTGGAATGTGTTACTCTTATCTGAGTCAAGATTATTTTGTTCCTCAAATCTATATAAAGGAATCATCTTAAAGTACTGTCATATGTCCTAATAAATTAGGTCAACGTTAACGATATTAATGCATCATTGCATTCTTTTTTATCCTTATCTAATCATAGCACACTGGAGAACAACCACAACCAGAGAACAAAGGAATGAAGTTACGTAATGCATAAAGATTAGATAGCAGTACCTAGGCGAAGAAGAGATGAAGAGGGAAGCACACAGCTAGCAGCCACACACCCAGCCTAACCCACGACACTAGAGAACCCAGCCTAACCCACAACACCGGAGAAGAAGCTTCAGTACGGAGACAATCGAAGTGGAAGACGTCGATAAGGGATATACGCAAAAGGATAAAGTTTTCTCTGAAAAGAATGAGTATTCGTAGAATAGATAAAGATAGATAGTATACAGTTTTATATATTCTCTGAATTTTAAGAATACATATTCTACATGCTTACCAAACACAGGTTTAATAATATGTCAAAAAAAGGAAGGGAATAGAATAGCTATTCCTTAAACCAAACATCCCATAAATGTTACCATTTTCACACGTCAGGATTTGATAGTCACTCTCGTATGCTTAGATTATGGGTTCAAGATGTCTAACGTGACAAAGCAATACCAACTTTGAGCAAAGAGTGATACTAAACTTTAGTAAATGTGCCATACCCTTTCTCACCCCACTTACAACAGGACTTGGGTTAAATAAGCCCCAACTAAGAGACTCCGTTCTGTACTACGTATACATGTACGGACAGAGAGAGCATAGATTGAACGATTACACTATGCAAAACAACAATTTAGGCCAAACTGAATAGTGTTTGACTAATTAACGGTCCCTAATCCACCGTAGGCAGATGATTTCACACAAGCCCCTGTTCTTGGCACGCTCTATATACAAGTTTGTTATACACTGTTAGTAAGCTTAATCTATGTACATGGAGCAAAAACCAATTGATGACCTCGTGTCAAACTGAAAACTCTCTTCACCAATCACCCAAAATACAAGCCTAGGTCTTCTTCAACTTTTGCCTTGGCAAACCCAAGCCCCTGACTACCCAAGCTCCTATGGTATAGTCTTACAGAGCTCGTCTCCTGTTTATGCCCGTCAAGTATTCAACAACCAAGCACAAGATATTTGGTCCTCTCCTGTTCTTTTGCTTCTCCTGGTTCAACCGCTCGCCAGCGCTGTTGTCTTGTTTTCCTCAATGTGTCATGAACTTATAATTCATACTTTAGTTGCCCAGGACAAACTGAGATAACCCATGAGGGATTTTCACAAAACACCAAAAAAAAACTATCCTCCCCGTGTTCACCCATGATTAAACGAAGCCTTCAGACTCTCTTCTGGTAGTGTCCAAGACAGCAGGTGTCCACCAGAATCCCCAGTTAGGAACTGCTTCATGTCACTGCTGAGATAAAGTGCAGTAACGGGATGCTTATGAGACTTCAATATCTTGTGCAGAACTAACGTGTACTCTGGTACATTGTCACCTAAATTCAGCAACCCTGACAAGTTACAGGTCGATTTACTCAAAGCACCCTCTTGAGATAAATGAACCATTTGCCACACCTTTACAGCCCCACTCTGGTGGCCTGTTACATACCAGTTTGTATCCAGCCAGTCTGAAAAAGTACAACTTGTCACTGAAAGAATGGAATCAGATGGCAATTGGGATGTGTTAATCAATGCAAGGCATTCCCCATTGATGCTCCAAATAGCAAGCAGAATTCCAGCAGCTGTCACAATCTCCCCGGTCAAGTCATTCACATAAATTGCTGAAACTGGTGCTGGGAATTCCGGTAGCTGCCTAATGAATGACAAGGAACTAAGGTCCCACATAATCACTGTGCAGTCATCAGACCCACTCACAAGCAGCATGTACGGCTGGCTAACATGAAGACATGTGATTTTGGCAGTGTGCCCACAAAGTGCCTTCTCCAACTGCAGGCGTCGTGAGACACGGGGCTTGTCATTGCTGATTCTCCAAACACAAAGTAAGCCATCATCGGCTCCTGTCACTAAGATTTGACCATCATGGCTAACACCAGTGCACTGAATCTGGTTCCCATCATGAAGATTTTCATGCGTAGAGAGAAGTCTGTCTTGATCATAGCTCATGAATCTTAAACTACGATCTGGGAAACCCCATGCCACATATTTGGTGTATGTTCGAGGCTTAAGTAAACTGTTTGTCCCTACCACAAAAATTTTTTCATTGAGGGTAACAATTTGCATTATTGCAGACAAGCTCTTGCGTACTTCATGTGGAACAAGATGGGAGGAGAACTTAAGTGGATGAGGAGGAAGTCTTCGGTCAGATCGCCTTTTGACATGAGGTTTGAGAAATAGCTGCTTAGGTGTTTGCCCAAAGTGATTGATTTGTGCTAGGATAGAGGCTTTCATTGCTGGATCTGTAACTGAATCTATATCCACACTCCCCTCGTACGTGTAGTGATAGAAAACATTCACAGCTTCTTCAGCCACCTGTCCATTATGCAAGGAGCATTGAATATAACTAGAATAAATAACAATGGATTTAGAAATATAAGATTTACCAACAAAAGGATAACATTAGCAAAATACTCATAGGACTTGGATATTGAGATTCATAATGATGACTAAGGGAAGATAAAGTGATAGCTTTCCTATTTAAAGGATGAAGCAACTACCAAGAGAGGGATAGATACATAGAAAGATAGAGAGAGAGAGAGAATATGAGATATTCATTTTGTCACACACAAGGTCAATAATCCAAACTAACCTTCCCTCTTTGTTTATATCCAAATATGAGATCTATCCAGTGATGAAGATTTTCTGAAACATAATCTGACTCCAATGCTTCCCTATGCTTCCTAATGAATTCTCTAGCACTGCCTCTGGCCCATGGAGGTAAGATGACATCACCAACCTGGAAAAAGATTTCCCATGGAGTGTTAACAAGACAAAATTTTGAAGGGACAGGTACTTTGCAAGGGAACAAATTCTGATGCCTCGATCACCACTGAATAAAGAAATGAAAGCAATGGAAAGAAGAAGATTCAACAACTTCCAGTCGAACCTACCTTCTCTCCCGATTGTTTCTCTCCCAAGTCAAGATTGAACTTATTATCCAAGAACTCTGGCATGTAGAAGAATTCTGGAATCAACTCCTTCACATCAGACGTATTGCCTTTCCCCGCTGCACTTAACCACGTATCTCTAACACTATTGAAAAGACGGTCAGCATGATCAAATTGACCACCCTGCAGCTTCAGATTCTCTGAACTAAATGGTGGAAGGCGTATAAGATAGAACAGGACAATCCCCGCACTAGAATAATGAGAACCATAATGAAACTTGGGCACCTCAGGATCATCCCAACTCTCGTATCTGTGTAGAAAGAAAAAAAAAATGTAAAGGAAACAATAAATGAATAATCAGTAACTAACTCTTGTCATACGCATCTCAGCATACCTTTTCCTAAATTCGTCTTCCCCTTCAGGTGTCTGACAACCCATTGGTTTGTCAAGCTTACGAAAAGTTTTAGGATTGGTCAAATCAAGATTTTCACTCTCATAATCTGAAAGAACCCATGGAAATACTGGATATTGGGTGAGATCACTGTAGCCACGACCAGCCAAGGTATTGAGGTGCATTAGGTATTGAAAGTTACTAATTTCTCCATTTTGCCACCTTTTTGAAAAGGATTTAGCCATTATCTTGAATAAACGACCACCTTCACCACTCTCTTGTTTTGTTGAACCAGAAATTGTAGGGTCCAACCTTAAGCAAGGAAGAAATTCATAAAATAAGAACATTAGGTTCCAATATTCAAGATAAGGAAGAAGCAACCCCAACATTGAAGGGAACAGTATAGCATGAGCAAGACAAGAGTGTATGAAGTAAAAGAACAATATGAGGACAGAGCAACTGGATTTCATTTCTTTGGAAAGAAATGACTGCATAAGGAAAATGCATGTAACAATTACCTCAGCAGAATCACATCCAAGTCATATAGAGCAATATGTACACAATGGAGCAAAGTTGAACATATCATGAACATACAAACAAAGGGATAGAAGCAGAGGCAGGCAGAAATCAGTACAATATTCCAAGTCATATAGAGCAATATGTACACAATGGAGCAAAGTTTAACATGTCATGAACATACAAACAAGGGGACAGAAGCGGAGGCAGCAGAAATCATACATGCTATTCCTTGGAAGATTCATGGAAACCAGATTTTTGAATACTTCTTCTCTTTCCTTTTTGTGAAATACCAGGAGATCATTACATCCATCCATGCTAAATATCTCAATAGCAACAGGACGAAGCTGGTAGTCACGTTTCAAAATTTCATGGACACTGTTGAGTTTCCACATTTGCCAAGGATGAGGTAAATTACCACTAGTACACACTTTTTCCTTGCCCCATGCACCACCATTGTAAGCCCATGCCCTTCCTCCAACATATGTCTTTACTGTTGTGCCCCAAGAAGAAGTTGACTTGGACTGGAAATCGATACTGTTGGTAACATCCTTCTTTACACCCAAAGCCTGATCGATAACAGATAGTTCATCTTCGCATTCCTTTTCACAAATGCACTCAAAATCATCAATGTAAAAATTCTCAATTATATATAAAGAAAGTTCCCCTATCAGAAATACACCATCATGCTTGTCCAGACCTACAACTCGTTCACAGTTATATTTAAAGCGGATCTTTTCAAGGGGTTCTAGATATGGCCTTATGAGATATTCACCATTATCATTAAGTTCTTTCTCTGACTTATCATCCGTGGCTTTGGCTTCATCAACTTTATTAGAAGATGATTGCCTTGGAGATCCTATTTCAGACTTCTCTCTTATGCTTTCTGACAATGGAGCAGAGACTGTACTGGATTTGACCCCAAACTCAAGTGCTGAGTGAAGACTAGCATCATTCATACTGCTAGCTCTATCATCAGTCCACCCACTCCTAACAGAATCTATACGTTTGCCATCATCAGCTTCTTTGAAAAAGTCCCCATACATCTCACTTTCAACCCCATTCGGACTGGCACCATCGGTGAAAAGCTGAAAAAAAACCTCTGAGTCAGTATCAGAAGCATCAGGCCCATCTTCAGGTTTTCCTTTAGACAGCTCAAGTTCTCCAGGTTCAAATTGCCCATCCAAAACATTTAAAACAGTATCGATCTTCAATTTGCATCGTGCAAGCTTTTTGCGCATTCTATATGGACCTTCAATGGGACAAAGCTGCCATTTAGGATCTTCAGTCACAGAGGACTTGTGCATTGGGAATATTCCCCGCTCATGGACAAGTTGCTGAAGAAGGGTTTGCCACTCACTTTCAGCATGTAAAACCCATCCATACTTATCTTGCCGAACAACTCTCAACTCAGTAGACATTGTATCACGAACCATTTCCAAAGCATATCTCCGTTCATTCAATTGCTCCCAGTGTCTTACATCCAACTTTGAAATATCTCGTAATCTTCTACTCATTTCTTTCTTACGACGTCCCTCAAGACCTTTGATTCTTACTCCTGGAAATTTTGCTGATCCAGTAATATACTGAACCCACATAATGGCTGCACACTGCTCCAATACTTTGTTGACTACCTGCTCAGAACCCTGAAACCACTCAAAGAAAGCAGATAGACTTCCAGTTAATAACCCGTCAAAACCACCATGTAATACATCCAGATGCTGTCCTTGATGTGGTTTAGAAACAAGTAAGTCCTCTAGTGCAGATCTGCGGTGCACCAGAAGAAACTTGATAATGTCAACTGCCATGCTCTGTACGTTTCGCCTATGATCACGGAGAAGAGATAGTAGATTTACACAAAGACAGCAATTTAGATCAGTGTCCAGATTAATGGGGCAGAAAATAATTCTTCTATGAGCAACTAGTAACTGCAAAACTGTGCCAATGTCAATTCCTGAATCTTCTTGCACATTGCTCGAGGGCAATCTCTTCTTTGGTTCAAGGAGTAAACCTAAGTTTGAAAGGAGCTCATCTTCGCCAATGTGAACTAGGAATGATGGAAGAAAACAATATAACATCAACCGATTTGTGTTCTTGAGGAGTGAATGTATGTAGGCATCAAGTTGTTTGCTCCCTCTCTTAATTGATAAAATACCCTTTCCAGCAGGAGCTGCTTCTTCAATGCGACCATCTTTATTTGCCAATTGCAACATTGACAACATAAACTCCAAGGTCTTCAGCACACCAGCTGGTTGAGGAAAAGCACCCATATAGACGCGGTCAACTATCATCCAGCACAGTGCATCTAAGTTTGATGACCACCTACTTTTATCTAGCTTTTTCTCATTTTCTTCATCATCACGGAGAAGACGCCTTTCTATGAAGTTCATCAACCTACTAAGGCACAAACCCTGAAAGACTAGAACAGTTTCAGGGTCAACATATAAAGGTGCCATTTCCAAAACACTCTCAATAAGCAGTGCTGCTTTCATCTGCTCAGTGATGAAATCAGAAAGAACTTCTGCCACAAAATCTAGTACAGCAGTTGTTGCTGCAGAACATGGACCTCCTCCATAACCAGAATCATCAATTTCAAGAAGCATTTTTGCACTGATTGTGATGTATGTGTTTGAAGCAGATGGACTTTGAGTATTAGATCTGAATTCTGAAGATGAATCCAGTTCATGGGCTGTCAAAGAAGATTCTACAGAAGGAGAGGCATGTAATGAAGGTCTGGATTCATAATTTTGTGCACTTCCCAGCCATGATGCCAATGCAACAACTGTAGATGAAGAATTTGCAAGCGGAATCCTTGAATTAGATTTCTCTGATATGACAGGTGAATCCAATATAGCATGAGATGCAAAACTTGGAGAATATGCCGGTTGAACTGAATCCGTATTGCAGTCAACATTATGTGCATTATATTCATTTGAGCAGGCAGAAACTTGCTCAACATTCTCCAAGTCCAACTGCTGAACGGCTAGGCCATCTCCTTGCACCGGCTGTTTCAAAGGGGAATTAGCAGCCTTGATATCTGCTTTGACATCAGCAACATAATTTTCAGGTACAGGCATATCTTCAGAGCTTGTACTTGCATGCCCCTGGGGAAAGCTCCCAATACTAATGGAAGTCTTCATAGAGTGTTCTTGATCATGAGGCAAACTGGAGAAAGTATTTTGGGAACTGTAGTTATCATCACAATCATTCAAGTTTTTCTCTTCTGTCTTGTCAGAGAGTGCTCTTATCATCTTCACTGCATAAGTTGCCCTGTAAGAGAGTAGGATTACCCCCATCGCACAAGTAAAAAGGATGACAAGTTAAACAAAAAACATATGTGTGAATTAGACTCCAGTTACATTAAATAGGTACAGAATAACAAAAATTCATTAATTGAACTGGCAGCAGGGATGGAATTAAAAAGATGCAGAGCAAACAAAATATAGCAACAAACCTTATACAAGAAAAATAAAGGTCTATGCAGTTTTCAAGAAACTCTGGCCTTCTACAAACAGCTGTAAAAGGTGGACACATTTTTGCAAGATCAACCATAAACCTCAATACCGAAGTTGCGGTAGTAGGAGCCAATGCTTCCCCACCCATTAAGCGTGCTGCATAAGTCTTGTGCATCAATGCTTCACCCTGAAGCTCCCCTGCCATGTCTCCATTCCCCTCCACAAGCTCTGACATAAGACTAGCACCAACAAGGGAAAGATTACCAGTTTGATGGGCATGCGTTGACTGGAAAATTAACCTATCAAATGTATATTTAGCCATTGCAATCACTGAGTCCAACAATTCAACAAACTTCAACTCCACATAACTTCCATCACTTGGCATCAGGGCATGAAAGTCAAGCATGCGGACCTCCGGCAGTCTTGGATAAACAGGCTTTCCAAATATCAGACAGAATATGATATAATATATGTCTGGAGAATCATAAAAACTTGGAAGAACTCGCACCAAACCCTGATAACCCCCACTAGTGCGAAATTTAAGAGCAAAGGTGGGAGAAGAAGCAAGGCACACACCTAGAAGAGTCATGATCCATCTCATACTTGTAGGATGAACAGCTTCATCAAGAAAAAATGTGATCAGTTTGGATGAAACAATCTTATGCCACTGTTCAAGCACCTCTTCTGATTTTATGGTTACTTGTAGATCAATAAGCATCTCCAGCAGCATATTCCTTACAATTACATGTTTGCCCATTGACTCGCGCATTATTTGTTCCCGTGGTTTCAGTTCAGGTGGATCAAATGACATAATCACAAACTTAACCACATTTTCAAGCTCAGAAGCTAGAAACCCATCTTCCAGTATGACTCCAAGCAAGACAACTAGTTTCTCTAAAACAGGAACTTCAACATCACCCCGCTGCAAAGTCACTAGCAGATGTTGAACAAGGTTTATTCGGCGCAATACAGTAAGATTATGATTTCTATACCAGTGCATAGATACTAAATGCTCAAGGAAACCTAAAAGTGCAATTTGAATGGGAACTGGAGCTATAACCCATAATGTCCAGTCCAACAAGACATGCTCAACCATATCCGAATTAGACAAGACAATGCAATTTGAAGTTTCAACAGGTATATCAGAGTTTTCTAGCTCAGAAATATGACTGAATGAATCTTTTGGGGCAGAAAAATCATCCATATCACCAAGAGACCCAACTGAAGAAACTTCATCCCGAAATTTTGACAAGCTAAGGTCCTCAAAGCTGGCATCCTGAAGAGTTTCAGCAGGAGACAAAGTAGTGTGCATGCTTTCCAATTTCCTTGGCTCAGCAAAAGAAGCTTCACATGCAGCAATTTGGAAAAAGATTTCCAGACATTGCATGTCAAATATTGACATTCTACGACGAAGAAATAAAGATAGCAAATGGTATCCCCTGCATGTTTGCATGTCCTTTACGTTCTGGGGATTCTGATGCAATGCACAAGCCAATAATGTCAATGCCATGTGAAGCATATCCCTTGTTTCAGCAGCTTCAACAAGAGCCAGCACTACAGCCATCCCACCAATAGGGCGGATAGTATCACCAATTGTGCATTGCCTGCAGACACAGATGTCCCCATAGAGACGTCCAAATCGTGGTATACCTGGACAACAGAAAGAAGCAGTCATGAAATGATTAATAGTAGCGTCCTCCGTTCAATAAACATACTCCCATGAAACATTTGCAACAGAATCAGACTTTAGTAACTCACCCCCTATAGGAGAAGCAGCAGCTGACATTGGATCAACCAGATTGATCAACGAGAATGTCCCAGATGATCGAATAGCTTCAACACATGTTCCATCAAATGCAAATATAAGTTTCTTACCAGAAAGCTGTAAAGATAGATTTCCTAGCCTTTCCAAATCCCAAACAATCCCACTGCCATCTGCCCTAGAACCACCTTGCTTGCCAGCATTATCAAGTTTCTGTGCATTTGCCAATGACAAATCAGCATCCAAAGAATCTAATATGGCCATACTACCACCACCACAAGCCTGATTGGGCACGAAACGCAGAAGATCTGAGTCTTGGAAAAGCCCTCTATAGCCTCTACCAAGAATGTACATAAAATATATACACCCTGCTGTAAGCACCTCCTCAAAAAGATGGGAAGATCGAAGCTTCCATGTCAAATCACTAACGCTTGCACAATTAAAGGGGGTCCCAATTGTTACCTGCAAAGGCTTACCGAAAGGAGACGGAGAATAACCTAGTTTACCTGTGTGTCTTAGCTTTCCATTAAGGTACAGATATGCAACACTAGCTTGAAATAGTCCAGCAAGAGCATTTGGTTTACTGTGAACAACTGCAAGGTGATGCCACCTGCCTTCTTCTAACTCTAATCCAGAGAAAGACAGGGACGAAGAGTTGCTTGTAGCAAGGGTTAGAACACCGTCCTCCTGAAGATAAAGTTCTGCATAGAATGAGCTTCCACTACTTGCTGCACCAACTGAAAAAATCCGAAGAATATGATGTCCATTGTGAGTCACATTACAACCACTTCGTCTCTTAGAAGGACCAGCTTTCAATGGTTCAATTTCCTTTGCTTGCGACTTCAGGAAATTTCTGAACTGAAACCAACACACAAATGAATAGCCTGCAGCAGGAGGCCAAGACCTTTCTCCTAAGGATACCTGAATCGAAGCATGGCCAATTTTGCTCATGTCCATCTCAACAAATGGTGCCATAGAAACATTCTCCAAGGCCATATCTTCTGTAAGAATTAGCCTCTCCATCATATCAACAAGAAGATGACCTGAATTCATGAGTCTCATTTGTAGAATATATCTAATAAGCTGTTGAAGTTCTGAAGGAGACAACCTATCACCAGAAATAATCGCCTTATTTCCCAACATACACATGTTATAAAATTCAGCAATGTTATAATCCACATAAAAGACAAAATGTCCTACCTATATGCTCCAAGAATTTCGACAATCTTTAATGCATAAGAAAGCAATGGAGATGAACCTAAAATGAAAGGGCGAATTGTCTCCAGCAGAAGTTCTACACAACCTAGAAAATTTGAGAAAATGGTAAAGAAATTAGTAGAGAAGCTAACAATAAAAGATAAGAGGAATATGGATGATTGCAAAGAATAGCCATTCCTACCAATAGATGTGAGGCTTTCCTGATTAAATGGACCAGCAAGAGCAAGCCTATCAATAAGATTTAGCACTTCCAATTGCACCTTGGGAGTAAATAGTAACAATGAACGGAGCAGAACTCTAATGGCACCAGGGTTGTACACTCTTTCCTTCTCAGGATCACATAAACCCGATGAGGTAGTTAAAAGAAAAGTAGCTGATTCAGATTCATTGAGGTCAGTCGGTCCTACACTATCTGACGAAAAGAACGGTGGAAGCACAATTTCAAGAGCAACCTCTAGCAACAACTGTATAACTTGCTTTTCACACTCAACACAAAGCAAGCCAGACTCAGATAGAAGATCATAAAACATCTGGGACAATATGATAGAATGTAATTTTGTCCTGTTAATAGCATTGCCACACACTCCAGCTGTAATGAGGCGCATTAAATATGTAAATAACTTCATGCAAACAATCAAAGAAGATTCTTCTGCCTCTCTTCCATCACCTTGGAAACTATGGAGTGTGGTCAATAACAGAGAAAACCCAGTGGCTTCACAGAAGACCCTCTGAGCTGAACCGTTAACTCCCATTATGCGCCACAAGGTACCCATCATATCACATTTAGCATCACATTGAAGCTTATATTGATTCCCTGTACCACTTGTAACCATTCCACTTTTTAGAACTTCAACAAGAGCACCTAATTCTTCGGGATGAGCCTGGAAATTGGAATCCCGGATCAATAATCATTAGATCAGAAACAATCTAGCACAAAGTACAAGTTTCTAGAATCATTAATGAATGAAGGACAGGCATAAGCTGCAATTATTTTGCTATTTACAGCTTCAAGGGCTAGTTGTCCAAAGCACCAGTTTTCAAAAGTCTAAAATATATGATGAGAACGTAGAACTCTTAGAAGTATCATTTGTAAAAATCCATGCACAGAAAGGTTAACTACATGAATTACAAACCTGTGCAACATCTTCAGTAATCAAACAAGATAATATCCGGAGGACACCAGGACGATGGACACTAGCAACCACAAAAGGAAGAACAGTGGCTACACCATTAGCTGAACGAAAAGATGCTTGATTGCCTTCAGCTTTTTTCACCAAAGAGACCATACAGTCCCATGCAACAGATATTGTACCCTCAATTTCAAAAATAGGAAACTTCCCAGAACCAGATTCTATTAGCTTGGGGGAAGACAGAATAGCATCTTTACTATCTAAGTGTTTCTTAAAGATAGACTTTTTATCTGACTGGTTAGGCTTAACACTTTGTTGGTCTGATCCTAAAAGAAACTTGTGCTGCTTTAAATCATCTAGCAGGACTTCGAGTACACCAACTTCCCGAAGCACTTTCTTATATTGCTGATCAAATGATAAAAGTTTTACAAAGAAAGAGAGAATAGTATGCTTCAGCTCTGGTGTTATTGGTTGCTGCAATAAGCAACAAAGAGAGAGCAATTCTTGTTCGGGAACACAGTTCACAACAGTCACTGCATATTCAAGAATTTTCAAGATAATCTCTTGCAATGATGCTGGAAAGCCAGCCATATTTAGGATTAAAAGTGGAACTGTTCGCAATTTTTGACACAGTTTATAGTTTTCAATGTGACTGGAGAATATCTTAAACATTCTATTCAAAACTTCTGCTTGCAATTCCCTGTTATCTGCCTTGAGAAAAATGTCTTGCAACATCTGAACTGCCTCAAGGTCCTTTACTTTGTTATTGTCTATATCCCAATTTTCATCAGCAAGCCAATCAAGAGATGGTGTACGACTTCTGATATGATCAACCTTGGCATGAGAAGACCTAGAACCTTTTCCAGCAGAAGATTCTTTAGATTCACTTAGACCAGTTTGAGCAAGACTAACAAGAACATCAAGCAGCCTAGATAGTACAGGTGATATATGCTCCAAATAGAGATCCTCTTTTGCCACACTACTGTGTCTCCCTATATCATTCCTAGCCTCAGTACCAATGGAAGTCCCATCTTGATCGGTATTAGTAATTGACGGCAGAGATAGAGTAGCCTGGTTTTGTGGCATGGAGGACAGAACCAATGCAAACTGGATGAGAAACTGATAGCCATGAGCATTATGTATATCTTCCCTGAGCCTGACACCACCAGCCTCTACAATTCAAGGTTATATATAATAAGCAGTAGAACACACACAAACATTTTAAGCTTACTACAAGTATTAAAACTGCAAGTAGGCATTGTATTAAATTTCATTTAACGACTCCAGAAATCTAAACACCAGCAGAAGTCTTTCAACAGCTTCAAACATAATTCATGGGCCAATTACCAGGTCTATATGATAACTCAACAGCTTCCAGTAACAAGTCCACAATGCCCATAGTATATGCAGAATCACCACAATCTGGATTAAAATCTTTGACTGCCATTAAAAGAACTTTAATCTGTACGGAAAGAGAAGAGTTGGTAAGAAGATTCAACAATTTACAAAAAGTGTTGTAAACAGAAATAATTTTACCTAGAATCTTGAAAGATTAAAAACAGAACAAGTTCTATGAAATTCTAAAATAAGCATACATAACATATTCAGGATACGCAAAGTAATAACTCAGAGGCAGGAGATGAGTTGAACTCAAAAGGATATTAAATATGGTGGCATTACCAAATGATGCTTTCTTATATATCTGGCTGTGCTTCCATTGTCGTTCACCAAAAGAAGACCAAGTATCTGGACCAAAAAAGCCAAAAATTGACCCAAAAGAAAAGGACAAAGTAACTACTATGAGACCATAAAGATTTTACAAGTTATACCACGTAAACACAATTTTAAGGCAGCATATATGATGCTTCATTATTGCTACTTGTATATTTGAAAAAGCAAAATGGCCATTATACCTGCATTGCATGTCTATGAAGTTGTATGTTGTGTAGTGGAACAAGACCTTCTTTATATTGAGAAAAGACATTCAATGAGCCGTTGGCAACCATTTGAAACAGCAGCTGAAGTGAATCATCTTCCACCA
This sequence comes from Erythroxylum guanchezii, assembly GCA_025629825.1. Classification (NCBI taxonomy): domain Eukaryota; kingdom Viridiplantae; phylum Streptophyta; class Magnoliopsida; order Malpighiales; family Erythroxylaceae; genus Erythroxylum; species Erythroxylum guanchezii. Next base: position 12,931,128 of record JAOTAX010000004.1, on the reverse strand, counting down.
AACTCTGTGCTGCTGATGGATGACTTGCCAAAGCTTTCATGACATGAACTATACTTCCCTCAACCTGTATGCATAATTACTTGACATAATTTGTACTTAACACAACTCAGGTATATACAATCAGTGATATGTGGATTGAGATGCTAAACATGTGGAGAAATTAATATGAATCGATGAAAGATGATTTCACAACTTTAACCAAAGCCACCATAGGACTATTGAAGCAAAGTAATCATAAGCTCAGAGGGGAGTATCTTAGGTAGAGCAAAATATATTGAAGGATCACATACCCCTTCAAGTAATCACGCTTTTAAACTATATCTGTTTCCTCGTAGTTAACATTCTACCCTTTGTCCCATAATACAGCACTTCTTTTCCAGTTAAAAGTTCTCCAAGAAGAAACTAATCTTAACATTATAATTGTAAAGAAACTATGGATAAGGTATTGACCAAGTTCTACCATTCCCATGGCATCTCCAATGCAGAAAAAGTAGAAGGCAAGAATTCATCAAGTTATCAACTGCTAATTGATTATCCATAATATAAAGCACTATCAACAAAATCAACAGTCTAGATTCCAAACCAGGAACCAGGATTGTGTCAAGCATTATAAACTAAAAAACCAAGTCAGTGGGTCCTGTATGACTCTTAACAGAACAGAGGGTTCTATTCCATCAAACAAAACTGTCAAATAACAGTATTCATGGACATATTTGGGAACCACGTATGCGAGTGTAGCTCATGTCACAGAGGTGGAAATTTAACAAAGTTTTTCCCTAAGGAGCTGCTTTGAAAAAATAGTGACATTGTTTATAGGATAACCTGCAGACCTCACTCCCTCCATAAGACATTTCAAACCCATTCCTCTCTACCTCGTCGTGGCAAAAATACATGCAAATCTTTTGTTGTCAATAAAAGCAACTAGAAACATAACACAAAGTCGTTTAAAATACTACCTCAAGCCGGCGAACTTGTCTGCCATTACTATCACAATCTTTCTCAGCCTTTGGTCTTTGATTGGATTCAGAACTTAGAAAGGCATTCAGAATATGAATGAGACAGCATAATATCCCCGAATCAAGGAGCGACTGCTTATCAACAGGCTGCAAATGAAAAAACAAGTATTGAATTTTCAAATAACAAAAAAACATAATATACTAATTAACTACTCTGAAATGTATGCTTGACAAGGTTCTATAGTTGAGAGCCTCAATTGTGAAGAACAAACAGTAAGCCAACTCACATACAGAGTCTAAGCCACTCAAAATTATTCCCTTGAACAATTAGTAGATTATATCTTTAAGCAACTTAAAGAAAGTCAATCAAAGACCACATTAATCCCAATAAGCACAGAGAAAACAAATCTTAATATTAATGAAACTGTGATATGACAAGCAAACAGAAACAGAAAACAACTACTAAGACTTTTATTAAAAATAAGAAAAATATACCCCAGATACAAGGAATTCGAGAGCAGTAAGCACATTAGAGCCAGGGCTGATGCCATCCTGCAGAAAATACACAGAAGCACCTTGAGACAACAAATATAAATCACAAAATAGCAGCACACTCAACTGAATGTTTGGAAGATTAACCTTTGTCACTTCTGAAAAAAAATTTAACAGTTTATCTACATCCAAATATCTTGTTTTGCTGCTGATCTTTAACTTCTCAATATCAGATACAAATGCTCTTCCAATTACAAAACAGAATATATGTGTCTCAACTAACCTGTGGTGCAAGAATTTCCAGTTAGTTTGTAGCAATCACATTATGGCACAAAGAAAGCTAGATTCAATTCAAGATTTCAGAGGAACAAAGTCATTACATAGTAACTACTTGAGCTACACTCGCATGCTGCTTTACTAATCTACAAAAAGCATCTACAGTCAAATTCAGGGCCGCTTCTTTCTCCTGCACAGAAGATTGAAGAGCTATTAGAACCCACCCACCATATCATTCACATAACTAACAGTGACTTCCATCAAAATAGATTACTGAAAACAAGACAGCACAATGAAAATACAAGTAAAAGATTCGTGCACAAAATAAAAGTACCTTTTCAAAGCTGGATGAACGGAATTCCTCCCAAAATCTCTTGAAGTCCAATTCCAGTTCATGTCTGTCTCTGCTTTGACAAGGAAAAAGGACCATTGGAGAAAATAACACAAAAAAGTCTCGTTCAAGTACAAAAGCGTATCTAACAGTCATGATTGCATATAGAGACTGTATGAATATCGATTCAATCTAGCATTGAACACTACATGCTTTGCATGCATCACCAAAAGCATCAAGGCACTTTCTCCAGCCAAAGATCAGTGTATGGGTAATACATCATATGATACGAATGAACTGTTGGACACTCAAATGCGCATTATAATTAAATTCACCATACCTAAAATGCCATAAAAATGAAATAACATTTAGGTCATATTTAGCAGTGAGCACTAGGCAAATTCATATTAGATGCAAGTAAGACACGATAAATATATAAAGATAAATACTATCCATGAGATAAAGATTATGCAAAAATATAATAAGAATGGCAGGAGTAATATATAAACCATATGCACTCAAGGACTGGTAACCTTATCATGCTCAATATCTAGAAGAAAAAGGACAACAATATGTTTCTAATTGCATATGACAGGGATGAAAATACACAGTAATCCATTCCAAAAAAAAGCTCATCTATTCAACTACCTTTTCTCTCTTTACCAACCAATAATAACTTCTGGCGTGTTTTATTATACCATCTAAGTCCAATAATCACAAACTTTAAAATTCCCAAGCAAGAGATGTATCTTCAGCACACATCCAGGAAGAGATATTGCTGTTGTTCATAAAACTTCCATGTGGTCCAAGAACTGAATTTTATCTGATACAGCTATCCAAAAACTAAATTCTAACTCATAAAAGAAATTACACCGAGCCCTCTACACAACCCCAGAAAACTGTCAAACAGTCTTATCTTCTATTTGAATTAGATAACAAGAAGTCTAGCTTGTCTCCCACAGCCTTCTAAATCACATCTCAGCGTAAAAGCAGTAATAATCTTCCTCATTAAGGTCTATAGCAAGGACTTGACCTTAGTTGCTTATGATGTAATCAAGGGTTCATCATGCAAATGCTTAAATCATAACCGTGGTGTGGTACAGCACACTTCTGTTGTACCATGATCATCCATAAAGATTAATAACCACCAAATTCAATCGAAATGGAACTAACGCTCAATGTCAAATATTCTAAGTAAAACGAACCCTTTGCCATACAAGTAAGAAGTTAGAGAAGAAAATCCGCTATAGCAAAACATCTAATTATCACTTCACAAAGAGCAGGTAAAAGCCGTGTCGGAGCTACAAAGTAGTAAAAAGGAGCTCAATTTACTTCCTATTGCGGATCAATGTCAAAGGCAGTCAACACTAACAACATTTCCATAATCAAAACGAACATAAAAACAAATAAATGTTACTAAAATTCACCAACATAATCATTTTACTTAAAAAAAGGGGGAAAAACAATCCAAACCATAAAAACAGGGAAAAAAAAAACACCTCTCGTCATTTAAAAAAGATGAAGAAGAAAATATACGAACCTGGATGGGGAGAAGGTGTGGTCAAAAGGAAAGGAAGAGGAAAAAGAAGAAACATTGCTATCGCCACTGGGGAAAAAGGAAGAAGACGATGAAGAGGCAGCAACAGTAGAAGAAGCAGCTGGTTGAGATTGAGTTAAGCCCACCTTCTCTTTTATGTCCTTAAGCAATGTTACCCATTTCATCCTTTTTCCTCTTTACCTCTCTCCGCTCTCCCTCTCTCTGTCACTCATCCGCCGATCAACCGACCAAACAGCCAACAGCAACGTCAGATCGGACCCTCCTTCATTTCACCTTTCTAGAAGTATCTCTCCTCTGACCTCAACAACGACGACGACGGCCGCAGATAAATATCAGAAAAAGAAAAAAGAATCGCGTTGAAAATGCAGCAGCCAGAACAAGAGATCGAAGTGGATGGAAGGCAGCAAGATCCAGGAATTTAATTCCTTTTCATCTTTATCTATGATCTGAATTGACTGTTCTTCTTTGTTGGAGTTTTTGTTTCTTTAAGCAGCTATTTTTGTCTTTTTAATATTTGTGTTTGAAATTTCAGCAGTGCAAATTTTTGGAGCCCTAAAAAGAAGGCAGAGATTTTGTTTTATTTTATTTTATTAAAAAAGAAAGAAAAGTAAAAACAAGACTCTCTCTCTCTCTCTCTCTCTTTATCTCAGCTACTGCTGTTTTTTGGACGGCCTCTCCCTCCGCGCCTTGTTTCTCGCTCTACATCCCTTCCATCTCTCTCTCTCTCTACAATAAAATAATTCAAAATATTCCAATTTTCGATACTCGTAGCCTAACAAGGGCCGTCCACCACATGAACTTCCACGTGGCAGCTCGAGGATACATCTTAATAGACGTGATCGCCAAGAAAGAAGATATGTTGAAATCCGTACCGAGGGAGAGAGCGGGTGGTGTGTCTCAGTTTCTACTTTCTACTACTGTTAATTTATTATTATTGTGTTTGGTAACTAAGTACCACCGACGCAAAAAAAAGGGTCTTATTTATTTATTTTTGATATTTTGGTGGGCATTTAAATACGGACGTAACCCAACTCCCTCACATATTTCTTAATGACAAAGGCACGTGATGTGGCCTTCTGCTTTTGTATGGGATTTGGTAGATATGTAAAAAAGTTGTTGACACATTAATCTGAAAATGCTTTCAGCTTTTTCACATGGAACATTTTGGAAGTCATTAGTAATTGTGTTGCTTGCTAATGAGTCTAATTCATCTCACGCCTTGTTACTTTTCTTTATCCCGAGTAGGTAATGTTGGAGGCAACGTTTTAAAATTCGGATGGGATCGGATCGGTCGGTTTGAACGGTGATCGGTTGATTATTCGGTCCGATTAATTTTAAAAAATTGGTCTTGAATTGAACCAATTTGAACTGGTAAAAATCGATCAATTGATTGGTCGGACCGGTCCGGTTCGATAATTTTTAATTTTTTTAATTTTTTAATTTTTTGGTTTTTTTAATATTTTTAATATTATATAATTAAATATAATTATTGCATAATTATGATATCATACCGGTTCGACCGGTGGTTGAATCGGTCAAATCGGTAATCGGAAATCAGTCAAATCGATGATCAATAAAACTTCCAATTCGATAGCCGGTCCGAATTTCAAACCATTGATTAGAGGAGATAAAAAGTTTGGCAAGATAAACCATTCCTAGTTAGTGATTTATCAATACTTGTTCATTTTCTTCCTTTGTTGCGTCAGATATTACATAGCAATCTAGAAGAAGTCTTAATAACGTCATTGCAACGGAGACACCATACTATAATGTATGTGTCGAAGTTAGCTGCGGTAGGATAGGCACCGCCAATTCGCCATCATGTAATTTATGCTCTAAACTGGCTTATTTATACAATGAGGTTGAAGGAAATAGTTAGCACACTTTTCTTGAATTTAAATTCAAATCCTTGTTTAAAGTAAGCTGAAGTACACATATCATCGATGGTTGCAGGAAATTAGTATCTAAAACTTTATTCAGCCCACTTTTATAAAATATACGGTGCTATAGCTTAGGTTATAATTAAAAAATTAAAAACAAAAAAAAAAGAAGACCACCTAAGTATAGTCTCATTTATTACGATTGACTATGAAATATAGTCTCCTTCAAGGCCTTAAATTTTGATTATATTTATGGTCAAATTACAATTAACATGCATTAGTTGCCATGTTTGAATTACATTTTTAAACTTAATAGCCAACCCCTCACTGCGTTTAAAGATATTAGTTTATATCTTATGAAATTAAGTTTTTTTTTTCTCTACATATATCAATTTATTATTTTTCCTCTCTAAAAAGTCTATATTATAATGAATTGAATTCTAAAATTACTAGAAAATATAATGTTTTTAATTTTATTAAACTTGAAATTTATATCATTTTAATTAAAAATTTTAAATAAACATTCCAATAATAAAATTGAAACAAAATTTTCCTTTCTTTATTTGCCTTATGCCTTAAATTTAAATTTAACTTTAAATAAACAATGAAAAATGTTTAAACCACTCTTTCTTTGCATCATATTATTAGTAAAATTTTACCGAAAAAATTGAGTGCCCCACGTATCAGCCTTTTCTTTCTATTCTTTACGAAGAAGTTTACACTTATGGACACACATATTCTGTAAGTAAATAAAGTACACCATGGTGTTATAATTACCAATTAAGAAAAGGATTGTAATTAATGCAAAGAAACTTGTAAACTAAAAGCACAACTCAAAACAACAAATTAATGATGAGATAGCAGAAAAAATGAAACAGAAAAGATAATTACGACGAGGGCCATGGCAGCAAACCGCGTGGAAATGGGTCCCCGCCACTTGATTAGTGGAAACCAGAACTAGGGCTGATGCCTTTTTCTCCATTGCGAATCAATTCCGTGAACTTTTCTGTTTGTGTGCGTATGTGTATACAGGTAAACAACTGTTTAGTGCTTGCCTCCGACATTTTGAATTTTGAATCTATTTCATCATTTTCCTTTGCTTGCTGGAATTTGCTCAAAAATCATCTCCTGGACATGCAATCGTTGGTGACCTCAGATGTTAAAGTTTAGACCTAGTGGCCCAGGCAAGTCTTTCCATATAATAATAATTTTCTATAGTTTTTAATTCCCCTCCAATTAGGATTTTAAAATACATGTAATTTGAAACTATAATTGTGAAGGAAAACATTTGCTTGAACCCGTAGTGAAACTGCTAAAATATTTGTTTCCTTTACGGGACAAGTGCAAGATTCTAAATTTCTGAAACAAAACAACAACTATCAATATAAGCCATCCATTCGTGTTTAATGTCTAAATTGTTAGTTTATGCCCTACAATCAATTGGTTGGTTATTATTTTGTGGTAAAATAATTTAAAAATATCCTTTATCTTATACATACTTAGATAAATATGATAAAGTTCACGAGATAAATATACAGTGCTAATAAAATTATGATAAGATATTATTATAAGATTCATATTGCATTTATATATTATCCCTAAATTATTTCTAATTATTGTTTTATTAAGACTGGATATTAATATAATGTAAAAAAGCTACGACATATTATGTTTTTTTAATGAAGGAAATAGTTGATCTCATACACTAAAGTATGAAAATTCTTAAATAAGCGTCTGAGGGCTTGTTATATAACAAGTTTACTGAACTGACCCCATATAAAAAATCCATTTGGAACACTATTTATATGTCTTTGAAAATTATCAATATGATGATTGTATAAGTGATCATTTAACCTGAAATTTCTAAAGTTATCTTATATAGGGATTGTTGTGTGTTTCATACTACTTATAACCTATTCTAATCATAGGCAATTCAGTCAATAGTCATTAGTTGTAGCATGAACTATATGGAGGTAGTTGAGTGATCAAGATAAGATTCATCACCCTAAAGAAATTAGGGAGAATGTTTCATTGTTCTCGATTAGTATTAATTCGGAAAATCCTTGGCCAAGATGGAATATTGTTTTGTAAACAGTTTTTAAATGTTATTATTGAATCAATAGCTAAAGATGGAAAACTAATTTGATTGGAGTCAAAATAAAGTAGACACTAATTTCATACTCTATATCTAATAAGAACATTATATGATGAAATGATTAAATTATACGAAAAAAATCAAGCATAAAAAGGTTAGTCAAAACCACTTTGACATTCATAAATATTTGGATGGTCACGATGTGCTGTTAGACGTCAATTTTGATCTATAGATATACATTGTTTAATTTAAGAATTAAAGATAGGTTTTTGCGATGAAAATTACCGACGAAAAATAAAGCATTTCCTTCGGGAAATAAATTTGGTGACAAAAATTACTGACGGAAAGAAACTTCGGAAAAACGACCTTTGGTAAATTTAGCGACGCAAGTTAATGTATCCATCGGTACCATTAACGACAGAATTTTGGATTCCTGTCAGTAAGTTAAAGAAAATTTATCGACAAATTTATAGTATTCCACCGCTACTTTGCGGATGGGATCCCAATATTCTGTCAATGAATTGCCAACAGTAAATCATTTGTTTGTCCCTAAAGTTCCCGATGGATATATATGTTTATGTCGCTAAATTTATCAACGGAAACATGAACCGTTGCTAAATTTTTATCGACGAAGTGATATATTCTGTCGGTAATTTACAGATAGATTTATTTATTCCGTCGCTAATTAGCGAACTGACGGAAGTTATAGTCCTGTCGCTAATTAGTGACGAAATATTGTAGTTTTGTCAGTAACTTTGATAAATTTCTACCCTCATTTCTCACTTCCTACTCGAGTTTTCTATTTATAATCTTATTTTTTTGTATATATAATTTTTGTAAATAATATAACATTGATTGATAAATATAAAGTAAACACTATCTTGATTGTTAATATAATAAAAAATTAAAATATACACAAATAAGTATCTTGAAAATAACAGTAAATTAAGAATTTATACAAAAACTTAACAGTAACAAAACATCAAATACATTCATTTATCCATCTAAGCTATGCAGGTGGTGAAAGCGGATCTTTGACAATTGCGATAAGGTATTGTCACTCCCCTTTAATTGATCTATCTCATTACGAAGTTGGGCTACCCATCGACTATTGCAACTAAGTTTTCATCGGAAAATAAATTTGGCAATAGAAATTACTGATTGAAAGAAACATTGGAGAAACGACCTTTGGTAAATTTAGTGACGGAAGTTAATGTATCCATAGGTACTACTAACGACAAAATTTTGGATTCCCGTCGGTAAGTTAAAGAAAATTTACCTATGAATTTATAGTATTCCATCGCTACTTTGCGGATGGAATCCTAATATTCCATCTGTGAATTTTCCGACGGTAAATTATATGTTCGTCGCTAAAGTTACCGATGCATATATATGTTTCTGTCGCTAAATTTATCAACAGAAACATGGACTGTCGTTAAATTTTTACCAACGAAGTCGGATTTATTTATTTCGTTAGTAATTAGTGAACCGACAGAAGTTATCACCCTATCACTAATTAGCGACGAAATATTGTAGTTTTGTCAGGAAATTTAACTTTGATAAATTTCTACTCCCATTTCTCACTTTCTACCCAGGTTTTTTTTTTAAATTTAATTTTTGTAAATACTATAACATTGATTGATAAATATAAAGTAAACATTATCTTGATTGTTAATATAATAAAAAATTAAAATGTACACAAATAAGTATTTTGAAAATAACTGTAAATTAACAATTGCGATGAGATATTGTCACTCCCCTTTAACTGATCCATCTCATTACGAAGTTGAGTTACCCATCAACTATTGCAACTGAGTTTTCATCGGAAAACAAATTTGGCGACATAAATTACTGACGGAAAGAAATGTTGGAGAAACGACCTTTGGTAAATTTAGTGACGGAAGTTAATGTATCTACTATTAACAACAAAATTTTGGATTTCCGTCGGTAAGTTAAAGAAAATTTACTGACGAATTTATAGTATTCCATTGCTACTTTGCAGATGGAATCCTAATATTCCATCAATGAATTTGCCAATGGTAAATCATATGTTCGTCGCTAAAGTTACCAATGTATATATATGTTTCTGTTGCTAAATTTATCAACAGAAACATAAACCGTCGCTAAATTTTTATCAATGGAGTCAGATTTTTTTATTCCGTCGCTAATTAGCGAATCGATAGAAGTTATCATCCTGTCGCTAATTAGTGATGGAATATTGTGGTTTTGCAGGGAAATTTAACTTTGATAAATTTCTACCCCCATTTCTCACTTTCTACCCGAGTTTTTTGTTTATAATCTTATGATTTTTTTGTAAATTTAATTTTTGTAAGTAATATAACATTAATTGATAAATATAAAGTAAACATTATCTTGATTGTTAATATAATAAAAAATTAAAATGTACACGAATAAGTATCTTAAAAATAACTGTAAATTAAGAATTTATACAAAAACTTAAGAGTAGCAAAACATCAAATACATTCACTTATCCATCTAAGCTATGCAGGGTGTGAAAGCGACCCTCAAGGGGTGTGGCTCGATGGTTGAGAGCGGGGCTTGGCTTTGGTTAGGTCCCAGGTTCGATTCAATGCTAGCCCCTCTTGTAAGAGCCTGATGCAGCCGGGATTTTACCTGTAGGTGGAGAACTAGTTGGGCCCTTAATGATAGGGTGCGTCCGCTTGGCCCGCTTGTGGGGTGGTGTGCTACTTGGGCCCTCGGAGAGGTGTGCCCGCTTGGCCCACCTACAGGGTTTCCTCGAATCGAAAAAAAAGGGTGTGAAAGCGGATGCTCTAACTACTGCGATGAAGTATTGTCCCTCCCCTTCAACTGATCCAGCTCATTACGAAGTTGGGCTATGTACCCATCGACTGTTGCAACTAAGTTGGCAGCCTCTCTACTGTGCTCTCAAGTTGAACGACTCTTTCATTTGATGCAAACTGCCTACTAGATGTAATTGTAATTGATGCGAAGGATTGCGACTAACATGTGTTTGCAAATGAACCTAAGTCGAAAATCCTTCTACGACGGGCCCTACCACCCACTGCATTAAGATATATCTGACTCTTATTAACAGTTTCAGAGTTTTGAGACTGTCATTCAATGCTTTCTTGTATTTAGTCCTATCATTATAATTGTTTATGTTAATAATTGATATTTTTTAAGAATTAATGTTAAAGCATAGATTTTACATACATGAAGTTATCTACATCTGGTGTTGATGAAGGTCACATCATCGTACTTCTTGGTGTGAGTGTGCAAAAAGAGTTGGCGTGGTGTAGGCTTCCTGCCCATAAGCTTTTTCTGCATCAGAATAAATTGTTATAACTGAACTATAATTTACACAAATTTTAACAGAATTTCCTCTATTTTTATGATATTTATCCCCTGTTAGATAAAAAAATTTAACTCAACATCACATTCATTAATGGCATAAGACATTTATAACATTATTATTCTCTACAATGCACATTTATTTTCATTTTAAATTTGATACATGAAATTACACTAAAATCAAATTTCATACATTAAAGTACAAAAATCATAATATAAGAGTAAAATGTTGATACTTACAAGTTGAAGTGCATGCTCCTAGTGGGTCAAAGATCTTCCAGTATGTACGGGTAGACTTTCTCCTTCTGGTCCTCCACGTCCGTTGGCAAAATTGAGCTCTAAAATGGATATTGTCTTGAGTGATGCCCAATACTGCTACCAACGACTCCATATTTCTTCAGATATATATGGTAGTCATACACTATTCTCGTGTATCGAAGCAAGAAAGTCTCTATAACGTGTATGAGTTCGCATCTCCTATACATTATAAATTACAACATCAAATTTTGGATCCAAAAAAAATCTTTCTGAAAAAAAAGAAAAACATACTATAAGTACTTATAAACAACAATATTTATCTAATTAATGCATAAAATTAGATAAAATAAAAAAGATTACAGAATATATTTTGTTTACCTCAAACTCCTGATAATAAAAATCCTTTGTCAATTGAGAGGCATTCTTCCATATATAACCCTCAAGATCTATCATCTCCTTGAACTTAGATGAGATATTTCTTGAGTACGTTATAGAAGAAAATAACTTATAAACAGCCTATATATAAGTTATTTTAGATCGTTTAAAATTAAAGCCTATAACTTCAGTATAAACCTATGATGTTATCATGTATTACAAAATTTTTAGAATTTTACTGACAAATTATTGACAATTGTGATGTACGTTTTTCCATCAACTCCCTTAGCTCCAAGCTGGAGGTCACCTCCTTCATTCGCAACGTTTACCGTTGATAACTCTGTCTGTATAAGGGTGGTGGATGGTGTAATAGGGCTGCTATATGGTATAACAGCAGGTTCAGAAGGTGATGCCTTATCAAGACGTGCAGTAGCATCTGCAAAATGTGATGCTTCACCTGAAAATGCACCGGCTTCTCCAGATCGTTGTAATATGAACCTTGACCACATCATATCTTATTTTCTTTTTGGTGGCATATTTTTAACTTGAAATTCACATTTTATACAATTTTCCAGTGATAGAATAATATAAATTCAACATATAACAATATATTGTTGATGCAATATTATTCATATACTATTTTATTGCAAACACAAAATAATTGCTATCAGTACTTAATTGTAAATCAAAATCATCTTCTTTTTCCGAAGAATTAAAATCAAACTCAGGCTTTTTTTTAGATCTCCCGTCCTCCTCATCCTCTCAAGATGAAATTTCAACATATTCATTATTTGGATCATTTAAAGGTTCATTTTTGTCATATGATACACATAAATTTATCTCATAAACATCTTAAAACGCTTCACTTTCAATTCTATTATTTTCTTCTTTTCCATGTAATTCAAAAGCACTTTTAGGTTTTACTTTGCATACGACCAACCAATCTGATTTATCTCGTCGTAAGCTAGAGAAATGGACATAATACACCTGAATCACTTACATCGCCAATACGAAAGGTTCAAATTATCTAAATCTTCTTCACTAGTTAATTTCAACTATATTGTATCAACTGTGCACTTTTGTTCTAACATTAGGAGTTGGATCAAATCATTTACACTTAAATACCACACTCCAATTTATTGGCAATTTAGAGTACTCAATTTCAAGTATCTCAATAATTTTACCATAGTAATCCATCAATTATCCTTGTATGCAAACCACAATATTTACTGTTGCCATGCTATGACCATAATATTCTGTATGAAATTTATATCCATTAACAAAATACACCGGATACGACTTAACAGTTCGCAAAATCCTTTCGCAAGATCACATATAACCAATATTAACAATAAACTAGTTCTCATACATATGTAAAACTAAGAATATAAAGTACTTAAAAGTTACAAGTGATTACATCAGAATATTGTATAATAAGAATAATATGAGTCCATAAACATAACAACAAGAATTTGTATTGAGGAATACAATAAAGACGAAGTTAAACCTGAAATGAAAATAATTACAATTAAAAGTTTTATATTTATATTGAGTATATAGCATTTAACATATACATCAAATACAAGTAAAGTTACAAAAAACAGAGAAAAAAATAAAAGCCTAAAACTTCATTTAGTGATATATTCACTCACATCACATTGCCCCTAATTTTCATTTGGCATAAAGTTTTCATCATTAAAGGGAGTCTAATCATCACCATCATTCAAATTTATTATACCAAATGATATGTCAATACTTTCTCATATAACATTATCTTACAAGTCACTCTTATCTATCAAACTTGTTTCCTTAAAAAAGCTAATTTGTTAATAGTTCGATATGATCAAGACAATTTAGATCAATAGAACTATTTGCTTTTTTAAGAATCCTAATAAACAAATACAATTAAATTATCAATAAATTATGAAAAATTATATTCAACTTAATAATGACAATAATATACCTTTCTCGAAGCTCTAAATTATATTGAACAAATACTAAATCATATAATCTTTTTTTGAAAAATTAAAAATTTATTGAAATAAATAAGAGACAAGCATAACATCTAGAAAGCCTCTCCTACATCAAGGATAAACTAAATGACAACGTTGTAATACATAGGAACCAATTAAAACGACAACATTGTAATATATAGAAACAAACAAATGCGATGATGTTTAACAAGCAAATTCGATGATTTTTTCTATAGAGGCATCGAGGTCTTCTTCAACTCTGAGCTAGTAGGTATGGAATCTCTCTCTTGAATCATGTTTCTTTTTCTTCTTTTTTTACCGTTGTTATTCCCAATTAGGGCATAAGCATCTTAGGACTTCTTATACCTTATGTTAGTGGAAATTACCAAGGTATGGAATCTCTGTCTTGAATCATGCATCTTCTTCTTCTTCTTTACCAGTGATCATTATTTTATGTACTTCAGCCTGGAGGAATCACAAGAGCTATACATGGAGGTTCAGTCTGTAACATACCACTCCCTATAGCATAAGCCCGAACATACCAGAGGATATTTGAGAACATAATCTATGGAAATGATATATTAGGACAATCAAAATAACTTGATCTGAATTGTCAAACATATTATAAGAATTCAAACATTCATTTCTTCCCATTTCTTTCACAAACATATAAAGTCACATCTGTCCTTATAATTCAGAATCCACATATACATTACACAATAGTTCAGAGTTTAATCTTATTACTAAAATGTGTAACATGATATGGGATGCTAATGCAAAAGACTCTAACTAGACTTCGCAGATTCAATTGATCAAACCTTTGGGTCATTTCCGTCCCTAAAATGTAAGTATTAAACTTCTACTAGATCGCTTAGTAGCTAGAACTCCCCTGAACTTGAAAAACAATGATACAATTCTAATTAGTTTGTGAACTCAGCGAGTAAACCATCATCGATGCACTCACACAGCCAAATCACAAAGACAAGTTATATCACAATTTATTACACTTCAACAAGTATATCATATAAGTCAGTATTGCATATCACATCACATTTTCCATTGACTTTAGTTATATTTTACTATTTCAAAGCAATTCAATAAATCATGTCAATTCAATCATATGATGCATATGTAAATGCTCATCTGTTTTCATTTTCATTTTGCTTTGTTGTGACCTAGTGCCTATCAATGTAATTTGTTGTCTCTTACCCGTAGCGGGTACCGAGTTCACAACTGGCCCGTACCCATTGTGGATACCAAGTCCATAGTATCGGAGCCTAAGGCTCTTTTTCATAATTATGAGCTCAAAGTTCTTTTCTGCACATCGGCCAGTCTGGTCACAACCTTATTTATCTGGATGGTCCTTAAGGAATATTAGATCTCTTCAGATCACCGTAGAATATCATATTTGGTTTCCAGAAGAGCTTGGCCCCTCAGATCATCGTAAAGATCTAGTTTATGGGTCAGCAAGAGCTACCACCGATAACACTGTATATGACTTCACTGTAAAGGTATGCTTTGTTTCTTTTGTGGGATCTATAATGGGTACATCACAAGAAAACAAAACGTTTTTGAAGTTCCCGGTAACGAAAAAGTGTAAGTAACCTTCGCGCCTCTGACAACGATACGGTAAGTAACTGGTTTTTCGTGAATCTCACTGTGAAGTACGGTAACTCGGAAAGAGACAGAAAAGATGTTGGATACCGTTTCCGGAACCCAATCTCTTACTCCGATAATAAAAAATTCGCATACTTTGAATCGTTCCTCAATTCATATGATTCTTCATAATCAAAAACATCTTATCACTCACCACAAA
>JAOTAX010000004.1:12893533-12915685 GCA_025629825.1 Erythroxylum guanchezii | reverse complement strand
TACAGATCAAGATATCATCAAAACACTGAAGTATATTCAGTGGAATAACACCAGTTCAAAATACTTAAGAGCACACTTACTGTACCCGTCCCACCTTTTCCACTTAATCTTTCTTACTTCATTTAAGATACCTTCGATTTTTTTTGGTGGAGAGGTAGAGAAAAGTCTTACGAATCCAACGGTTCGAGAATCAAGTCATTTGGAGGTCTAGAGAAAAAAGTTATGGTCAAAAGAAGCAACTATGTTTATGAACTCAATTATACTGAACCTGTTTCGGGGAAACAGCCATAACTTTTTGTAGAAATTTCTGATTGAGGTGTTCTTTGAATGGTCTGAAAGAGGACATGAAGAGCTACAACTTTCATGAAAACCTCAATGGCCAATTCTTTCATTTGAGGGGTCAAAAAACAAAGCAGACGATATGACGTCATTTTGAGACGATGATGACATCATCAAATGATTTATGGTTGGGAAAATTGCCATAACTTTCCCTATAGATATCGGATTAAGGAGTTCTTTATATGGTTTGAAAGAAGAATTCAAGAGCTACAACTCTTATGAAGACCTCAAAGGCCAATTCCAACGTTTGAAGGGTGAAAAAGAAAGCAGACGATGATGACATCGTCAGACGATACAGATTGGGAAAATCTCCATAACTTTCCCTACAGATATTAGATTAAGGAGTTCTTTATATGGTTGGAAATGTAATTTCAAGAGCTACAACTCTTATGAAGACCTCAAAGGCCAATTCCAATGTCTAAAGGATGAAAAAAAAAGCAGACGATGATGACATCATCAGGCGATTCAAGATTGGGAAAATTGCCATAACTTTCCCTACATATATCAGATTGAGGAGTTCTTTATATGGTTGGAAAGAGACTTTCAAGAGCTACAACTATTATGAAGACCTTAAAGGCCAATTCCAACTTCTGAAGGGTGAAAAAGAAAGCAAACGATGATGACATCATTTTGAGACGATGATGACGTCATCAGGCGATTCAAGGTTGAGAAAATTGCCATAAGTTTCCCTACAGATATTAGATTGAGGAGTTCTTTATATAGTTTGAAAGAAGAATTCAAGAGCTACAACTTTTATGAAGACCTCGAAGGCCAATTTCAACGTCTAAAGGGTGAAAAAGAAAGCAGACAATGGTGACATCATTTTGAGATGATGATGACGTTATTAGGCGATTCAAGGTTGGAAAAATTGCCATAACTTTTCCTACAGATATTAGATTGAGGAGTTCTTTATATGGGTTGAAAGAAGAATTCAAGAGCTACAACTTTCATGAAGACCTCGAAGGTCAATTCTTTCATCTACGAGGTCAAAAATAGAATAGAATGTAGGATGTCATTTTGAGACGGAAGAAATGAATAGTAACTGAGACGATCAAACATGAGACGGAAAAAGTCAAACATGAGACGATGCTGACATCATGCTAAGACGATGACGACGTCATTCTAAGACGGAAGCAAAATGAGACGAAATAAAATGAAGACGATGCTGACGTCACACTAAGACGATGATGACGTCATTCTGAGACGGAAGCAAAATGAGACGGT
The DNA here is from genome assembly GCA_025629825.1 of Erythroxylum guanchezii. Classification (NCBI taxonomy): domain Eukaryota; kingdom Viridiplantae; phylum Streptophyta; class Magnoliopsida; order Malpighiales; family Erythroxylaceae; genus Erythroxylum; species Erythroxylum guanchezii. Next base: position 12,914,122 of record JAOTAX010000004.1, on the reverse strand, counting down.
CAAACTGAGACGCAAAAAGTCAAACATGAGACGAAGTCTAAGGCTGAATAAATCAAAATGGCATAACTTTCTGCTCAGATGTCCAAAATTTTCATACTATATACCGTTGGAAAGATAAAAGAAAGATCTACAACGTTCCAGAAAACATCTTTGCCAAAATCTATTTATAACAATCCCAAATTTGCCCCTAAAGTCTGAAGACCACTTTTCCATTCATACACCAACATACTACACCCAATTCTTAACTTCATGACAAATTTTGAGACTCTTAAAGACAGAATTGAAATTCAATGTCTGCATCCGAAATGTAGCCATATATCTCTAGTTTAATCCAAATTAAGAATCATCTTGTTTGGACAACTAGAGAAAACGTTGTGGCTAAAATACTGAAGCATATTCAATGAACATTTTCCAGATCAACTCTTTGTTTCAAAATCTTTCCTTACACAACTCATACCAAAATCACCTTTTCTACTTCATTTACTCCTCATTATCAACTTCATTTCAAATCAATGTCCTCTATAAAGAAATCATAATCCATGAATAATCATGAATTCGAATAACAAGACATACACATATATATCTATTCTTCATCAATTTACTACACAAATTCAACTTCATTTTAGCTTTCATTTCATTTCTAACTTTTACCTTGATTCTTTCTATCTCAAAAATCTCTTATCCACCAAAAACACCATAGCAAATCATGACTCTATCCACTTTCATTATTCCCTACTTTACTCTTGTCTATCATTTCTTGGTTCTAGAACTTTCATTCATTTGCTCTTAACTCGTGACTAATCACCAAAATTTCTCATTCAATAGTTCTGATCTTTTACGAAAAGTTTGGGGTCCAACAAAAGAGGCGAGTGGCTTGCCATATATCTCTTTGGCTCCCAACAAGATATCACCTTTTCGAGTTGTATACCTTACGTGTGGTGGAAGTTGACGTTCAGAGCTCTGAAGATAGTATCGCTGTCGCTGGTGACGGAGCATAAGTTTTCTGTGTTCAAGACAGCGGTGGAGGGGTGCAGACGATGATGTGGCATGTAAACCCACTGGCATTTGCTGACAACTTTGCTACATCGAGCATCTTAACAAGTCTGGTAAGAACTCTGTTGTGAGTCTCGTTAGTGACCTGACGTTTCTTGATTCTCCTATCTTTATTATCACACCTTGTTTTACTACTACTACTACTACTACTACTACTACTACTACTACTATTATTTTAGTATTTTTCTTTATTAATTATTATACTCATTATATATCATTCCTATTGTATTAATTCAGTGGTGGGGTCTGTTATGGTCACCATCAGGTGTATATATATATATATATATACTGCCAATTTTTACGTATTTACTCCTTTAATTTGCATCATTATTATCCTGTTACATATGCATGTGGGCCTACTGAAACACAACGTCTCTCTAGTATAGGGGTAAGGTTGCGTACTATTAGGCCCCCAGACCTCGCTTCATTGCGAGACTTTGGGGTATGATAATAATGATGATATTATAAATCTTTCTTCCAAACAATATTTTATTATATTACATTATGAATTCTTTCATCCCCCAAGCAACAAAATTTTTAATATTACATTAATTTACATTTCATTCCATTATAAACCATTCAATTCTATTAAAAACCTTACATCCAATTGATTGTAGCCTAAGGAAGAGGGGAGTCAAAAATAAGATATGGAAATTCTCGTGAGTCAATGGCTAAGATTAAGTTCTAAGAAAATTTTAGACTTTTTTCAATTTAATTTTAATATGTTTTAAAATTTACAATATTTAAATTTAACTGGTAACTTGCCCTAATACGAAACCATAGTTGTTAGTACCATTTTTGGTCCGTAGCTCTCTAGAATAAAGATGTAAAGATACTTGGAAAATAATAGTTTTGAGGTAACCAAATTCCTCCAATTCCAATCGGTACGGCCGCACTCTTCCGCAGTTTTCGTCCGCCAACAACACAATAGTGTTCCTTCTTGAGGCACAAAAATGGACGTTTCTCCTCACGTGCGTGTCCGGAGATTCGAGCAGCTTCCCTCTTCCGCACTATTTACATCTCAAATTGAGTCCATGAACGTTCCTGCGGTAATTTCATGTTTGTACTTGACCGTTTTATGTTGATAACTGTTCTGTTTGTCTCATTTGGTGACTCTTTTTTAAAATTTAATTTAAAAGGTTTTCAGCGGATGCATAAAGGATTGGGAAGCTTTAGTCAAGTGGAATCCCGCCAGTGGCGGCCTCCACTATTTGCAGGTTTTTTCTTCTTCCACAATTTGGCGTTAGCTTCACTAGTAAATAGCTTACCCTTTTTTAGCGAATACAATTCTAGTGTTTCATTCAGTGATTGTGTTGTTAAATGAATTCATTGGATTGAAATTTCAGGAACGAGCAGGTTCGTGTATTGTGGAGGCTATGCTTTCTAGAGATGCGCCAATCTTCTACGGTGATATTAGAAGCCATGAGAGGGTAGTTTTTCGAGTTTCTATATGCTTATTCATTTTATGCAAGACTTAATTACTCTCAGTCTTTGACGGTAACCGACATTGGTCATCTCCCTTTTGTAGGTTCCATTGCCATTCGCCACATTTGTTGGTTTTTGTAAGGAGCGTTTAAAACATGGGAACGCTGATTCTAGCGCCTATTGTGATAATGAAAGGCATCAGCTAGCTGAGTCTGTCGCAGAACAGGACGCTATAATATCTGATGATGCTCCGCAGCAGATGTATTTAGCACAGGTTGGAAATTGTAAGGTTTAAAACGATAAATTAGTTCATAACAATTGAATCTTAATTAAGAACATCTCATTCAGGTTCCAATTATGAATTCTGAAGATAAGGGAAGGGTACAACTAGAAACTCTAGTTGAAGACATTCAAAAGGTTATTTTCCATTGCTTTCTTCTTGTATGGTTTGCGCCACAGCTAGAAAGGACCATATATTCATGTTTGATAATTATTGCAGCCTACAATTTTGGAGACAAAAGAGCTAGCTTCTATCAATTTGTGGATGAATAATGCTCAAACTCGGTCAAGTACTCATTATGATCCGCATCATAACCTTCTATGTGTAGTTGCTGGAAGCAAAAAAGGTTTGACAGTATTTTACTTCTTCAGTACTTCCAACAAGCATTATCCCTGGAATAACTACTTGTACTGCAATTTATAGACTTGACGTAGTTCAATATTTCTAATTTTGATATCATTTCTGATGTAATATTAATGATTTACACCGTACATGTTGGTAATTTTCATTTCCTATACACTTAAGTTTATTATTTTTTAATTTTGGCAGAGTTGGTTTACTATTCTATTGAACTGTTTCTCTTTTTACCATTTCTAGATCTTGTTTGATAGAAAATGTTATAGTTGTTAACAACAGGACAACATTAAAGTAAGAAATAACAAAATTATGCATATGTTTTGGCTCATTGTGCCTACTAATTTTACTGGCTTTTTCTTTACATAATGATTAAACTTTAAGACTGTGCCTCATATTCCAGAACTAAAGGTGTGAATACCTTTTTGTTGCAGTCGTTTTATGGCCTCCTTCTGCTTGTCCATCCTTATACCCAATGCCCATATATGGAGAGGCCTCAAACCACAGGTGTGCCTCCTCTTGCGTAACTTCAGAATTTGGTTACTAAACATTTGTATTTATCCTACGACTGTGAGAGAACAAAAAGTTGATGCTTCTAAGTTTTGCTTGCAAGCTTGTGTAGCCATGTTTGTGAAGTGATTTCATGTCTATGGGAGTGATGTAGGATGGATAGAAGAGATATCAACTAGCTGCTAAAACTAAAAGAAAATTAGGAATTCTGGGCTGTTGGAATTTGAGTTTTAAGTCTGAAATGTCAATATAGGTTGCTGGAATTTGATGATGGAATTACTGGAATTTTAGTTAAAGAAACAAACAATGGTTTGTTCTAGGAATCACTCCTAGAATTAGGAAAATAGGAATCACTCGAAAAAATTAGGCTGGCTTCATTGAAAGGTTGATTACATATATATAGAAAAATTCTAATTGATGTGAAGGATGGCTTTAATGAACTTAAACCCAAAAATAATGAGGGAAAAATAAGTAGAGATATTTTCCTTTTCTAATAAGGAAAATTAAACTAATTACTCTTTTTTTTGTAATTCTGTACCAAGCAATCTGCCTAAAAATTATATATCCTTATTTGTTTTTCTTTTTGGCTCACAGTGCTGTTGGCTTAGAAAACCCTGATCTCTCATCATATCCCAGGGCAAAAGATTCGATGGAATACTCTCAGAAGGTTACTCTTCATGCAGGTGATGCACTTTTCATTCCTGAAGGCTGGTAAGATCTAAGTTGTAATTTTTATGAGATAATTTCCTTTACGAGGGGCCTTTCTCTTTTTTTATGTGGATAGAATGTCCTTTGCAATTCTTATGTTATTTTTGGATCTTATTTTTCAATTTTAGTATAGGAACTTTTTGCCTGTATGTTAAATCTTTAGTTGTTTATTGTTTATGTTCTATAGAACAAATGGGTTAGTTTTATATTTAAGAGAAGGTTAAATGAACAAAGGTTTAAGGGCTCATGGTGTGGCTAAATGCTACAAAATCTTTCAGAACTTCTATGACAATCTTTATATTCATTTATAAGCATCAACATCACCAATTTATTTTTACTTCCATCCTGGATGCACACCCATGTCATCTAGCTGTTGATTGGTTGTTTGTTTTTCCTAACTGCCACAGGTTCCACCAAGTGGACAGCGACAATTTGACCATAGCTGTTAACTTTTGGTGGCGATCAAACATAATGTCTGGCATGTTAGAACATATGGATGCTTATTATTTGCGCCGCATACTGAGAAGGTGGTCTTTCTTCATTAAGTTTTATTATCTACCAACTTCATAGTTTTTTTTTTTGTAAACCTTTTCATGTCAGTTGTTCCAAAATTTTTAGAAATATGGTTACATAACTGGGTATGACCTTTGTTTCATTTACATATCTTACTTGCTCCATCAAATTGTTGCTGGAACTTCAAGATTGGTGGATAATGAAATGGTATGTCGATCCCAATTTATAATTCATTTGCTATTGAGGGCACCGAACTTATCATTCTTTTGGACATGGAAAATGTATACATTATTAATTTGTTTTGATTCAGTGTGACAACCTTTCCCGAGTCCGTTGAAAATGTGATCTCTGAAATTGTGTAAAAATAGTTCATTATTTTGAATGCTAGAAGGAGAAAATTGTGAAAAAAATTCTCCAGAATTACTGGATGAACGGGCCTTCTGTATGGATTTGGGAAAACTTTGTGCAAACATATTGTACTTAATATTTGATTCTGCATGGATGTTTTCCTTTGAATCATATGGCAGATGGGAAAATCTTAGTTCTGAAAAAATTTGATTTTGGGCACTGAAAACAGAGTGTTCACCTAGATCATCTATAGTCTTGTAAAATAATCAGTCAAATGTTGGTGGAATCTTAAGATTTTAGTTCTATAGGATAACAATGGATAGCAAGTAACTTTCATGTTGGCTATCTTTCTTGGCTCTTATTCAGGTTTGTTGTTCATTATTGATCACTATAACTTATCTTCAATTAGGACAGAATCAAGTACTGCACAGGGCTTCTCTCGACAAGGTGAACCCACATAGGCATGCTTGTGAGCTGCTTACTAATGGAGAAAGAGGTGATGTTTTGGCATTCGTCTAAGCCTTTTTCCTTTTCATTAAGAGAAGTTTTCCTGTACGTATTATCTGGTAATTGATTCTTATAACCTACCAGATGACGAAAGCCGTGATGAGGACCAGTCGCATGAAGCACAAGGTTTACTGGGGAAGGACCTACAGGAGAGGTGTCAGCTGGATCAAATGGAGCCACTTGCTCTCCAGGCTGTACACGAACTTGTTTCTTTGGTACATCAGGAAGTTAATATTGGTGATCATGGTCAACCTGTACAATCGATTTCAACTGGTGACTCTGCCATTGGAATGAAAGGTGAACGTTATGAAGTTGTGAAAAGTAATGTATTCATTCTGGAGGGTGATCCAGTTGCTCAAATTCTTTGGAACCTTGATCCTCTTACTCTCCGAGATGTTCTCCTTGGCATGGTGGTGAGTTTGCATGCTCTGGAGGGCCTATGATTCCAATAAATTGATGACTTTTCCTTGATAATGCTGCCAACAAATTAATGAGTTGTCTTTGTTAATATGTCGTTCATTTAAAGTGAGCTGTAATCATCTCATGGTGTAGTTAAATGATGCATAAGTTCAATGTATGATGACATTTCACATCCTCTTTGGGCATCTCATGCTTTACAACTCTTTCCAGCATAATTTTCCAAGAACCTTGGAGGCTATGATACTGCACTTACTTTCACCAGTGGCAGCAGAAGTACTCACACGAAAGTTTGACGCAATAGACCAACTGACCTCTGAAGATCGGTACTTTGTCAGCTTCATAAAGACTTAAATGATGACAGTAAACGGGAATTATTTTCATTCTTTTGCTGTCCTAATTCATTTTTATCATTTCATGATTTCAGAAATAAGTTCTATCAAGTTTTTTATAGTGCATTTCATGACCAATTCGCTGCAATGGATGCACTTTTAAATGGGAAAGAATCGTTTGCATTCCTGGTAATTCCTTTTTCTTGTCAATTTACCCATTAATAAGTTCTTGCTACCATTATGCAATATAATGTCATATCGTGGGCTTCTATTATTGTACCTTTTCTGGATTTGTATAAGTTTACTTGTCAGTATTTATGTGAATGAGAAAATAGGGTTGGATGGAGATACCTTTGTTCTATATTTTTTCATACTTAACCTTGTATATGAATGGTTGAGAGAAACGAGGATATAACATGTTCATGGCAATTTTATAACTTGAACAGAGTAGATGCAATCTGTGTGATATTCAATTACATATGGAAATGCATTTTATGGGGGTCTGGGTTCTTGAGTAACCACATGGCCAATCTATTGTTTCATACAGAGTTGAAAGGAGGATTCTGAAAGATGATCTTATTTCTTGTATTGTATATTTATGTTCGTATACTAGGTGCATGTCTTACCTTGAGTTGGAAGTTATGCCATGTGCATGCATCTAAATTAGTGTCGGATTCTCATCATAGCTCTCTGATGCAATTTTCTTTTGCCACATGATTCTCCTCTGAATGATCAGTCTTTCTAAAGTTACTTATGATTTCTGTTCTCCTTTTGGTTCTTTACAAATTTTACCATGATCAGCATCTTCTTCTGGGGAAACTTTTATGCATCTTGTTTTCCACGCATGCATCTTTATCTTTAGCTAGATGCAGGACTATAAAGATCTTCCAAACATCTTATTGAGCTGAAACTTTATAAATGTTTTGGAATCCGGTTAAATCGCTGTTATTATCATTGATGAAATATGCAACACAAACTTTTATGGATTGTAAAGGAATCTGAATTCATTGATAGTTTTTCTATTTGCAGTCATTCAAGAATGTCCTGGACAAGTACTTGGGAGTAAACTCTGATATACCAAAACCATCAGTTTGATAATTACATATGGAGACGTAATTCGTGGAGGACTAGGCCCAGTTGTGATATTTAACGGTCAATCCGTGCATTTCCATGAAGAAGCTTTCTGTCTTAATCAATGATTTCAAATTGGGTCATCTATAATAGTGCAGAAGTTGCAAACTTTGTTGTATGTCTCAGTCGTCGACATGGAATCCCATTCAATTTTTGAAAGTTTTGTACAGTTAATGATGATGAAAGTGATTTTCCCTCATTTGATGATTCCAATGGTCCATTAATAGGGTATAAATCTTTGGCAATAAAAACGACTTCGCGTTTAGAAAATGTCTCACATATTCGCATTAGAGCATAATTGACTTTGGTCATATGAGGTCAGATAATTTGTGATTTCGTCGGTGAAGCTATCGAGCATGAGTGGAAGCAGGTCACGTGCACCGGCTCAAAAACCGATGCACCCGTTAGTAACCGCAGAAGCATAATGCCCTCACTTAAGGGGGGCTGATCCTCTGCCCAACAACCCAGTACCAACCCTGTCCCATAGATGCAATGGGACAAGGTTGGCACTGGGTTGTTGGGCCAGAGGATTTGAGAGGTCACTTATGACTCAGTTTTCCCGCATATGAATAGTAAGCAGTTTATCTTTGATCGGACTTTTTACCCTCTTGGTACAATTTCCCAGCCATTTGCCCATGAGTACAATGTTTATGTAAGTTTTGTCTTTGTTTTGAGAAAGACAAGTTGATAGAATTGCGGGTTCAGACGACAATAAATGGCGCCTTCAGAAGATGTGGGTTCATTTCTTTATCCTTTTAGTTGCATGTGTGCTACTCGAGAGGGTTGCACAAAAGATTGTGTAGTATGGATGGGGATTTGCAACAGAAGAGGCAAAGAGAGAAAGGAGCACAGACCAGAAAAAAAGAAAGGGTAGGTAATAATTAGGAAGAAAAGAGGGAAAAGGCAAGTTTGTTAAAATTAGATTCCCTGAAAGAAGATGACATGCAAGTATGTTAAAAAGTGGAAGGAGAGTGGAACTTTTGGTTTGTCTGGACGTGTAGAGGGAGATAAAAAGATGCAGTCTTTTATTTTTTGCAAGACAAATGGCATGTATTGTACCTTAAGCCTGCAACCTACGCATTCTTTCCAAAAGCTTGGATATTCCATGAGGCCCAGCTCTCTTCTTTCATTAATCCCTAGGGCTAGCGTCTCTTCTTTCTTTTGCACTGTTGAATACAGTAAGTTGTTCTAACAACGATTTGTTCAGTACTTTCTGTTTGGTAAAGGTCTACAAGTTGAACCAATGACGCTAATCAGTTCTACTTTTCTGCGATTAATAAAGAGACAACCCTTCATGCAGGATAAGGTTGTTCGACACTCGCCCTTCTCAAAGTTCCTAAACAAGACACGCTAAAACAAATTCAACTTTATAGATATTGCAAAATCTGGTATTTGTAAACTACCGCCTCCTTAGATAGTAAACAGTCTCCAACTTATCTTTCATTATGATTACGCATACTCCAACATTGTTAAAGAATCGATTTTTATCAAGACCTTAATCTAAAAAACCAAGCATCATCGGCCAATAGTGGTGGGTCAGGAAAGCAGAAAAAATTTGTAAGATTTCATGATTTGAATGCTAACGTAGGTGAAGCTGCCAATCAAAGGGATATGTGTGTGTAGAATTGCACGGAAATTGATAAAGGAGAGACTCACGACACGAACATGGAAAAAAAGAACTCAGAGAATTGCAATACAAAACTTTCAAAGTTGCATCACATCTAGTATCATTTTCATGACCGTTGACATTTTGTTTTCATTTGCTCCTCTTTTCCTTTTGGCTTAGACCACCAGTGCGTCCCGGACCACCAACTCACTTGCACAAATACACATAGAGCATCATGCATACATTACGGGTTTTTACCCTTCTTTATGAAAAGGCTATTATTTCTTTTAAGTTTTATCGTTTTCTTTTCTTAGTACGTTCCATAAAGTGATTGTTGGAAATTGTTAATATATTCTTCCGTCTGAGTAGAGAAAGACTTGTCTGGAAATTGGCATAAATGCATGGCTGTTGCTCTGATCTCATTGGAAATTAAGGGACTACACTACTTTGTATCTATGCTAAATGCGTCTCTACTTTGTATCTATATAATTTGGAAGTCTGTTGTACTACAGATAAAGGTTAGAAATTAAAGCATTAGGAAATAGACCTGAAAGAATGGATATGGACCCCCCTCACCGACTTGCTTACCTTATCGGCGTCTCTGTTATCTTTGTTTACAAGGGTTTGATCAAATAATCTACGGTCTTCTTTCAAAAGAAAAGGAAGAGAGCTAGGCTTAATTGTATTGCATGCATCAAGTAGTATTTCTGTTAAGGATTCTGAGACAGTTTAGCTTTGATTAATTGAAATGTCAAAGGCTAACTCTAGTGGGGTTGATGCATCAAAAGTATTTTATGTAGGGGAGGGGACTAAAGATTTCAGATTTGATTTACTTTTGATCATAATAGGCTAATCATGGAGACAAGTTGTCCTTCTATGCCAATTTGGCATGTTCTTTCCATCGACAGTACAATAATTTAGAAGAGTTAAATGTTAGCCTCTAAAATCTAAAACCCCTTGCTATTCTCACGTCAGTTCTAATACATGTGGAGATGGAGACGGGACAAAAGAGCAAAGGCATGAATTAAAAATCGTGAGATGAGATCAGAATGAGGTATACATAACTTATCTTTTTCATATTTCATATCCTCACAACAAAAATTACAAACACTGTCGGACCTTCTCACCCAAACTCGTCATCATCATAGTTTGGCCTCAAAGATAGAATCATTGTGATCACTAACTGTCACAAGTAAATCAAATGCAAAAGAAATTAACTTCCATCTGATATTAATTTATTAGAGAAACTAAGACATAATTAGAGGACGATACGATTAAACACTGTTTTTTAGTATCTCTGTGTCTTTGAAACAAGTGCAAATGCTACGTTTAGACTCTCATTTCTTGGGTTCTAGCAATCACCCCAAGCTTCGGAGGCAGGAGGCTGAGTGTATCCAAAACCGTGATGCTTCAACAGTGAATGGTCTATCTCATTGTAATGCTGGAATCCTATTCCCCCGGTGCAATTTAGCACTTCCCTCAGGTTCAAGCTTACGTTGACATGACCCCTAACATTTGCACCCATTCCGTTTCCATGAACACCTTGCTGGTTTTCACCAGCCTGCAGACCAAGAAAGTCCCTAGTCAAACGATCATTCTTCTGCCACATTGCCAGATTTCCCAGGTAAGAACCTTGCGAGATGTGACTAACCGAGTCAGCAACTTGATGACTTGCTGGTCCCAACTTGCCCATGTCTAACTGAGTCATGTGACTTTGACCCATAGCGCTTGTACCAACAGTTGCAGCCTTTCGGAGGAGTGCAGTGGCTGACAAGTGGTGCGATGCTGCTGATGTGACAGCAGAGTGTGAGAAGTTCTGGAAGGGAGAAATCGCCGAACCCTTGTGAATGGTGGTCAATGGTGGTGGTGAATCTTGGAAGAGTGGCGTAGTATTATTCTGAAATGGGTGATTTTCGGGCTTGATGCGGATATTGTTTTGAGGATCATTAGGGTTTTGATATTGATTCCCAGGAGAGAGTGAGACCTGATGGTTAGGGATAGAGAAGAGAGGAGGATGAGTCTGGGAGGTTTGAAGAAGCAAAGTTTGAGCAGTTGGATTTGTTAAGATGAGTTGGTGAGCTGTGAGTCTGGCACTTTCTTCAGCCAATGCATCGCAGAAGGCTCTATGAGTTATGAAGCTATCCTTCCTGTAGACTCACAGAATGCACAAACAAAAGAAACCAAGTAGCATATTAGGAAACAAATCACCTTAAGATCATAAATACTAACTAGCCTATAATAAGAAGTAATTAACTCATCCATGGACAAGCAATATTCAAAATCATAACAAGGTAAAAAAAAAAGGCTTGAAATATGTAACATATGAGGAAGAATTGAATTTGATAATGATAATGTCTTTAATTCATCTTGCATCGTTTATTAATTAGTAGAGAGGAAATCAAAGGTCGAAAGAATGAGATGGGGCATGCGGGGATTGGATAGATACATGATTACCATAAAGCAAGAAAGCACAAAAGTAGTATTATCTTCTTTGGTCAAACCTGAAGAGGAGAGAGAGAGAGAGACGATTCATGCAAAAAATGCAGAAAGACAGTAGAGGGATAAAGATCGAAAAATGAGCTCATGCATGAAACAAAGATACGGAATTGAGACCCCCAAACATGTGGTACTGATGAAGAAAATGAAAGCAGATGGGAGAATATCAGATTTTTTGCAGATTTAGTAGCTTTTCATGATGAATAGTTCAGAGTCTGAGTGTGTTCCTGAGAGTAAAATTATGACAATGCTCCGTAAAAAATCACGGGTCTTACTTCAAGACAGCAAACTGTACAAAGCAGTTAAACTCATTTATTTGTTTCACTTTTTTTTCTTGTACAGGATCAGCTACCAGATGTATTCATCATTGCTTTAAGAATCAGGAATTTCAATTCCTATGTACCCAAATGTGTAAACTTATGAAAAATGCATACATTGCATCAACTTTTTCTTTTTTCCAGGGAACAAAAGAAAGGGTTTATCTACTTCAATCTTAATTAGTCAGTCATTTAACTATAGGAAGCAAAAGGAGAAAGCATAAATTTTCTGTTGGGTTTGAAGAGACAGTAACAAAGAACAACATGTTATTATGTTGATTGTTCCTTTATCTCCTATCTGTTTTGTTCTTTTGGAATGTGAAGAACTGTCAGGCTTCAGATTTTGGAGGTTATTGTTTCATTTATCAGGCTTCAGATTTTGGAGGTTATTGTTTCATTTAATGAAAGCGTCGACTGATATTCCTATTAGTGGCATTCATTTCTATGCAATCTGCCAACATCTTTGAGCTTCAGATTCCACGCAGAGCTTACATACACCTCCTGCATACAAACAACTACAAGACGAAACAGACTGAAGCAATATACAAGTGAAAAATATTTTCCATGAACAGTGATGGAGGCCAAGATGATGAATTTTAAGTGACAAAGAAGGAGATAAGGAGACCACAATAAAGACAAATAATAGTAAGCGTTCATCAATTTTTGTTAAAAAAAAGGAGCTTAGAAAAGATAGCGAAAAAAGAACTGAAAAAATTAACCTGGAAAAAAGGGTTCCACAGTCACATCTGTACTCTCTTGTGCCGCAGGTTTTAGAATGAGCTTTCCAATCTGATTGAACTGCATAGATCTTTGAACACTTTTCGCATTTCCACTTCTTTTCGCCATGTTTTCGGCAGTAGTGCTTCTTGATACCAGTGAGGTCACCAAGGGCCCTAGAAGGATGATGGTGAACACATGATGGCTCAGGGCAAACATATGCTCTCTTTCTAATGTCTTTGCTGTTTCTTTGCTTCAGCTTCCAAGGAAGGTTGTGGCCTCTCCTGTGAAGTTGAAGATTTTGATCTCTTTGAAACCCCTTGTTGCAGATCTCACACACAAATCTATTCGTGGCCAGTAAGGTCCTTGGAGATAATGCTATCACTTCAGCATCTGGATCTGTAACCATTACAATAAACATATAATCATCGTAAAATCTTACTAGTACTAACTGAAATTCAAGATACTGAAGGAGAGATTACTGTGTGTATGTAATTACCTGGGTTGCCTGGCAAGCTTCTCTTCTTCTTGATCTTCTGTTGTAGTTGCTGGGGGGAGATGGTTGTTGAAACAACTGGATTTAGAACACAAAAGTCCTGCACTCTAGTGCCAGAAGAAAGACTGGGTTCCTCAGACAAAGAAGTTGAGCTGGAAATAGCTGCAGAGAACATGCTTATGTAGAAGAAAAATCCAACGAAGAAAAACAAGAAAAATGATATCTTTGTTTTGTTCGATATCTTTCCAAAAGTTTATAACACTTTGAACCTTAGAAGAAACAACAAGAAGTTTGATGAATAACTAATTCCAGGCCTGAAATATTAGAATATCCCAGCTTTGGACAAAACTAAAAAAAACTTTGTTGATGAACAGTTGGCAGTGAAATATAGACAAAGAAAGGTATCATTTATTGGGTAGCAAAAGCAAAATCTCGTGAAGAGAAGATGATGATGACGACGACGATGGTTTATTCTCCAAGTCGCTATCTAGCCATGGATTGCTTGTCTGAGCAACTCTGAAACAAAATACAGATGTATCTCTTTCCAGCCTCTTTGTCTCTATTTTTTATCTCTCTCCATCCATCTTAAAAACCATCTAAGAGTTTACCATGCAATCAAACCTAGAAAGACCAGACAATAAGATGGTTTTTGCCAAAAAACGTCTCACAGTCTTCACCACCCAAGTAACCTTCTCCTTTCTGTCTATATATGTCTGTAGGAAGAACATGTGGAAAGAAAGAAAGATTAAGATAAATTATCAGTAGCTAGGTATTGTAGATTATAGAGTGCAGAAAGTGATGATTACAGTGGCAGACCATGAAAGAGGATAGGAAAGAAACTTGAAATTACAAAGACTAAAATATTTCTTTTTTAAAGACTAGTGAATCCAAAAAGAAAAGGGAATGGATAGCATGGCAATTCTAAAAGAAGAGAGAGAGAGAGAGATAAGGACTCAGAAGAATCCTAACCCCACTTGATTCACTAACATTTTTTCCCACTCAATAATTTTTCTTTTAAATTCTTACTTTGGTACTTTCTATCTTTTCTTTTGTTCCTGTTATAAAACACCCAAACCCTAAAAGGACCTTGATTTGAATGGAATGCTATCAAAAGGAGGCTTACTTCTTCCAGATTAGCTTAGAACTCCCAAGAAGAATGAAAAGCTTAGAAGGTGATGAAAGGCAAAGAGCCAGCTACGTAGAGATGGAGAGATGGTCCTTCTCAACCTTTCCTATTACCCTACAACCAACATGGTTGTTGTATTGATTTGACTCTCTCAGCTTATACACTTGGCTTTCCAATACATATCAACCACTTAATTTCCATTAAACACTCGGTTTATTACCTTATTGTTGCAATTGTATTGTCAAAGAGATTAATGTCTTAAATTGGAGCCCCTTAGAGGGATACATAAGTAAATATTACCTACAATTCCCTATACTTAGTATGCAGAAATAGCTTTTGTTTTATCTCTGTTAAGAGTAATGATCCATGACAACTGGAAATACTCTTGCAATGTTTCAGGATAGAATTTAGCTTCCTCCTTGTCTGCTCTTAATTAAACATAAACATTGACAGTCTTCTCTATGATACTTGGAAGATTTTTGGAATATTACATTTCCTTTTTTTCAATTATTTCCGTTGAAGTTTCTATTTTTCACAACTTTCTGTCTGTATTTCTTTTGTAATTATTCTAACCCGGACGTCCTAGTGCAAAGTGAAAGTGCCGAAGCAAACCCCACCAAGGGGAGTTTGGAAGGTCTCCTCTCTTCTTTCGTTTCTCATTTATGGACTTTTTCTTGGTTGCAAATCCAAATCTAAAGCCATGAAGAGATAGCACAAATTGTCCTTCTTTTCCTCTTCATGATAGAAAACAAACATGCAGTGTTTACTTGTAACTTGTGTACGATTATACGATTATGGTGGCTATAAGAAGCATTAGGAGCATAAAAACGAGGGATTCTGTTTCTTTACACGGCATGCGTGGCCTAAAACATGGTAGCTCAAGACAATAGCATCGACCATGCAAAAACCAATACATAAATAAGCCTATGTAAGGTATAGGACCCATTTCATCATTTGGATATAATTGAGTGCTACTGTTGATGATACTCTGGAGAATCCTATGTGAGTTTTCTTTTGATGTTAAAAAACTTTTGAATCAATTCGGCTTATGAGTGAGATTCATTTTGCTGGCTTTTCTTTTGGGATGAGATGAGGTTTAACGTTGGTTGATTCACCTTGTGGACTGAAAAGCTAGGACGATGATGATGCAGGGTATATTCAAAGGATTAAAAATTTAAAAAAAGTGTTGTGCCCAAGTAAACATTTTCACGTTTGAAATTTTGGTGACTAGAGCATAACTGACCATTGAATTCATAGGTTTATGATACTACATCTTCTCAAAAGAAATTAAAAAAAAAAAGCCGTTAACCCAGAGCACGTTGGTGAAGTTCTATTAGCATAATGGAATCTCCTGGTAACAGTGAAATGAAAGTACTCCTACTTTTTGCTTATTGTTCATCTCAAATAATTGGTGATAAAAGGAAAACAAAAGCGGAAGAAGGAGAATTCAAGTTTCCGTGTCTACGTAACAGTGATCATAATGAAGTCTTTTGATCAAATTCATCTTCTTTTAATATTCAAACTAGTTATTGTCAATTTGGAATTGGAATAAATGTTCCAAGTTCTAGAGGCATATTGATGAGTACGAAAGAATAGGCCTTTGTGGGTCATTCCTTTCCTTCACGGGTTTTTCTATTCCCAGATTCTCTCCTACAACTTCTTGCCTTCAACGGTCTCAATAAAAGACATAATTGCAGAGGTGCACACCAAAAGATTATATTATCGTTTTCCTCCTTCTCACACACGTCCCTGTAAATCATGTTACCCTTGTGTCTATTAGGATGAATTCTTGTCTGTACTCCGCTAGAATTAACGTACCGTTTCCATAGAATAAAAAAAAGCGAACCAAAAAGCACTTGGATATCAAGCAATCTTGGTTAACTTTAATTGGAAGCTTAATTATAGTAGCATTTACAAATCCTTCCTCCAATACAACTAACTTCCTTGAAAAAGAAAACAATGGATTATTTTCTATTTCTTTTGTCTTTGGTTCTTAGTGTGAAACACAACAAAGGAAAAGGAGAACCACAAAAGAAAATAAAAACTTAGGGAACTAGTAAAGTGCATAAAACCAATGTTTTAAAAATCAGACTAAACATTGAATTGATCAAAGAAAAGGTTTAGGTTTAAAGGTTCAATCGGTATTAAACCATTATAAAATCGATATATAATAAATAAGAAGTAAAAGTTATAAGAGTAAATAAAAATGAAATATTTTATTGAAATAGAAAATACACCAATATTTTGTTTTGAATTTTAACCAACAAATACTAATATTTTTAATATCATAAAAATTAAAATTTACATCTTTATCTTATTTTTAGAATTTTACTATTTATTTCAAGTATAATTTCTTCTCTTTATACTATACGTAGAAATTGATATTTTTAAAGAATAAGAGCTAATTATTTGACCAATTGTTTGACTAATTCTTGGTGCTTATTTGTCATTTTATAAAAAATTATTTATTATTATTTATTTTTACCATTGACGTTTAACACAATCCAGAATGTTACCCTTAGTCGATATGTTTTCTCGACAATTGCTCTCCTTCTTGTTTCTCTTTCAATCTCCACCCACTATTACCACCATTAGAGCTGCCTCACCTATGTGCAGTGGAGCGAGTCGGAGCTTAAGACTTGTAAAAATTTGTTGGATGTTGCCTTAGGTATGGAGGTATAATGCATATAAGCTTGGATGTGGGTTTTTGAGATCTGATCCTTGTGATTGGATTCCCTATCGTCATTGTACGATTATTGGTTTGGGTAATGAACACGCATTCGATTCTTCAAGGTATAGAAAAAATTGGCTAATTTATTATTTAACTAGTTGATTTTTATACGGTGAAAAAAAAATAGAACCAGAAACTAATATGATTCGTGCTTATCTTGGTCAAATCGATCGGTTTTATATCTTTTACATCATTGCATACAACAGTCAAAAACAAGATCCTTAAGCCCCCATATGTCATTTTAAGTTGTTAGGACTTGAGTGTTTTAAACTTAGACTTAATAGTAAAACTAAGGTCTATCCATCAATTACCCTGCTCTAGCTAATTCTAAATTTCCTCACCCACCCCACACACCCAAAATGACCTTTTACTTTCTTACAATTGGTTCTTGCATGATCATGTATGGTATGAAACCTTGGTGGGGTTTGCCAATACAAAAAGAGGTGGACTCTACACGTGTGGAAATAGGTGGTTATTATAATAGAATAGGGTTTCTCTTATATTAAACTATTAGGCCTCAAATCTAAAGCGAGGAGAAGAATTGTATAATGTCTCATAAAGGCCTAGTTAGAACAAAGCCAACAAGTGGGCCCCACATATGGTCTGTTTGGTTTAACGGAATAGCTATTCTATTCCTAACATATTCCTATTCCATTCTTTAAACTCATGTTTGGTTAGAAACAAATACAGAATAGCTAATCATCAAAAATACATATTATGTAAGTTTGATAGACATGTGCATTGTGTAATTGTGTATGTTTGATACTTGAATTGTTGCATATGATAGACATGTATATTGTGTAATTGTGTATGTTTGATACTTGAAATGTTGGTTTTTGACTTATTGAAGAATTATGTTGGATAAAATTGAATTGTGTTGGATAAAATTGAATTGTGTTAGATGAAATTGAATTATATAGGAATTAGATATATTTATTCATTTATTTTTACAGATAAATGGAAGGAAGTTCAAGTATTCCTGTTCAAACTGCTTTAGGAAAATACAATGATCTAGCTTGGCTTATGCGACATTAGTCCTTTATGAATAACCATACAATTTGCTTATTTTATAACAAATATTTAAAAAGTCAAGAAATCACTCGATTAAAGAAGCATTTAGTTGGGGTTAAGGGAGATGTGGAACCCTATAAAAAAAGTAAGCCATGATGATGTGAGCACGACCATGGTACTTTGTAAAAGATATGGAACCAAAGATAAGCTAGTAGATTAATAAGATCAAAAGCTAATAAGTTCAAAGAAGCGCTTAAATCCTACATGGGTCGAATTGTAGATGGCATGGAATCTTAAGAGACAATGAGGGCTAATGGCATCATAACTAATCAAGTTATGCAGAATGTGCAAGAAGAATTTCATTCCTGTTTAATTAATTATTTTACATTAGAAGTGTAACTTTTGGCAGTCCACTACTTATGTCTTAGGCTTGTTTAAATCTTTGAGGTTTAATGGGTTGTATTTTAGAAATGTTAGTTTGAGCTTTAATTATTTTGGTGAAAGACCCATGTTTAAAGACCTTTTACGTAATTAGGGTTTCTTTCTTTTCAAGGGATATAAATACATCATAATAAACATTTTTTAAGGTTAGATTGGATGAATAACGAATTCTATAAGGGAGGATTTCTTGTCTTCTTCTATTGCATCAAGAATAAAATTCTTATCAAGGTAAACAATTGTTGTGAATTTCTATTCTTGTTTTCAAATCAACCTTATTATATGTGTTTCCTTTCATATAATTGATTGGGGGTTCATTAAGGTTAGGAATTTTATCTTGTTTATGTTCTATCCAAAGTGTGTGTTTAAGAGATTTCGGGTTCTTTAGCCTTGGGGTTCCGCATCACATGATGTGAAGTGGCAAATGAAAACTTTGCTTGAAGAATATCTATATGAGAAAGATAAAAGGGAGAGACTGAATTATCAAATTGGTAGTGGATTTTCATTTACTAGTTTTCATGATTATTATGGAAATGTTAGAGGTGATAGTGGTAGTGGTAATAGTAGTGTTCTATCCTAGGCTGAGCAAGAAGTGAATGTTACTCCTAAACCTGATGTTAGGAAAAGAAGAAGGAAAATGACTAATTTTTTTTTCACCACAAACAACTCCTGGAGCTTAACTTTCAATTTGTAGTGCCACGCAATCAAGAGATGTGACTCATATTGTTGATATGGCAGTAGCTAGATGGTGGTCTGATACATGTGCAACATTTAATGCTTCTCAATCTTATTATTATCAGCTTATAGTGGATGTTATAGCCTCTTACGATTCAGGATACAATGCTCCTTCAATTGGTGACTTAAAAGGTAAACTTTTGATTTGCTCAGTTTCTGAAATTAAAAGCTATCTAGAAGAAAGAAGAGTAGATTGGGCTACTTATGGGTGTTCAATCATGTGTGATGATTGGACAAATAGGAGACATGAGCCTATTATTAATTTTTTGGTTTATTCTACAAATGACTCAAAGTTTTTGAAGTCTATTGATCATTCTAGCCTGATTAGGAATACTGATACTTTATTTAAGATATTTGATGAAGTTGTGAATGAAATAGGACTAGAAAACATTGTTCAATTCATTACTGACAAAGATTCCGCTTATAAAGTTGTAGGAAGAAGGTTGTAAAATAAGTATAATTCTTTTTTTTGACTCCTTGTGCTGCACATTGCATTAACTTAATATTGGAGAATATAGGAGATCCTGGGTATTTTCTTATTATTGTTGAGACTATGCAGAAAGCTGAAAAGGTGGTCAAGTTCATATATAATCATACATGGGTGTTGAATTTAAAGAGAAGGAATTTACCAATAGTAGGAATTTATGTCATCCTACTGTGACAAGATTTGTAACAAATTTCTTATCACTTCAGTCCTTTGCTATGATGAAGAAAGAGTTAAGACAAATATTTACAAGTGATAAGTGGGTTGTATCTGAGCATGCTAAGTTTAATGTTGGATTAGAGGTTTCCAGAATTATACTAAAAGGTAGAAAATTTTGGTCTCAATGTCAATTTATTATCCGAGTTTGTGAGCTTTTGGTGATGGTGCTTCACTTGGTTGATAGTGAAGAAAAGACAACAATGATTTTTTGATGCCATGGAGAGGGTGAAGGAAGCAATTAAGGTCAATATGAAACATAGGCTTTCTTTGTACACACCGCATCTTGCTATCATCATTGAGAAATAGGAAAGGTAACTTTTTTCTCCGTTGTTTGCAGCTGAGGCGTTTTTGAATCATAGTGTCTATTTTAGACTGGATTTTACAAAGAAAGGTGATGTTAATAGGAGGATGTTATTCACTATTACAATAATTGTTGTCTATGAGATGATGTAAGATATCCTGAGCTCACAAATGAAGCTTTATAAACAGTCTTCTGGAGATTTTGGATTGTTAATTGTTATTTTACAAAGAGCAAAACCTTCTCTAGGTATTAGTTGTTGAAGTGAATCACAAGTTAATATACGACTTAATAACGATATTCAGATGCACAAGAAGGGGGGGTTGAATTGTGTATC
>JAOTAX010000004.1:12872952-12893433 GCA_025629825.1 Erythroxylum guanchezii | reverse complement strand
GGTTTAAGTTTCTAAATAAAATAAATATCAGTGTGATGTTTGGTTTTGTTGTTCTGTCTTGGGTGGCATCCATGTATTCTCCCAGGGGGTATTTGGGTGTTACATTCTAAGCTTTTGAATTTTTGCTAACTACGTAACTTTTTTAATCTTTGACTCCAACTTATATTTATAGTCATCGTCTTCAACTGCTTCTTGATTCTTTAAAGAAACGGTTATTCAGTTGAGTTATGTAACTAACTCAGACTGCTCCGTGTATTGCTTCTTCCGTCTGCTTTTTGTATCGTCTGCTTTTCGTTCCGTCTGCTTTTTGTTCTGTCTACTTTTTGTATCGTCTGCTTTTCTATTGACTTTGCTTTCGTCTGCTTTTCCTTTCGTCTGTTGTTCTATTGACTTTGCTTCCGTCTGCTTTTCCTTTCGTCTTCTTTTTGTTCCGTCTTTATTATTTGTTCCTCATCAAAATTAAGTACGTAAAGTCATTTTGACTTAACAATTGTTTCCCTTTTCTTGTTTATTGAAAATTAATTATTATTTTATTTTATTTATAATACTACTTTTGTTGTCTAAAGACTTATAGTTTCTTAGTGGAATCAATTTGGAAGTGGTGTTCTAGAATCGCAAAGGTTTGCAATTCAAATTTTAAGTTAATGTGTGAATGCAACAAACTATTAACAGAATTGGAGCACAACTGAATTCATCCATTCCAAAAAAAGGAATAGATTGGAGCATATGCGATTGAATGACTTGGTTTTCATTCATTACAATCTAAAGCTTCAGGAAAGATATGCTATTTTCATTATTAATTTCAATATAATTTCTTATAATTTTTTAATAATTAAATTTTATTGTTTACTAGGACTCTAAACATAACATGTAGTTTAGTAGATCTAATTTAGATTGATAATATTGATCTTTTGGCGGATTAGGTTTATGAGGAACCAAGCTTGGTGGATGTGAATGACTTGGAAGATAATCTTGGATGGGAAAGCATTGAAATGTCATTTGGTGTATTGAATTTGAATGATGATGATGATGATGAGGCTCTTCTCAATGATGTGAATTTTGTACCAAATGATAACTAGGGTTAGTGCAGTTATAGTAGGTATCCTCCCGTAAATGATTGAATGAAGTTTCAGGTTTTATTTTTTCTCTTCTTTTAATTGTACTTATATATGATGTATATGTTAAATTCTATATACGTAATGTAAATGTAAATGTTTTTATTTCATGTTTAACTTCTACTTGGTTATTTCCTCATCACGAACTCTTGACATAAATTGTAATAGTTTGAGAGTTAAAGATATCTATGATTTTTTATTGGATGTTTTGATGTAATTATTATTTATTATATGATAAAATTGTAATATTTTAATACTTTGTATTGTTCTTAATTTTATATTCGTTTGATGATGACTGTCTTTTTTATATTAATTATGGTTATTATTTATATGTGAAATATCTAAAAGTTAATGTTATTTTATATTAATTATGGTTATTATTTATTATTATCATTTTTGGAGACAGGGTTGATGTAAACTTATAAAGTATATAGTACAAGTATAGTATGTAAATTAGCTGTTTTGCAATTAAAAAAAAATCAGAGACTATTTCATAAATTTAAAAAATTACCTGAAACAGCACCCGATATTGAATGGTAATGGTAAAGTACCGTATCAAAACTTAATTCAATACCAAGGTCGGTACGGTATTTGCAGCTTTGGATTTTCCTTCTCCTCCCTAAATCATGTAGGGAAAAAGTCAAATTAGGGATTTGGATGTCCTAGTCCTTCCCCTTAACTGTGCAGATAGTCAGAATGCATGTTTATAGCTCCATAACAGGTAAGTGGCAGGTTCTTACATTTAGTTTGTTTTGCAGGAATGGTTATGTTTCCATACTCCTGTAGCTTTTAATCTGGGTTCCATAGGATTAATTGTTCCCTAATACTACTTGTGACCTCCGAAAGGGTCTTGCCAGTATCCTTTTGAATCCCCTTAACTCGCTTGTAATTCCTTTCCTTGTAAACCTCATAAAAGGTTTCCTTTAGCATTATCACTAGCAAATCTTTCTTAGGTTTGGTATCTAGTTGACTCTGAATCCATATGAGAGCCTTTAACAAATTCAGTTTTCTTAGAACCCCAAAACCAAATCTCTTTAGAATAAGTACAAATAAAAAATAGATGATCCATATTCTACTTAGGGGTGTTATATAAGATGCACTGGTTATGTATAGGCATGAAATTTAGTTTTTCAGGAGCGTTTAGCCTGTTTAACATCACCAAGTAGATAAAAAATCTGACTCTAGGTCTTGAGTACTTATTCCAAACTACTTTACACTAAGGGCCCTTCAGCCCTTTCTCTATTAGCTTGCTAATTACAATGGTGCTAGTGAGTTTATAGATAGGCTTACCATCCCAAATGTGCTCATCCTCTCTTTAAGGGTTAGACATATAAGCAGGTAACACTTGATTAAGGTTTCCCTTTATATCAATTCATTTATCTCCTGAGATTAGGGAGATAACCTTAGCATTCCTTAGGAAGTGTAGGAGGCTTTTTGTTACATCTTGAAGCTGGATCAATGGCCTTATCTTAGACCAATTGTGATACCATAGGGAGGTCAGGTTCGCACTCCCTATTTTACAAGAGATCATTTCCTTAACTCGATCCCTTAACTTAAGGAGTTAGATAATAAACAATGAGTGAGTGCTTTTAGGTTTGATTTCCCATATACCTCCTTCATTTAGGATATAACTATTAATCCATTAACACCAAAGAGAATCTCTTTCACTGAATAGCCTCCATAATCTTTTCAAAATGAGTATCTTATTGGTTAAAGATATAGATTTGAGTTCAAGGCCTCCTTCTTTAATAGGTTTACAAATACATGCCCACTTCACCTTAGCTCTCCCTCTAGAGTGTTCAACTTTATTCCATAAGAAGTTTGTCATACTTCTTTCTATGGATTTTTATTAAGCCTTTTGAAAGGAAAAATGTGATGGCTAGTAAATGCATAGGGAGTTTATGGCAAACTCTAAGAGTTGTAATTTACCTCCATAAAAGAGAGATCTATTGGTCCACATACTCAGTCTCTTTTGAATCTTCTCTAATAAAGGAATGCATTGATAATACATTAGCCTCCTAGTTGAGATAGGAAGTCCCAAGTAGGTAAAAGGAGGCAATCTCCTCCTCATCCCTGTGATTTATGCAATTCTCCTATCTATAGGATCAACACTCAATGGAATTAAAAATTGACTTTTGTTAAGGTTGACCTCAAGGCCTGATAAGAGTCTAAAAAGATTTAAGGAGTGTATCAACAACTCAATGGAATGGTAGTGTACCTTAAGGAACAAGAGAAGATCATCTAAAAAACATAAACTTGTTAGAGAAACTAGTTTACCTTTTGAGTGGTATTTAAATTATGGATCCACGTTGATATTATGTCGTAGTAGTTATGTTAAAGCCTCTATAAATGATGAAGAGGCATGGGAAGAGGGGGTCACCCTACCTCAACCCTCTAGTTCCCTTAAAGGTATTGGTGGGCTTCTCATTTATTAGAATACCAAAAGAAGTAGAAGTTATAAATACCTCAATCCATTTTATGAACTAGTGAGGGAACTTCAGGCATTTCAATAGTTATAGTAGGAAACTCCAATTTACATAGTCAAAAGCCTTGTGAAAATCCACTTTGATGAGATAACTTTTTAGAGATTTTTTTAATTGAGTACCCTTTTAATACTTCTGGACAATCAGGATGTTACCTCCTATTAGTTTATTTCCCATCAATGCTCTTTGGTTGTCACTAATGATGAAATTAAGGACATAAATAATTCTGTTTGCCAGTAAATTTGAAATAATTTTGCACATACAAGAAATAGGTTAGATCTCCCCAAAAGTAGCTAGGTTGGTACTTTCAGGACTAAGGTGATGAAATTTTTGTTAATCTCCTTGAGTAAGCCCTCATTAGAGAAGAAATCCTGAATTGCCTCCATAATAGTAGGCCTAGTACTATTCCAAAATTTTTGGAAGAAATTTTCATTATTTAGGCCATCAGGACCAGGAGATTTTGAGGGATTCATTTGAAATACAATATTTTTTATTTCCTCCACCATCACTGGACTAACAAGATTATTTGCTTTACCTGAGGGATACATTGTTCAAGAAAGAGGAAAGGACTTGCCTACTGCAGTTAAAGTTCCTTTGTATACCAAATAATTCTTTAGAGTATTTCACAGCCTCCTCATACATCTTCGCAGTATTTGTAATCCTTCTACCATCCTCATTAATGATAAAGGTAATTCTATTGGTGTTTTTCCTAGTCATCATTAAGTTCAAAAAAATTTAGTACATTTATCGCCTTCTTTCAGCCAATTGATTCTAGCTCTTTGCATGATGATTGATTCATGATCATATACAACTTGAAGATAGTTGCTTAGCTTCTGCCTTTCTTTCTTTATTAGTACACTGTATCCTGGGTTAAGGTACATAATATTTTGGGGTTTTCTTAGCTCTTCTTTTTAATATCACACCCTCGTTAGCATTAATTTTCTTCAGTTTCTCTTTAATGACCTTCATTCTTTGGATATAGATAAATTGTCTGCTATCCTAAATCTTAGTTCCAACCCTTTTCTTACAGCTTTATGGAAAACTTCTTTTTCTGTCAAGAAATTGTTAAATCTAAAGGGGACTTCTTATAGACTTGGAGGAATAGTTATCAATTTTAATGGGGGAGTGATCGAAGAAAAATGGGTTCATAAACGTAGTTGTATTATCAGGAAATTATAAAAGGTAGTCAATGTTTACTAGAGACTTGTCTAATTTCTTCCTTATATTCCTAAGATTGCCTTGTTTATTGCTCCAGATAAATTTGTTCCCTTCATATTTTAAGTCTACAAGCTCAAGATCTTCAACACATTCTAGAAAATCCATATTATATTTTTTTGACTATAGTCGCCTTCTGCTTCTAATTTGTATAGGGTAGCATTGAAATCCCCATATAATATCCAAGACCTATTCCAAATTCCCTTCTAGCTCTTTAGGTTATTCCAAAGATCGTTCTTTTAGAAAGGAGTGTTAAAAAGCATAGATAGAAGACGTGAGGAAAGTAACTCTTTCCATAGGGAATTTGATCCTGGTATGAATCACTTGCTCATTAGTCTCCAGTACCTCCAACTCCATCAAATTGATATTGCAAAAAATTATTATTTTGCCTAAGGAATGAAGGTTGTGGTTTGATATGGTGCTCTATTGGAAGCCAAAAGTATAAAACTTACCAAGTTGTCCAGCTTGATTTTGGTTTCCAAGTGGCACAAAATAGCTGGCTTTTCCACAAAAACAAAGTCCTTTAAAGCATTCCACTTAATGGGACAGTTTATTCCTCTGACGTTCTAAGTAATGATGAACATTAAAAATGTTTTTACCTTTGGAGCGCTTCTTACTACTCCTTGTGTTCTTTCTCCTCTTAACCTCCTTAAAATTTTCGTCAGTGTCCTATTCTTCCTCATATAGAATTGTAGGACTATTTTTAATCAAGTAAGGATCACCAAGGTTGTACTCTTCAGTATTTGTCCCACTTACCTGTGAATCCACAATCTAGTTATTATCAATTTTTTCCTCTACAGGAGTGTCCCCCTTTGGACTTTCCATAATTTCATTTTCCTCTTGGCATGTCCTAGTATATATCCATTCTTATACATAAACGGGGATAACCTATCCTTTTCCTTCTAGTCTTATTATCATCCATACAAAGAGGGGTATTAAAATAGCTAGCTAACATGCCTTAACCTTTAATAGTCCAGTATTCTAAGGCGACGTTATTGATGTTTATCCAGAGAGGTACATGCTTAATCCTTACTTTTTCTACTTGTGCTACAGGTTGCTAGGCTTGTAAGAAGAGGGGTTGTTGGAACACATGCTAGGGCCCTTCCTCCACAATTTTGATAGCTTTAATTAGGGAGTTGAAAGTGAGTAGTAAGCGCTTATTCTCAATAAGAAGTACACCATTTAGCCCTCTACTCTTCCACTGAGAAGAGGCCCACTTCTACACCACTAGGAACAAGAGTCTTTTCTCCATGAAGAAACCTATCAACGTTGACTCCCAACTTTTAGCCTCTGTTTTAAGGGTGTCCAAATCAGGAGCTACAATAGTTCTCCCTCCAATATGTGATATAGGGTAGTAGTGCAAGGAAAGGCTTGAGTTGTTGCATACTACCTGCCTCCAAGTCTTCCTTTGTTTGGATGGATCCCCAAAATTTGCAGTACCTTTTCCAGCGTTACAAAGATTTTGATCAATATTTGGATTTGAATTGGTGGGGATATTACATGATAAAGAGGAGTTAGCAGATGATGACAAGCATATAGGATCGCTTGAAACAATTGAGGGGGGATGGGTGGTCTGAGGGTGGTTAGAGTGAGGGACTTGCTCAAGATTTGGAAGCGGAATGAAGGTGAGCTGGGATAGTTGGTGTAGAAGAGGAATTAAGGGAGGAAGAAGCTGAGGAGGGGTTTTTTAGTAGGTGAGGGTAGAGAAGAGAAATTTTATGAGTCCATTTCATAAAAGAAAGGTGAGCAGGTGGGTAGGTATGGATTTGACAAAGGTAATTTTCTAGATAAGAAAAGGGGTTTGGAGGGTGGGAAGAAATTTACAACTTGAAGACTATAATGTCCCTAAAATTAGAGACCAAGTTGAGATGTTAGATCTGGGAGGGAAATAACAGAAATTAAGGATAGACAAAGAGGATATGGCAAATTTCAAGAGGAGAAGAAGTTGTTTTCAAGATAAAAGACAAGCAAGGCAGGTAGAGCCCAGAAGCAATATGTAACGAAAAACCAAATGATAGAATACATTTTATCCATTGTAGCTGGGAGGTGTACAGAAAGTGAGAAGATTCCATGATGTTTAGTGCTTCCTTACGCTACGTTACGTACTTTGGGTTAACTCAATCTCAGTCTTTATAAATGTGTCAGATTATAAAAAATGACAATTTTAAAGAGTCCAGTCATAAAATTTTCTATTCGTATTATAAATTTAATAATTAATTATATAAAATAAATAATTAGTATGATATTTTTAAATTAAATTTATTATGATTTGATCTTTTCTCAAATTTGAAATTTAATTAATTCTCATTAATGATTTTCTTGCATAATTTTTTTCAGATTTCATGGTTTTAGTAATTCTTTATGTGTAATAAATTCTTTTATTATATTATTCTCGAAACTGATCATCCATGAGATCCTGTGTACAGTAATTTCTTCTAAAACCAAGGATATTATTTCAAATCTTATTAAGGTAACTATAGAAAATTAAAATTTTCTGTTAATTTAATGTAAACAATTTTTATTTGAATAAATATATGTTCATTAAATTATAAATACACTTGAATTAATTCATATTCATTTAATAATTTTATTAAAATATTTTTTAATTAATAAAATTTATAATATTAGTTTATGAAGATTTTACTGCATGCTTTCCTCATCCAATTTAGACTTCCGATCTTCATATAAAAGTTACGAGGGATCATGACAAAACCTTAGATTTTAACAAGCTGGTGTCATAAACCAGTAGAGCTTTTCTTGAATCCTTTGAGCATGTTCAAGTATAAGAAAAGAAATGCACAAAGAAAAGCGAGTGAAGCTGCAGAATTTGGATCAACTGAAAGGTTAGCAATTCGCAAAAACTATACAGCAGCATACACTGTAAGGCCTATGACGTTTCAAGAAAACTTGCTACAAAAGAATTTGTGCAATTGACCAAATACCTAATCATCCAAGTTTAAACACACAATCCGCAAGAGAAACCTTTTTTTGTTTTACGATTCCAATTACAATTAGGATACATATGAATGATCAGCAACAAAAACATATATGTCTACGAAGAAAGAATCGACAAAACTGGAACCGACATTGTTTGGGACATCTAATTGAGGTTCAGCAACATCTTTGTCCATTTCAACTGCTTCTCAACAATCTACATTCGTTTGAAAATCCAAAAAATATATTACCATGAATTCAAAAGCACAGAAAGCAGTTGGGAAAAAAAATAAAAACCTTGAGACAGATCATGATACAGACTACCAGATTCAGTCTAAGCGCTGCACCAACCTAACAAAGATAAAAAGAGAAAGTAAGTATGGGCAAATAATGACAATGAAAATACAAGGGTTAGAAATCTTTTCCAGAGCTAAACTTCTGGGCAACTCCTCTTACTCATCTATCCTGCCAATAGTAAGAAACCAGATGAAAATTCAGACAACCCCAACAACACACTATATTAGCACTGACGACTATGTCTTTTTTAAAGATGATAAAAAACTTCATCCTCAAGGCAGAATTCTGAATTTGATGGCGTTCGGATTCGGTGTCTTTAGTTAGGACATGAGTCTACATAACCCAACCGCTCTGCTAATGTATTGACATCTTCATCTTCACCGACCGCATCACTTCCACTCAGCAATTCATCCCAAAACCCATCATCCAGTTCTCTGTCTACACAATCTGCTCTCCTTAACCTACCATACCCTTGCATTTCCAATGCAAGTGCTTCAAGCTCGGACACCTCAAAGCCATAATCTCCAAACTCTAAAGCTTCAACCTTTATGGTATTTGGACTCTGCCCTCGACGGCTTGATTCTGCACCACCAACTCTTCTAGGCCCTTGATCAACTGGTCTTCTTCTCTTGTTAGTCGCGTCTTCTAGTTCCATTCTCTTCTCCTTCTGTTGGATAAGTTGTTGCAAAAAGGCAGGGTTTTGGATAGCTCTAGCTAAAAATTGCACCATTTGTTGTTGCTTTACTTCTGTCCCTTGTAACCTTTGTTCCAGAGCTTGAACATAGTCATTAGTACTTTGTTGTTGTTGTCTAAGCTTCACCAATTCCATCATCAGAACCTGCTTGTCACGCTTCAGTTGATCGACTTCTTGATCCAGTCCTACACGGCCAACTTCAACACATTCATCAAGAGCTTGATGTTGAGGGAGAGGATGAGAAGTTGCCTTTCTTCTCCTGATGTTTCTCAGAAGATGCTTTTCACCTCTTAGAAATCCTTCATTGGCAAATTCCCACCTGTCATGGTCAATCTTCCTAAAGCCCTGCAAGAAATGAAACCAAGATTGATATTTGTTACATGTATACACTAACCCATTGGCCAATCTGGGACTGACTGTTTTTATTAACCTGAGTTAGTGAGCGTGACAGACTAATCTAAGCATTCTTCTTGAAGTTGATGAAGGGAGCATTGAGGTATGCTGAATATTAAATATCTAGCCTTCCATTCCTTCACCCGCTAAATATTAAAAAGAACCACTGGAGTAGAAAATAAAAAGCAGCAGAGAGATGAGAAAACGTATTAGAATTTGGCTTCCTCCATGGGAGGCATTCCTCATCCTCAGACGAAAATATAAAATAGAAAAAATGGACAGTGGCTCCTAATAAATTTCGTGGGTGAAATTCTGTAACTTCTTGGAAGGAACGAAGGCTTTAGATTGGTGAAAGATCAAAGCATTCCTAACGATAGGAAGGGCAAGTATCTGAAACAAAGTAGATGCATCAATTCATAATACTTACATAGGTGTTAAGCTGCCTGACAAAGCTGGAGAAGTTATTATGCTTGAAGTATCGGGGCAATAGGTTGGTGGAGAAGGAAATAGGATCCCGCACAACAAAGCTTAAACCTCCTCTGTTCCATGAAACAATATGATTGGTAACTGGATCATCAACCATGTCATAGGTCTTGGTCAAAAATGGAGGTGGTCCAGTGTCATGAAGACCTTCCATTGGCTGCGGCGGTGGCATCCATATCTGTGACTCATCACTGGACTGCGATGAGCTTGATCCTGTGTATTCTTCCTTCACTGTGAAGAAAGGATTCATCTTTAACTGTATAAAAACAATCACATATAAACCCTGCACCTACTTTTTTGATATATATAAAATCGAAGCTAAAGGTCCTACAGTCTTTATTCCAATTACTGGAGACTGATATGGCCGGATCCTTGGTGCAGAGCAGAGTGTAGTCTGACGCTCAACTTCTCTTTAACTGAAAAGAGCACAAAAGAAATCGAAGAAAAAATGGGTGAGCGTTGGAAATCTTTAAGAGCAAGAATAGGAGGAAGGATTGCAGTGGTCGTAGAGGGTGGGAGTGGGACTATTGCTCTAAAAGAAATGAAACAGAAGGGAAAGTTGAAATAACTGAACTCCGAAGACGATCCATCTCAGTCGACCTTTATAACTAGAAAAAGATGACAAAAGTTGAATTTCAGGTTTTCAGTTTTCACTCTTCAATTTCTTCTTTAGGAAAGTCGTTTTTGCCGTTAACTGGTCGGCTGTCACTTGTCATAAAACAAGAGGGCACATCTACTAGATATTAAGTTTCTTTAAATAGATTTAACGGAGATCTTTTTCCTCCCTTTGTTATAAACAGAAAGTTCCGGACTCTTCTATTTGCATTTGGCAAGAACAGCAGGGAAACGCGTGTGTGTGGTCTTGTAGGAAACTTCTGGAACTTCCATAGTGAGGATTGAAATCAAATTTAATAAAAAGTAGAAAGAGTTTTTATGGCACACGTAGATTCCAGCAATTTGATTGGCGGGTTGACTCACAAACCCTATAATTGGGTAATGCCAACGAAAGTCACTACTTACTAAAATAAAAGAAAAGAGAAGAAATAATTGGTGATTTCAAAAATAGTGTCGACAAGATAAGGAGGTGATTCACGAACAGGAGACGTGGGCTGTTTTGATTGGATAAAAGGAAGGGCCATATAGGATGTTTAGTAATGCCAGAATCAAGAAATGGCCCTTTGTATTCCTTGACTCTCCACCAACTTGCTGGCGTTTGAAGTTCCATTGCTTGCAGCTTCAAAAGGGACCCCGTTTTTCATTTTAAGGGGGGGGAAAAAAAACACCAAAATCTTGAGGGACCATGCTCGTCTGGAAAAAACCAATTATAGCTTACCAAATCGAGTTTTTTGGTGCTAGATTTTTTGGGGTCTGGTAATGAATTATCTCAAATTATTGGCACAAAATATCTTGGAGCAAAGATAACTGTCTAGTTGCGTTCTTTTACTTTTCTTACCTTCGTTGTCTTATTACTATTTTGGACTTGTTCCAGTCAGATTGAAAATATCTTGCAAGTAATCTGAGTTTGAGTATTGGATGACGACCGCGTAAAGGGAGGGTATCCAATGATTTGGTCCCAACAATTTTCAGTACCTGTCAAACAAATGCTAAATTTCTACCAGGGGTTTTAACTACTAAGACCAGCGAGCGACACGCTTCAATCCTATTCCTAGGTTAGGCACGCATGTTTCCTTAAAGCAAACTGCGTGTTTCAACAGTTGCCAGTTGGCATCCTCAGTAAACAAGGTTGCAGTACACGTTAGATAGAAAAAGAAGTGAATTTTATCCACACGTTCCGATTCATTAATGCCTTGTTTATCATCGGAGTCTGCCTTGTTGGATCTTCTTCTTGTCTAAAGTACGATCTCAGTCAGTACACGAAGCCTACACCACCACCACGATTCAACAACTTATTTTATTGAAAGGGAAGCATCAAAAGTGGCACTCCAGAGTCCAGAGATATAAATAAAGTAAACAAGTTACTGTTATGGCTTATAATACTTAGAAAGTTGTATATCTGGCACTTGTCGTGTTGAGACCTCATTCACTTACCAAATCAACAAAGGGAGCAACTTGTAAATAAATTAATTTAAAAAAGGAAGATGTAACTTCAGATATTGACGAGAGGAGAGCAAGAAAGATTTTGAGAATATCTTATTCTTGGAAGTAAACAAAAAGAAGTGGCAATCGACTTTTTAGGTGATACTTAGGACTTGATCCAGATCAAAAAGAAGTGGCAATTGACTCTTTAGTAGATATTTAGGACTTGATCCAAATCAAAGTAGTACAGATGTCGCACATTCAGCGTGAAAGTATATATGGAAATGATGGGGACATGCTTGGACGGCCCTTTGACGTCACCAGAAAATTGCAACACATTTTGGTGAAATTCTAAGGGAACCATCCTTCTACACTTCTACTGTACTTTTCTACACATTTTAGGTTCCAAATACGAAAGCCAATGTAACATACGAAACTGTAATTCCTAACATTTACAAATTCAAATTAAAAATTAAATTAATAAGAGAAGAATTTTAAATTTAAATATTCAACACTGATATATAATGAATTAAAAGTAAAAATTATAAAATGTTAATAGTTTATTTTAACATTAATCAAAGAGTAGAAAATAACATAATACCGAGTAATTTTCCAAAATACACACACACACACATAATACCAAAAGCATCGTTCTATCATAAATTCGTCTCCAGGGTCGTCACATGATGTTATGACTATAATTCTTCTAAGTATTTTGTTTGAGCATCTTGAATTTTTATCATAACCGGTAGGGATGACCGATCTACTAGATGTTTCAACATGACAAGGTGAAACACAAAATCAAAAGCGCAATACCAAAAGTATGGGTTGATCATGCATTCATCTGTACGAGTATCGTATGCCGACATTAACTTGTCATTCCAAAAGGGATCATCACATAATGCTATGACTATAATTCTTCTGAGCATTTCATTTGGGCATCTCGTACTTTTATCATTACTAGTAGGAATAACCGATCTAGTGAATGTTTCAACATGACAAGGTGAAAAACAAAATAAAAAACACAATATATGGTTATTCACAAATTCATCTATGTGAATATCGTATGTTTACATTAACTTGTTTTTCCAAGAGGGGTCATCACATGATGATATGACTATAATTCTTTTAAGTATTTCATTTGGGCATATTGTACTTTTATCAAAATTGACATGGATGACTAATCTAGTGGATATTTCTATATGAAAAGGTGAAACATTCAAAATTTTTGTAATTCACATGTTGCTTTACAACTTGTTGTTTAGAGAGTCATCCCCTTCTTCAGCATTTATTGTTTAGGAGATGATTCTAATGCAATTTTACTATTATACAAGTCACTTAGATGAGGAGTTTACAATTGGTTTCAATTTGATCTTTTGCTTAGTTTACATAATTTAAATACTATGCAAAAACTTGAAGCGGTCTATTGCTTTGAAGATGAATCTAACCTTGAACCTATGAAAAGTTGGTTGTGCATTTCTTTTAAAATCCCATATAGTATTATCCTCTAAAACAAACAAAGTTCGGATAAACAATCTTTATAGCCTCTTCTTCAAAATTTCAATTATTTTTTAATATAATGGTAAAGAATAACCATCATATTTCCTATATGATTTATATCTTGCAAAGCCATTATAATGTTGTAAACAAAGAACAATACAATTGTTTAAACTATCCCACCTCCATAGATGTATCACAACCGACTTCAAGTGAAACATTTTGGAAGCCACCAATTAAGTCGGTTTGTATCAGAAGTTTGTATACATCATTAAGTTTGTTTAGTGAGACATTAATTAAATTAAAATAATTAGCTAATGAAGTAATGGAGTTTTGTGGTAACTAGTAAACACATATTTTAAAAAATAAATCCAAGTTAATATTAGAATCATTATTAATAACAAGTGATAACATCTAGGTCAATCTATTATTGACACTTTTTGGAGAATCTATATAAACAAAAAATTCCTGCAATAATCACATATGCAAATGTCAAGAACAATGCCAAAAATGAAAACAAATTTTAAAATTTTTTAATCACTTGTCACGAGGGAAATTGTTCTTACATTTTATTTTTTGGGTTATAAATAACAATGCTCTTATAAGTTGTTAACTTGTCAATACCAATAAACTACACATGCAAATCAAAAGTAAGAATAAGGAACTTATTTGATAAAAAGAAAAAGATAGAATCGAGAATACCATAGGTTAGCATCAGGGAGATGAATGATAAAGAGATGAAAATAGAAGACCATGAACGAATATCTTATTCTTAAACCAACTACACATAGCACAACAACAAATTCTTCTTTCTTCATCCTTTTTTTTTAATGGGGAGAGATGGTGGAGATAACAAGAAGTTAAAAAGACAACACTCTCATTGCTTAGTTGCTCAAACACCCTGGCAACATGAGTGGAACTATCTTTGCGTTCTTCAACGAAAATGTTGAGAATTGTTAGTTTATACCCTTCAGTCAATTGATTGGTTATAGTTTAGTGAAATAATTTCTTAAAGGCATATTTTTATCTTATTTATATTCAGATGTATATGATAAAGCCTATCAGATAAAAATACATTGCAAACAAAATTATGATGAGATCCTAATTATAAAATTCATATTGCATTTACGTGTTATTTATAAATTGTTCCTAGTTATTATTTTATTGAGATTGGACATTAATAAAGGGTAAAAATATTAGCACATATTATGTTTCCTCCTTATGAAGGAAGGAGTTGATCTCATAATTTAAAGTATGGAGACACTTAAACAACTATATGGATACTTGTTCGAGAACAAGTTCACTGAAATGTTATATGAGAATTTGATATGTGCTTAATTGATTATACATTTACTCCTTAACACTTAGTGATTGATGCTATGCAATGTTTAAGAAACTCATTTTGGTTTATATTTGGTTTTAGGTACAAATTTGAAATTCAAGAGCTATAATAAGTTAAAAGCACATTCTTTAAGCCATCATCTTGATGTTTAAACTCATTTGTCTTTATGGAATAAGAAGGAGATGAATTAGGGTGAAGATTAGACAAGAAAATGAACATTTCAACGTGACCTGCAAGATGCACAACCATGCATCTAGGTGACTAGAGACTTTTTTGTTTGCACGACCATGCTAGTATTTGCGAATGAGGCATGTTTATTAATTTGCATGGTTGGATGCATAGTCATGCATCCAACCGTACATATGCCCAGAAACCTAGTTTTTGCTTAAATTGATATTTTGAGCGGCCAAAAAGGGAGGAATGGTTTTTTGGAACACGAGAAGGGGCAAAAACATCACTTCTTTGGGATCTATAGAGCGCTAATCT
Source organism: Erythroxylum guanchezii (assembly GCA_025629825.1). Taxonomy (NCBI): domain Eukaryota; kingdom Viridiplantae; phylum Streptophyta; class Magnoliopsida; order Malpighiales; family Erythroxylaceae; genus Erythroxylum; species Erythroxylum guanchezii. Next base: position 12,878,457 of record JAOTAX010000004.1, on the reverse strand, counting down.
TCCTTCTTCACATTCAAAGGTGAAATTGAAGCTGAGGATCAATTTGGGTATTTGTGTAAGGATGGTCTAAATGATTCTATTAGATTGTTTTTATATAAACTCATTGCTAAAATCTCAAATTCAATACGTAATAGTTATGCTTTGAATTCATTTGTAACAACTAATGGTGTTAAATCATTAGAGATAACGTTACAAAGTTTAAATGACCCGAGCTTGTCTGGTTGTTTCCTAGATTAATCTATTTTCCTTATTCGTAATGCAACTGTCCTATTAAATCCAGAGAGCTTGTTCTAAGTTGTTCGATAGCTAGGTTTAGTTAAAGAACTTATTTTGATTAAACGTGACCTAAAGAAAAATCGTGGTTAACAAAGTTTATTGTTAGTCCACGATTTATAGTTTCTAAGAGAGGTGTGAAAATAACAAGACAATGAAGCATGTTTATTTGTGTGTAGGCTAAGATTGAGCCAATAACTGTATTCCAAAATCATTCATCAAATTTCTACTTTTATTGTTGTTTAATTTGATTTACTTTCATTAGTTAATTTTACTTTGTTTTGTTATTTAAAACCAACCCCCTCCCCCCCCCCCCCCCAAAAAAAAAAAATATTTATTGCTTACAAATAAACATAATTTAGAAAAGTGATTTGATTTAATCTCTGTGGAATCGACCTAGACTTATCACTAGTTATAGTTTTAAGTTTAGTTATTTTTGTTGTAGTGTTACTACATACTATCAAAATTCTATTTGGATACTTATATGTCTATAGAAATTCTCATCATGATCATTATATAAGTGATCCTTTAACTTGAGATCTCTAAAGTTTCTCGTATAGGGATTGTTATGTTTCGATACTATTTATTGTCACTAGAGGTGTGGATGCTCCTTGGTGGATGGAGAATAGCATCTAAATGGCGATGGTGTCTAGAGAAGTTGAAGTCAGAGGGCAAATGCTAGTAGAGGAATGATGATAGGTGGCAGCTATAACTTGTGTAGATGGCTAGCGATTGAGGTTGGCATAATAGCAAAGGTAGGTGATTAGTGTGGCTAGGGTATCAACATTACTCAATGTAGAAGATGAGGGGTGTTAGACACTTGAATAGATTTTGTCTTATTTGGTTACAAGACTAATGGAACCTAAACTAAGAACAAGGCATGTCTAAAAGTAAGAATAAGTTATTCTAAACTTAGAATAAAGTTTGTTTGGGTACGAGGATAATGCTATTCAATTGTTAAAATAAGGCTTATTTGATTTCACAAATCCCCAACTCTAAGGGATTTCTTCACCACTTACCTGCTGAGAACTCCAAAATCTCCAAGCCCTAAACTCCACACATTTTACGTACTCCACTGAGTACAATGACCAGCTTCTGATTTTTTGTTAGGGTAGAGGACACAAATGGCAAAGTAGGTTTGGTGGAGGAAAGGATAAGCATAAAAGTTTCTTAGAAAGTATTTGATGGAAAATTCTGTGAGTTTTTCAAAAGAAAGTTTGAAAAAGATGATAATAAAGAAGGGACTTAGACAAGACTTCAACTGTCAACTCTCAAAGAATAGTAACCTACTTATAGCAAGAGTACAAAAGTCTAAGTGACACTTGTCACTCTCCCACTACCTAAGCTCTAACTTAGTTTCTTTTAAAATTAACTCCCTTAACTTTTATCTTTACAAACCAACTATTTCCAAAGCTTCCTTTTAATTTCTTTTTCCTATTTTCTAGAATTCTCAAAATTTATTCCTAAATTTCCCAAAATTCACAAATACCATATTTCCACTAATCACTAACATTTCCCATATCAAACATTCATAATTATCAAAAATTCACAAATCAATCCAATTATACCTGAAATTATTTATGAATGCATGTACAATTATTTTCATGTGCAGATAAATTTACTATTCATGTATAAGTGTATGGCATATTATGTATGAGTATAAAGAAGCATTTTTAAGCCTCTCATAGATCACTCACATTTACTATTCTAACCCTCCCACAAGTAATGGGATGTTACAAGAAATGACTTTCTAATAGGGTTAGAATTTATTACTTGTTAAATTTAAAAAAAAAAGAGTTTTTCTAAATTACAATAAGTAAGAAGATTAATTTATTGAAAATTGTTTTCAATTAAATTTAGTAAAGGAGTCAAGGTTTTCCAATTGAATTTGAAAGTTATTTTAATTTAAATTAAATATTATTTGGGATAAGAATTTAATTCATTTAGGACTTGATAGGTTTAGTCTAATTTAATTATCTAAAGAGTTGGAAATATTATTTTAGATTATTAAGATCAATGACTAGGATCAAATAAATATCGATATTTTATGCATATAATTTGATTATATGTGTATAAATTAAATGTTTTAATATATGTTTGATATATTATACATGTTGAATTGCATGTTCATATGTATGACATTTTACATTCATTTTTCTATTTTATGAGATAAATAAAATTAAATTCCATATTAAAATATCAGGTATATATTCTGAATATGATTATTGTCTTCCATTGTTATAAGAATAAATCAGAGTTTAAGTTATTGTTAAGCTTATTGAGTAAACTCAAGGTTGCTTTAAATCGAATACGTTTAGTCATATAACAATATATCCTACTTAACTAAATTTGGTTGATTTGGATGAGCAAACTTATAGCCACAAGAAATTAGAAACATGATTAGAAATAGCATATATAATATGCTTTTAGCAATAGCTATTACCTAACCAATCTAAGAGTCATATGAAATGTGATTGATAAAGTTGTTATCAATCTAATTTAAGTTTAGTTAGTCTGTTTAGTAAATTCAAGATCAACTAAATCTAAATAAGATCCTAGCCTATTAGAGAGATTAGAATAATTTTTTCGAATAGTAGTAAGGATTATTATTTTAAATACAATAGTGAGAGTAATTAGATACATGATTAAAATCTTAATCTTATTTGGTAGTCATGACTTATAACCTACTACTTGCTTTCTTACGTTTATATTTTATTTTGATTAAAAATTACATATGATTAGTATTGTTGATACAAAGTTACTAGTGAACCAAGTTTTTTGAACATAGGATTAGGTTTGAGAAGAATTCTCAAAGTTAGAAAGAAAATTGTATGTCTATTATATAATTTTGCCATTAATCCTTATTGAGGATTTGGGTTTAAGGTTTTTTAGAAATTTTAAAAATCAAATTTATGAAAAAATGTAAAGACATTTTGAGTTAACTGATATCTTATAAACTTTAATGGCAACACGTAAGATGAATGTCAATGTAATGATATCATGATATAAGAGGTTGCATAAAGTAGAGCTTAAAGGTACAAAACTTTGATGGAATTGTTTCATCCAGTTTTGCCTACTAAAAGTATAAACATGGATTACAAATGAAGGTATTTGTTATAATGTGATAATAGTTACTCATTAGAAGAAAAATGATTGCATGACTTTTCTTGTTTATACATGATATGATAGAGATCATAAATATTTCTAGTTCATGCTTATGAGTATTTGATACTCAATTTAGATTCCACATTATTACAATGTTCAAGGCATAATAAGAAATAAATTATTGAGTAAAAGTAGTTGTTATAAGCTTATATACATTTTGTATGTGTTGGATCAAAGGAGACTTATGCTTAATATAAATGTTAATAGACAACCAAAACTATCCTTTTATGCCATGTTGATTAAATAAGCCTGATGAGAATCATAAAGTTACAAATAAATGATATATGAATCCTTTTAATTATGAATCGTACGAAACATGTGAAATTTATTAAGTTGAAAATAAACAAATCAATCTTTGGTGAAAGGACGGTGATCTTATTGAATTATTAAATGTTATACATGTGATGTATTGGATGTAATAACAATTCATAAAAGAATGATACTTGTACTTCATTAGATTACTAATGACTTTATGTGCTATAGTTATGTGTATTAAATAAAATGTTGATTTAAAAATTTTAAAAGTTTCAAATTATTTAAATCTAAGTAGAAATTAAGCATTGAGAATGTTAAATCACTTTGGTGAGATTCTCTAGTAATTACATTTAAAACCAAATTCTATAATAATATGAATTTATGTAAAGAGAAAAATAAAATATGAGATATTATATGAAGCAATATTTATTTCTTTTATAGCTATACTTAATACTATAACTTTCTTTTGGTAGTTTTAATTAAATTAATTAATAAGCTTCGTATTAGATATGAAATGGTAATACTTTGAAAGAGACAAAGTCTATGATTTATAGATGTGATTCTTGGTTGAAGCATAGATTATCCAATAGGTTTAAAAATAAGTTATGCAATAAAAGGTTATAAGATATATAAAAGATTGGATATAATCTTACAGATCCATTAAACAAAATGTTTGTTTCAATATACTTACAGGAGAATGGTTGTCAAGATAAATAGTGGGAGTCAGATGAAATTTAAAAGTCCAAATCTCATGGCAATATATCTAATTAGAACTAGTGTCTTTGTTAATACATTTGATGTATAGTTAGAAGGTTGTGAGATGTTGAAATGTTACGAGACATTGAAAGATTTACTTTCATAATGAATTCAACGATTTTGTTTCAGAGATGATTGTGAATTTATCATGCCTACAAGAAGGTTAGTAGGAGTACACTGTACTTTTCAGTAGGAGTGTGTAGAGACATACTACTCATAAAGAATAAAATCCGTGATAGTCCAAAAACAACTCTTATTGGAGATGAAGAGGCAACAACTTAATTTTAAGAATTAGGTCTATAGAGATTGATAAGCAAGTTGTTTACATATTCTAGTTCGTGTACATAGACAAGTTACTAGAGGTGCTTAGTATTTGAGATATATGATCCTTATGAATAATTAAAGATATCCATCATTATATGTATGAGTTGATATTTGAGTTTAAAGTTATACCGATATTAACTTTAGAAGTAAATCCTAATTAAGGTATATTTTGCTTAAAACAATATTATTTTGTGATTGGAAAAGTTCCAACGTAGCATTAATTGTTGATCAGACTACAATGCATTTTTCTTTTAGTGAAGATAATTAATTGGATCAATAATTTCTTTATTAAACTTGGTATAGTTTTTTGCATTGTTTAAAATACTAATGTATTGTGAAACATTAGAGCTATTGGGCTTACAAAAGGAGTAAAAGCTTCATCAAAGATATAAGTATATATTTAGGCAACATTCTTAATTATGATGATAATTGAGAGAAAATTGTAAGATATATGTCTTATTAAACTATTGTTCCAGTAGTATCATGGTTAGGGATGGCAATGGGTAGGGTTCGGTTCGGGTTTTACTCTACCTATATCCATATCTATTTTTTATGACTCAATCCATATCCATATCCATATCCATCGGTTTTTACGATTTACTATTCATATCTAAATCCATTGGGTTGTTCGAGTTTTTGGATATCCATCGGATTATATAGCACATAAAAATATAACTTCTAAATAGAAAATATAAAGAGTAGATTTTTGCGAACACTCCAAATCAAAATTAC
>JAOTAX010000004.1:12857514-12872852 GCA_025629825.1 Erythroxylum guanchezii | reverse complement strand
AACCCATATCCATATCCATATCCATCGGTTTTTACGATTTACTACCCATATCCAAATCCATTGGGTCGGGTAGTGCGGATATTAATCGGGTTGAAAACCCATTGCCATCCCTAATCATGGTCATCAAATAAAGATATGGTATAAGATATTTAAATGATTTGGCTTAGTATAAGTGGGAGATTGTTTGTTATACCTTACAACCAATCAGTTGGTTGTAATTCAGTGACATAATATCTTAAAAACATTGTTTATCTTATACATCTTTACATGTATATGATAAAGTCCTTGGGATAAATGTATATTATAAACGAAATTATAATAAGATCATAATTATGAGATTCATATTGTAATTATGTATTATTCTTAAATTGTTCTTAGTTATTGTTCTATTAATATTTGACATTAATAGAGTATAAAAAGATTATCACATATTATGTTTCTTCCTTATAAAGAAATTAGTCTATCTCAAGTATTGAATTATAGAGATACATAAAACAAACATATGAGTGTTTATTGGTGACTAAGACCGATCTAGGGTACGATTGTTCCTCTCCCTCTCCATTACTGTTTGTTCTTGATTCGCTATTTATGAAGTGGTATGTTGTTGTACTAAGGTTTGAAATTAGAATTTAATAGTCGTTTATTTATGCAATGTATGAGAATGCTGTTTGGAACATTAGCTGTATGTTTATAAAAATTCTTACTGTGATAATTGTATAAGTGATCCTTTGATTTAAAATCTCCAAAGTATATCATATAAGGATTGTTATGTTTTGATACTACTTATGACTTATTCTGGTTAATGGTAGCTCAGTCGGTAGTCATTGGATATAACATCAACTATATAGAGGTAGTTGAGTGATCAATATATATGATTCATCACCTAAAAATGTTTTAGGGAGAATTTTTCATTGTTCTTGATTAATATTAATTTAGAAAATTGTTAGCAAAGTGAAATGACACTTTAAAAATATTTTTAAATGCCATTAATAGAATCAATTACTAATAGTAGAGAACTAATATGATTGGACTCAAATAGAGTAGACATTAGTTCGATGCTCTATGTCTAATCAGACTATTGTTTGATGAAAGAATTGAATTATGTGAAAAATCATGCCTAATGGTTAGTCAAAACTATTTTAACATTCTTAAATATTTGGCTAGCCATGATACATTACTAAATGCTAATTTTGACTTATGGATATAAATTGTTTAATTAGATAATTAAATATGAATTAAAAGAGTTTAATTTTTATAAAATAGGTCACAAATAAATAATGAATTAAAGAAAGAAAAGGTGTTTTAACCAAGTTAGACTTAATTGTAAAGTTTAAGAAACTTTAGAATTAAATATGATATATTTAATAAATGAGGACCATTTGTGAGATATTAGATCTTATTTGTTCCTAAATAATATTTAACTAAAATTAATTATAATTATAATTATAATTAAAGTTTAATTGAAATTAAAATTTTTATTTCAATTAAATTACTAAAAGGTCCAAGCTCTAATATAAATAGGCTTAAGCTCTAAAGGAGCTAATATTTCTTACCTAACCCTCTCTACAATAGTTGTAAAGTTCTTTCGACTTGTTCTATGGATATCGTTTAATGTCAGATACATGTTCAGTTGTGGTGGTTGAGATGAGTTAATTTTATGAATGGTCCAAGGCAAATGGCAAGAAAAGTATCAAGTTTCACAATAAAGTGCAAATTATGATTCATGCGTTACTATGTTTTATATTTTAATTATATTGTAGAATCTTAAGTGACCTTGACTTTCGAGAAATTATACGAAATAGTTTTGTTATTATTCTACTGTGTGCATGATCAGATCTCACTCCTCATTTCCTGATAAGAACAAACTTGGGGATTTTGATTTCTGGATTAAAGATATTCTTTTCAGAAGTCATAAATGAGAGAAAACAAGGGGATATGAAAGAGTTGTTCACTTGAATCTATGATAACAAATGTTTTAAAAATGATTTAACAAAACTTCTTTTCAAAAGTTATAAATAAGAGAAAATAAGGGGATAATGGAGAGTTCTTTACTTGAATATATAAGAACCAAAGTTTTAAAAACAATTTAATAAAAATGGAAATTGCATGGTCTTAAAATTCAAAGATTTTAATACTTAATTAAACGGACTAACTAGCCAATCCCCAAAAAACTCGCTTGAACTGATTGATTTGGTTTAATTTTGTATTTATTAGTAATTTCAAGAGTGGTAGACCGGTAGTCCTAGAAAAGTAGCATAACAAATTTCTTCTATTTTCAAATAGATATTGAATAGATATATGTGTATTTTTTGTACAAATATTGAATAGATATGTGTATTTTTTGTTTAAAAAAATCCATTTTTCGTATATGTTATAGATACAATTTTGCAATAACATAGTAGGTCAGTAATCATATATAAGTTATTTAATAGGTAAGGAATCAGAGTTAAACAACTAGCTTGATTTAATTAGTTAATATCATACTATAATACTAAGTACATTTACACTAACTAGCATAAAAATTAAAATTGAATCTTTAGAAAATTTAAATGACTCAATTTGTGTCAACTAGCATGAGATTTATTAGTGAGCTTCTAAAAGGTTTAAATAACTAATGTGATGCAAATTAAAATAAATACACACAATTTTTTTAAAAGAATGTAATTGTATTAAGCCATGAAAGGCTAATCAACAAAAATCAATACATATGTTCTTGTATGAGACTATCAAAAATAACAACGAGTTGCTAATTGCTCAAGCAACATTCATGAAGCATAAGTAAGGATGACAATGTGTAGGGTTTGGTTCAGGTATTACTCTACCCATATCCATATCCATTTTTTATGATTCAACGCATATCCAAATCCATATCCATCGATTTTTACGATTTACTACCCATATCTAAATCCATTGGATTGTTCAAGTTTTTGGATATCCATCGGGTTGTATAGCACATAAAAAAATAACTTCTAAATAGAAAATATAAAGAGCAGATTTTTGCGAACGCTCCAAATCAAAATTACTTTAATAATAAGAAGTCAAGATTTTGATTTGTATGTCTTAAAAATCTACAAAATTGGAATAATAAAAATCATCATGTCTAGTACAAAGACAACATATATTTTTCACAATCAAGAACTGGAACAAAGCACCACAAGAAAATGAGTAATTACCGACGACAATTACCGACGGAATAATGGAACTTTCCGTCAGTACCATACATTTGCAACGGAAAAAGAACGACGGATATAACAGTCGTTAAATAAGCCATCGATAAATTTTCCGACGATACTTATTTTCCGTCGGTAAATATATGGACGGAATGGTCTTCGGTTGGTATATTTACCGATGGTAGATAACATTTCCGTTGGTATAAACACCGACGGAAATGTTCTTTTCATTGGTGAGAGTGGATACATATACTGACGGTTCGGTCGGTAAAACAATTATCAGATACTTACGGTATCGTCGGTATGTTTTCAATTACCGACGGAACCGTCGGTCAGTGTAACTTAAGTTATCGATGGTACCGTCGGTAAGTGTAACTTAAGTTACCGATGGTACCCTAATTCCATCGGTAACGGTCGTCATTCATCAAAACTCAACCTACATTGCTATTTACTAGTACTACCATACGCTTGCTTAGGAACCCTTTTTCTGCTAAATGTCATGTTGCATATGAAATGTTTTTAACATTTGGACGACGCAAAATTTGATTTTAATGTCAACAACGATAATCTATAAGTTAGTATATATATGTAATTTGTTTAAACAGAAAAATAATTGATCATTTAGTGGAAAAAGATTGCTTAGTTGAATACAAACACATTAAATTGTACAGAAATTCAATCCAAAGGAGTACAACAATCCTATTGTCTTGGTAAGCACGGATGGTTATTTGAGTCTGTACGGCGACTCGACAACCGCTCAATGTCATTTTGGAGCTTATTTATGACCTCCATCAAGTTTGACATCGTTGTCTCAAGTTGAACAATACGTTGTGTTGTCTGCCTTCCACTTGATGTTGCTGTACTGGACATAGACGTCTACGAATAACATGTGTTCCCAAATGTTCCTAGGCCGAAGATCCTTCCATGACTGTCCCTACCACTAACCGCATCAAAATATGCCTGCCTCTCATCAACAGCTTGTTCTTCCTGAGTCTGTCGCTGAATTATTTGTTGTATCTGGTCATATTAGGAGACAATGCTTTATATTATAAATAGTGATTGAAAAATATTACGAATGAATATTAAACCATGAACTTCACATACATTTATTTCTCTACATTGGTTGTTAACGAATGTCACACCATCATGCTTCTTAGTATGAGTATGCACAAACAACTGTTGGGGTGTAGGCCTTATGCCCATTGACTTTTCCTACATAACGATAAAAAGTGATAAGTTAAACTACAATTTATAAAAATTTCGGCAGAGTTTCCTCTATGTTTATGATATTGCCCCCTGTTGAACAAAGAAAATCACTAACTACGGCCATATATGGTAGCAGACATTTATACCATGATCATTATCCATCATCACAATATTCACAAATCAATTTCAATTGGAAAACATCAAAGTACAAGATTAGAATATAAGTGTAATAGTTAGATACTTACTAGTCTCTCTGCATGCTCGTAGTGGGTAATTGATCCTCCCGTATGAACGACAAGGCTTTGTCCCCCTCCTAATGCCCCACGTCTATTGGTCGAGTTACGCCCAAATATGTACACTGCTTCTGGTGATGCCCAGTACTCCTACCAACGACTCCATATACTCTCAGAAATATAAGGCGGTCGTATACTAGCCTTGTGTATCGCATTTATAAAGTCACGATAACGTGTACGAGCTCGCTTCTCCCAGAAATGATGGATGACCCCATCGATACCAAAATCCCAGTAAAAGTTTTTCTGAAATAAAAAAGTAAACATTCAATAATATATTATCTACTATTATTTATGTAATTAAAGTATACAAATAAATGGAAAAAGGACATTATTTGCATATTGTACCTCAAACTCCTGAAAGTAAAATGCCTTTATGGCTTCAGTTATCTTCTTCCATACATAACCGTCAGGATCAATCCTCTCTTTAAATATAGAAGTCATATGTCTGGAACACAGGCCAGACGAAATCAACTTAATACAAGAACAAATACTTATTAGTTTATATTATCCATAAACATATATAGTTTTACTTACGATGTCACTTACATATCATTTTGTATTATGATATATTTTCTTCCATCAGGTGCTTTAGAACCAGGCTGGTGGTCATCTACTTCATCCGCTGTTGGAATAGTGGATGAAGGGCTAATGGTGGGTGGTGTTCCATCAGGAGCAACAGTTGATGACCGATCAGCAACAGCATCTGAAGGCCCTGCAGGTGGAGGTGGTCACTCCGTTACAGCTCAAGACTCTGATGGTCCACCCTCAGAGTACGTACCACCGAACATCCCTCTGAACCTGGGCCGCATAACATCCCGTTGTCTCTTTGGTCCCATATTTCGGTCCTAATATTAACTGTCAGACAAGTTTGTTGAAATATAAACGTTTTAACTAGTGAAATGATTTCCAAAATAGTTATCATAGGATATTGCGATTTGTTGAATATCATATTGAATCACAAAGTTTGAATTCAATTATGAGAATGAGCGTTACAGTCATAGAACAACAGTAGTTAGTTTGACAGGTTAACAAACAGTATTGCGCAAAAAAAGCATGATGAATTGGTTATGTTGTTGGATTCCATGTGACATGAGAGTCGATGAAGGTAAATGAGTCCCCGATGGGTGGATTCCGGAAAAGGGTCTTGGCATACTCGAACGCATCAATGGAAACAGTGAACGTTCTTCCCTCATATGTAAAGTTATTAACACCTTCTTGCAACAACCTTTCTGCTATCGTTAAACTTGTAGATGAAACAGTAGAGATCGGTTTACCTACAACACAATTACAAACTCACTTACATATTGTCAGATTATGAAGCGATAAAAGGAACCTATCATGAAAAGTCATTCGTACGTGAATTTTCACACGAGCTATGGGGAATTGGCAACTTTCCCAAAACATCGGCTTTTGCTAATCCCAAATCGACCATTGTGTCGTTGCTCCCGCCTCCGAAATTGACCGTTGTGTCATTGCTCCCATCTCCTAAATCGACCGTTGTGTCATTGCTCCCGCCTCTGAAATTGACCGTTGTGTCATTGTTCCCGCCTCCTTCAGCATACATGTCATCTTGGAGATGCACACAAGCTTGAAACACGTGGTTTATTCCATCGAATGTAAATATAGTTAATATCTTCATAAAAGGAAATTAGACTAGTATAATAAGAAAATTGATGTTGTTCAGATCATACTTTACACCTTGGAGCAGAAGATCGGCCATGGAAGGCAAACGGTCATTAGTTAAAGTACTTGACATTTGTCTTGCGTTGTGTAATCCTTCAGCAGGGAGAATTTTGCCACATTCCTCCCAACGGAATGAATTACTACCATCCGAAACCATACGCCATGTCGACATTCCTTGATTAAGAAGTCGAATTACATATTTGACACAATATATTGAAAAGTTTGAAATGATCTTCGTTGTCGAATAAAATATTCACATATAAACACAAATTAATCGCTATCATAACTTAATTGTAAATTACAATCATCTTCATTTTCTGAAGAATATGAATCGAATTCTAGCTCCTCATCCGATCCGTGACCCTCCTCCTCTTGTCCAGATGAAATGTTAACATATTTGTTCGATGGATTGTTCAAAGGTTTATTATCATCATATGTGATAGATGCATTTATACAATAAGCATCATCCTAGAACGGTTCACTTTCATTTCTCTTTTCTCCTTTTCCATGTGATTCAAAAACATCTCTAGGTTTAACTTTACAAACCGCCAACCAATCTGACTTATCTTGTCATAAGCTGGGAAAAGGAATATAACACACCTGTTTGGCTTGCATAGCCAACACGAAAGGTTCAAATTGTCGCAATCTTCTTCGTTTGTTGATTTCAGCAACATTGTATCGACTATGGACTTTTGTTCCAACATTTAGAGTCAGGTCAAACCAATCACATTTAAACATCACAGTTTGCTTGATTAGCAATGCAGGGTACTCAACTTCAAGTATCTCAACAATTTTACCGTAGTAATCCATAACTTCGCCCTGTATGGAAACTCTACTATTTATTGTTACCATGCTATGACCATGATATTCTATATGAAATTTATATCCATTACAGAAATACACCGGATACGATTTAACAGTTCGCAAAGGTCACTTAGAAATAGCAGAAATGAACTGGTTGTCCATTGGATTTTCTAAGGCCTACATAAAAATCAATTATCATATCAATAAGTATAATGTTATTTGAACACGTAATTGTTATAATTCATACTGACTTATTTGCGTAACTGCAAACTTACATATCTCTCAAACCATCCTGTAAAGTCTCTTCTAACCTCATTATTACCTTCATCACGTGTGCTATCGGGCATGATGTCACGTAACAATGCTTTAGATAATCTAATAACAGTATTATGTATTTTAGTTATGAACAAGACAATTATTAAACCATTGTATATAATAATGTTTAACTTACTGCACGAAAGGTTGAACCTCTTGACAATTCAATAAAATGTAAGCATGGGCAGCCTCAATTTCTTGCTCTGTTAGCATTCTTCTTATTGCACGTCCATATGCTTGCCCAAGAAATGTGAAAATGGATAAGTTACCTTTAGTAGTAGTCGTTCGTCCCCCATCATCATTACGAGGAACTTTTCTTTCTCTGGTGTGAACATGTGGCTCAAAATAATGTCCACAAAATGTACTGGCTTCCTCCATCAAATACGCATTACATATGAAACCTTCAACTCTAGCCTTGTTTTTGACATTTTTCTTCAAGTGATGTAAATACCTATATGAACATAAATATAGTTATTACAATTTAATTGTAAAAACATGTCGTAATTACGTCAATTACAATAATTGGAATTTGAATGACCTCTCAAACGGATACATCCAACGATATTGAATTGGACCAGCTAGTTGTGTCTCGTGCAGTAAATGCACAGGTAAATGCTCCATACAATCAAAGAAGCTTGGAGGAAAAATTCCTTCTAACTTGCACAATATTACTGAAATCTCCATTTGAAGAATTTCCATTTCAATTAACTTGATTTCGGATGCAGTTAAACTTTTGAAGAACAAACTTATTTCTGTTATCACCTCCCAAACCTTAGTCGATAACAACTCCCGAAATATGATTGGAATTAGCCTTTGCATAAACATGTGACAATCATGACTTTTTAAACCAAATAATTTGTACTTCCTCATATCAACACACCTTGCCAAGTTTGAAACATAGCCATCGGGAAACTTTAGACCTTTCAACCATTCACACAATATTTTCCTTTGTTTTTTGTCCAAGGTGTAACATGCTTTCGGATATTTCCCGGTGCGAGGATCCCGATGTAACTTATTCCTTCTACAAAAAAGTTGCAAATCAGCTCGTGATTTTGCATTATCTTTTGTCCTCCCTTCAATGTTCATGATGGTATTGAACAAATTGTCAAAAAAAGTTTTTTTCAATATGCATCACATTTAGAATATGACGTATCAAATTTGTTTTCCAATATGACAAATCCCATAATATGCTTTGTTGTCTCCAACCAAAGTTTTTACTGATGGTTGTGTTAACTTCATCAGCTTCAAATTCTGTTACTTTTAGTAAGCCTAATTCATCAACTTCCTGCAAAATCGCTTCACCAGATTTGTAAAGGGGAGGAGGTGTTTTTACTATCTTATTCTTCGTGAACTTTTGTTTATTGCGTCTAAATGGATGATTTGCAGGGAGAAATTTCCTGTGATTGTCAAACCAGCACACTTTACCCCCGTTCGGAAGATAAAAGGCATCAGAATCGTTGTCACAATAAGGACAACCTAGTTTTCCAGCTGTGCCCCATCTAGACAATATAGAATATGCCGAAAAATCACTAATAGTCCACATCAATGCCGCTCTCAACACAAAATTCTGCTTCTTAGACACATCATATGTATGAACACTATATGCCCAAAGATGCTGCAATTTTGATATCAGTGGTTGTAAGTAAACATCAATTTTATGCTTCAGATTTGAAGGCCCTGGCATAATCACCGTCAAGAACATATATGCGTCCTTTATACACATCCATGGAGGCAAATTATACGGAGTTATTATGATTGGCCAAGATGAATATTGCTGACCGGATTGAACAAAAGGTTGGAAACCATCAGTCGACAATCCCGACCTTACATTTCGACTTTCTGCTGCGAAGTCAAGATGGGTGTCATTGAAATGTTTCCATGCTATTGCATATGAAGGATGATTCATTATTCCATCTTCCTGTTCGTGTTTATGATGCCATCTCATATGCGATGCAGTTACATTAGAAGTATAGAGTCTTTGAAATCTCGGAGTTAGCGGGAAATAGTACATCTGCTTCCAAGGTACTAATTTCTGTTTCACTGAACGCTTTCCAGGCTTGAACCTTGGATGACCACAAAATTTGCAATCTTTTAATTCGATATCATCTCTCCAATACAACATGCACCCCGATTTGGAGCAATAAATCTTCTCCACAGGCAGACCAAGACCACGAATTAGTTTTTTCATGTCGTAAAATCTATCAACCGTTGTATGATCAAGAGGCAATAATTCATTATACCACTCAAGAATTTTATCAAAACTTCAGTCCGATATATGACCTTCCGACTTGATGTTCAATATTCGCGCAATTGAAGACAATTGGTTCATTGTCTCACAATTTGGCCATAACTCTTGGTTTGCTGACTGAAGTAAGTCAAAAAGCTGTTTTGCCTGTGGGTTAGGATCTTCTTCAAGATTTTCCATATTGTGCTCAAAGGTATAACGACTTGCATCATATACTATTTGCATGTACAGATTTTCAGTCTCATCTAAATAATTTGTTCGGTATCCAATCCCCCTTTCAAACTCATTGAAGTTGACAGACGATTCTGCTTAATTACCCCTTGAGGTGCTACAAATGTCGGGTTCCCCATGTCGTGTCCACTCAAAATAATTGGGGACAAACTCCTTTCTAAGCAAATGCCCATTAACTTCATCACTCGGAAGGAAAAGTTTGTGTTTGCACTTTCTACATGGACATTTGATCTTCTCCCCATCCATATATAAAGGTTGAGAATATGCATAATCAATGAAAGCTTCAACTCCGGCAACAAATTTAAGATTAATGTAACCATCAGGAGTTAATCGTCTATACATCCAATATCTATCAACATAACTCATATCTGCAAAACTGTTAATTTTATATAGTGAATCATGAGTTAGTATCATTCATGTCCGACAAACCATACTAGACATCTACGATAAGACTTCTGACTCGGTACAACAAGTGTCGGTTGTGACTCTTAAGCTCATCGTATTTTACACCGATAAGAATCACAAGAGCAATCAAAACGGAATGTGGGTTACAGTTCATAGGTTCACATCTAAATAATGAACCTATACTAAAAATCTCACATATATGTTTATAGTCAAACATATATGTGACAAGCTATTTTCAATAATTAAAAGTCATATTAAATATTTAGTACTGTAAAATAGAATAAGTATTCATCAATATATGAATACATATTGTAATTAATTGTTGACACATATAGCTAGTTTTCAAAATCATGCGTGTTTAAATTTGGACATGAGAAGTCAAGAGAAGCTAATAACGACGGATTAAGAATTAATGCAATAATAGCCTTTCCAATTTAAGGTCATTGGAAATTCACACAATATAAGGCACACTCATCCTATATGAATTCATTGATAACCTGATGTTCATTCGACAAACACATTCCCAAATTAAACGTAGTTCAAAAGAAATTATTACTAAGAGCCTGTTTGGATGAGCTTATATCAGTAGAGCTTTTGTTAGTAGAGCTTTTGTCAGTAGAGCTTTTTTGAAAAAGCTTGTCTAAGAAGTCAGTTGACTGTTTGGCTGTCATTTAAAAAAGAACTTTTTTAAAAGAGCTTCATATAATAGACTTTTTGGCAACATAAAATAAAAAGCACTTTTAATTTTAACTATATTTTATTTTGTAATAAAAATTATTTATGCATATAAATATTATTTAAAATATATTAAATAAAATGCAAAGCACAATATATTAATTATTATATAATTTAAAACCATATAAAACATAAATAAAAATATAACTAACCAAATCTTTTATATGGATTATAATATAAATAAAACTAATATTAATATATATATATAAAGTCCAATAATATTATATAAATCTCAAAATAAACGTTAATATTTTTTTGTGGGTATTGTGGAAATTATGTGTAAAACATAAAGGTAAAAGGAACTAAAAAATAGGCTCATTAATTGATCTGAAAAATCTACCTGAAAAAGTACTTTTTTGAAAGGCTCCAAATTTGAACTTCTCAAAAAGTTGTATTTCAGCTTTCAAAAAAGTCATTTCTATGAAAAAAGTACTTTGAATTTTACAGCCAAATACTACACTAATTCACTTACCTCAACCGAAGTGCAGACAGGTATATGAACAGGATGATAATGACGGAGCGACAATGGAAAATATAGAAACTGCCACAAATGTCATTCAAATGTGTGAAAATGCATTCTTGACATTGTGGCTCCATAAACGAACATGAATTTCATTTTAATACCTGCTAAAGCTTCTCTTTATTCTCGCACCAAATGCATATACTGGAATGTGTGCAAGTTCCTACAACTAATAACAAATTCGTTGACAGGTTAGCAAGCGGGAAACCTTTTGCAAATTAATGGGAACGATTCACATTTTTTACCTTAAATTTTAAAATTTTTGACAACCATATAAGCATCTATGTAGTAAAAATTACACAGACATCGTGTCAGGTATCACGAGTTAATAGTGTCATGACATAAACTTCGAATGTTTTTGGGAATGAAATTGATGTTTTAGTATAGTGCACATGGTTAGGATATTTCCGTGTGTATATAAGATATTAAATTATATCATTTACTTATAAAATACTTTAGTTTATTTGATAGTACCACATATCAAATAATTTGTTTATTTGATAACTCTTTGATTCAATAATCTATCTATTGAAAAAGTTCTCTAAATCAACTTACTTGTTTGTTTCATTGACATATTTTCCCGTATATGTTATGTAATGACTATCTTGTTCATGTCATTTATTTATTTAACCATTTATCATAATGCTATATCTTTTCAATTGATTTCAAGAAAAAGTGTTAACAAATGAAAAGGTTAAAGGACTTATGTGTTGACTGTCTATGCCATAATTAATGAACCGACCCATTTGAATTATAAACATTTCACTTGTAAAGAATTGTTCATTTGGATACAGCATGCTGTCGACAAAGGGGAATTATTAATAAAGATATGGAATGCTCATCAGTAAGAACAACTTACTTGGTGCTAATACTTTTCTTAGTAAAGTTTACAAGATTGGAAATGTTTACAAGCATATTTTCTTGTAGTTTACCATTCAACATTATTAGGATAATCACATCCTATAATGCAAGGGATTAGTATCTTTTATAGTTAATACATTATCAAAATTATTACTTGATTTAAGTTTATGGGTAGTATTTGTTTTAAGGAAATGCATAGTTATTTCAATTCTTTATTGTTTTATATGTATGTGTTGTAATACTTGTGATGTCAATAAACAAGTATATCTAAATAATATGATTAGTTATTAATCAATTGTGATATGGATAATAATTACAAACTGTATGACTTTTTGATTTATGTGAGGCATATCTCATTATGTAAAAAGGAGAACTCATTAGCTTGGCACAACATAAATGATGATGTTATAAAGAGTTTAGTAAGTATGACTATATCTATGATACATAGTCTATACTGGTAGCATCCTAGTAACCAAATTATGATCACTCAGCTATTACATTTGACATATATAAAATAAATAAATAAAGAATAAACGACAAGAAGAGATTGAAGCATTCAACAGAGAGGCATTATAAGATAATGTCAAATATAGTTAGTAAGCTGAGGGATGTTGATCATATCTTATCAAGATACACAACAAGGGTAATTTGCCATACAATCTTCACCTTTAGAAATATTGGGAGCAAGTGAAAATGCACTTAACCTATAATAAGAATATCAAGATGATGGAGAATGGTAAAAGACACCTATTATAGCAAATGAACATATTGAGGCTTTCAAGTTACATAATGACATATATTTGGCTAAATAATGCCCATATGAAGATGTAAAAAATGGAAAGAAAGCCTTTTATGTCATGCTTCTAATTAACGTTGGATTCAACACTAAATTTCATAATGGTAGAAAAGGGTAATTTTATTGGAATTATAATAATCATGATGTACATAAATGACAAATTCAAAAGTATTGAAGGAGATTGAACTCCCAATCCCTTTAGGACTTAACATTGAAATTTTAAACAACATTGTTCGATTTTAATTTTATTAAATAATTACAATTACTGTATCATGCATCAGTATATAATATTTGTGATAATAAGTCATTATACAAAAAATTCAATACAAAATATCTATTACTATACAATCAATCGTAAATATTGTACCAAAATTAAAATTCAAAATTTAAGACATAATCATTATTCTAGTTCCAAACAATATGGTATAGAATTTTAGTAATTATTTAAAGCTAAAATTATGATAATATCAGTATTTTAATTAATTAGCTTCAGAAATTATTTTTTTCATTAGTTTCAGAAACTATGTTTTAATTAAATGTTCAGAAATTAACATAATTTCAGAAAGCTCTTAAATTGATTACACAATATATTGTAAGAATAAACAATTAACTAAAAAACAAATAAGAAAAAACGAAAAAAATCAACCCGACAAAACTTCATCATCGGAGAAAGGAGGGGCGGAGAACACGACATTACCTTGCTTTTGGAGAGTCGGAGAAGACCATCGACGGCGACAACTCACTCCAGACGACGGCAATGGAAGGCGTCAGGCGGCAAATGTGGGAGGAAGAAGACGATGAAGTGGCGGGCGTAGGCGCTGGATGGGGGGGGGGGGGGCAAGAAAGGGCTTCGTTTGATTTAATAATAACCAAAATGAAACTAAAATAACGTCGTTTTGGTTATTATTTAAGGCTTAAATGTTAACCAGAACGGTGTCGTTTTGGTTTAACCCAAAACGACGTCGTTTTGGTAAGCTGATATACGTTTAAATACTTAATAAAACGACGTTGTTTTGGTTTTATCCAAACGACGTCGTTTTAGTCATTATTTGAACGTATAACATATAACCCATATACGACGTCGTTTCACATTGAACGATTATACGACGTTGTTTTGTTTATCGATTCAACCTCTACAACTTTCACAAAACGTCATCGTATGGTTCCAAACCTATACAACGTCGTTTTAGTTATTTCAATCCTACAGCCTAATGATGTCGTTTTATTCGGGTTACAATCCGATGATTGATTCGAATTTTTATTGGCGTCTTTACCGACGGCATTAGCTATCGGTAAACATTTTGGCCTATTTTAGCAACGAAATTCATTACCGTCCCCAAATTTATATTTCCCAACCAACATTGCCGACGTCTATGCTTGTTCTGTCGGTATTTTCCCACGGTTTTAGTTCCGTCGGTAAATGTTCGTCGCCAATTTACAGTTTTCTTGTAGTGAAGACTGAAATATTTAAAGCTTCAAATTGTCTTTGCGTAAACTCCACAACATTCAAAACTCTATCTCCATATCATTTGCATTATTATCATGCTATAAGAAAATAAAATATGATAAAAAAGGTGAAGACTGATGAGAAAGTGAAGATTTTAAAGTTGTTTCTTCTAAAAAATATATTAATATTTTATTATATTTAACCATAAATATTCAAGAAAAAACATAAAACAGAGTTAATAAAAAATGGTAGGATATGAGTATCCATCGGTTCGGGTTATTACTAGACCCATATCCAAATCCAATTTTCAGCATCCATTTAAAATCTATTTTTTAACCTCCATGTCTATTTTTTTGGGTCAGATAGTACAGATATTAATCAGGTTGAAAATTCCCTAAGCATAAGAAATAAACTTAGTTGATGCTCTCCAACTGTTAACGCAATGAATGTTTAGAGATAAGTCTCATGTCATTGATAAGCTCTTGATTGAGCCAGATTTATACTATAAATTGGCCCTGCTTTCTTAAGTATTTTTGTATTTGTTGACTCATAATTCATGATTTTTGTGCTTAATTTGGTCCTTCATATCGAGTTTTCATAAGTTACAAATTGTCAGTATTTTGTCAT
>JAOTAX010000004.1:12835176-12857414 GCA_025629825.1 Erythroxylum guanchezii | reverse complement strand
TTGCAATTCTTGGTATAAATTGATTTTGACCGGTTTCCAAGGATCAATCTTAGGATTGAATGATAAGCCGCGATCAGCTCTCTATTGAATATCTCAAAACTTCTTTCTTTGGCGTGAAAAATGCACCTATTTCTTTCATCCCATATGTGCAACACTGCATTAGATAAAACAATGTAATAGCAACATACAAAGTCTTCTCTGATGTGCTAAAGTTTCAATCTCGAGGTGATGATGTTTTGCGTTCTCCATGCTCCAACAACGTATTCACATTTGAAAAACAAGTGTGAAATGCTCTCACATTGACATTTGCACAGGTAGCATCTGTTAGCGAGATGGTTGAATCTGTTTAACCCATCTAGGATGAATCCGCATAAAGTTGTGACAGCTCTAGGTAGATTATATTTACACTAGACTATTTTGTGCCCGTTCACAACTCTACTGTAACAATTTTTTGCATGATGTATTATTGAAGTTACTCTTGGAGTCAGGGCAGCACCAATTTTTGCCATTTATGCTGTTGATTTCCATGTGTATGTGGCAATTGTCTAACATGAGTAATGCCTTGGCAAGATTCTAATTGATAGGAATATTGTTTTTAAGATCCTAAAGTTCTTCTCTGCTATTAAGTTGGACAACCTGTCATCCAATTATCATGCCAGGAAAAGGTGTCTTTGCCATTGCAAATTTGCTTCCTGATGTGAGCTCTGAGCTCTGATTATGCTTCTCCGTTTGAGTCTCTCTTTCAGAAATCCACACCACTTTTTATTACACGAAAATAAAGACATTAAATATCTTATCCCTTTCATGTTTGACTGAAAAGTGTAATAACTTTTACTTAAAAGGAAAGTAATAACTTAATTAAAAAACTTTAAGCTTAAGGAGATATTATTAAGTTTTAATGTAATTAAGGAGGGAAGTTTTAACATGTTAAGAATATTTAATAAAAGTAAGATATAAAAGGAATGATGGGTGTTGGTTATTACTAAACAGTAATACCCCTCATTCTTCGCTGTCGTGAAAACTCAAAAGGAAGACAGCAGCCACTTAGCATTTCATACACTGTTGCCCGTCATCCTCTTCCAAATCGTTAAAGATAATTAACATTTTTCTTTACACCAGAGAAATAATTTAAAGTTTAAACTAATATTAATACTTAAACAAAATCACTTACAATTTTTTTCTTTTCTATTGTAATATTGCAGATTTCGTTTTCTCTATTTCTCGTTTATTTCTATTTTTTATACTTTAAAAAACATAAAATTAAAAATTATAATAATAAAAAGTCTGTCACCTATATATATACAAATGTTTATAGTTAATGAAACTATTTTTCTACATAATTTACTAATTCTTTTTATAAAAATTTGAGCCTTGTTGTTGAAGGAAAAAAAACTATAAAAAGAAGGCGAATGCTTTAAGTAGATAACATTTAAAAAGTTGTAAAAATTCATAGAAATGCTGATATTTTTCAAACATATTACTTAAAATTTTTGGTTATATCAATGGATCGGTAAGGCCCAAGTGGACTAGTCCCACCAGGATCCTTTGGTTTTGCTTATGTTTCTTTTTTTTTGTTGTGATTTTTAGATTTTATTTTTTATTTTTATCTTCTATCTTTTTTTTTAAAATAAAAACTTATTCAGGCGCTAATGTCAATATAAGTTAATAATTTAAATTTAAAATTTATTTTAATTATTAAATCAAAGTTTATTTAAAATTTATATGTTTTGAAGATATATTAAATTTAATTAGATCTTTTGCGATGCCAAGTCAATTTCGAGCCTATTTGTAATTTTTGGGATGACAATCCTCAATTACGTACATGGTAGGATTTCTTGGCCGATCGGATTACGGGTTAGGCTTAAGTTAGGGTTGTCCAGCCTGACCGAAAAAGACATCATTTTTTGAAATTCTTTTAAAACTTGTAATAAATTGGGCTTAACTAACCCAGTTACGAGCCGGGCCACTGCCAGTCAACCCAAGCCCGACTCAACTTATCACCATCCTTATTAATTTATTTATAAAAAAAGGTATTTTTACATTTAATCCTCCCCATTTGCGAGAGAGAAGAAAAAAGAGTAGCGTGAAGACCATTTTAAGAATGTAAGGAAAATAGGTGAATTCCAACAAGAGATGACGGTCACAACCGATGGAAAGTTGTTGGTGTTAGGGTTTGTTACCACGGTGTGTTTAGCGATAATTTGCTCCGGAGAAGAACGGTCCACGTGCTTGATGGTTTATAAAGAAGGTGGTGCTCCAGCGGTGCTTCGATCCCCAAAATGCCCCCGCTGGAACCTCCCAAATTACGATTCCGGACAACGCACGGCTGAAGGTGGCAACTCCCGATGTCAGTCGGCGTTGCTTCAGGGCCGCAGGAAGTCCCAGGAGGACCGCATCCTCTGCAATCTTGATCTTCAGATTCCATTTCCAGGTTTTTTTCTCTCGCTCTCTGTATACTACTTACACTCAAAGGAGGCATGTTTTCGTGAACAGGCTGTTCCTTTACGATATACAAAATAGTTGCGAATGCTTGCTTGATTACGTAGAATTTCGTTTTGATACTAGAATGTTAATGCTTTTATAATAATGGGAGTTGGACCCTGTTATTACAAGATACAATGAATTATGTATCTTTATATCAACTAAATGAACCTTCACATTCGTACTTACGTGATTGTGGAAGTAAGAAATTGCATAAAATATGAAGACTGACATATCGAAGTAAGAAATTGCGTAAAATATGAAGACTGATATATGGAATTTGATGTTTGAGTAGGTAAAGGAGGTCTTAAGCAGGTGAAGATTGGGATTGTGGCGGTTTTTGATGGTCACAAGGGTGCAGAGGCTAGCGATATGGCTTCAAAACTTTTACTGGAGTATTTTGCTTTGCATACTTATTTTCTTCTGGATGCCGCATTTTCTTTTGTTTCCACTGGAAGATTGCCAGATAAAGCAGGCAAGGAAGTTTTCCAATTGCTATACCCTGACCAAAAACTGGGTCACCATGACTTGAACTTTAAGAGGTGCTTTTATAGTATCTTTCATCTTGATTTTTTTAATTCCCACATGCAGAGTTAGGCGATATAGTCTTCCCTTCTGAACTGAACAAGGAAATATAAGTCGGTGTATTGAGATGGATAACCTTTTTTTTTTCCAATAATTTGTGTGCTTCTAAATTCCAGCATTATAAAATATTAGTCTTCCTGTTATGAAAGAAAAATTATGCTTGGTTCTTGTGCATAAGAGTACACAGTGAAGCTTGACACATATCCTATCTTTTTGTGCCTGAGGAATTCCATGTCATAATCTATCCATCTTAAACAATTCTTCTAATTGTTGATTTGCAATTCTGAAGGAATGAAACATTTACAGGTTTAAACTCTCTTTACGAGAAAGTGTTGACAATTCTTTTCATTTGGACATTTTGAAGGAAGCATTGCTGAGGGCAATCCATGATATTGATTCAACGTTTTCTAAGGCATGTTGAACTTATTTCTTCCTTTTGTGTTCTTTCTTTCTGTTTACTCTTTATATGCTTTATAAGCTGTTATTCTTACTTTGTAAACAAGCTAAACTTTTTTTTCTTGAGTCATGAAGGAGGCGTATCGAGATAATCTTGATTCAGGATCTACAGCTACCATTGTGCTGATAGCAGATGGCCAAATCTTAGTTGCTAATGTTGGAGACTCAAAGGCTCTTTTGTGTTCTGAAAAATTTCTATCTCCTGCTGAAGCAAAAGGTTGCAAAGATCTGGTCAAAAAGTTGGTCTTGATTCTACTATAGTTTATGCCATTTCATGATTGTGCATTGGAGAATAGTTATATATTCTGTTTACTCTTTTATGCTCTTGCATGCTTGTCATTGAGGTATGAGAACTATAATTTTCACTGTATGAAGTGATGGCCTCTATAATGTATTGTTCTTTCAATTGCAGGAAGTTTGTTAAGATTATACCGGGAGAAGAGACGAAGTGGAGTTGTTTCACCTAGAAGAGACTATGATGTCACTACTTTGTCATCATCTAAAGGACTAAAAAGTTTAATTGTTGAGGAACTGACTAGAGATCACCATCCTGGCAGGGATGATGAAAAGTTCCGAGTGGAAAATGCTGGTGGTTATGTACTTGAGTGGGGTGGGGTGGCTCGAGTGAATGGTCAGCTGGCTGTTTCCCGAGCTATTGGTGATGTATCTTTTAAAAAGTGAGGTTCACAACCTTCTCATTCCTCGATTGAACACGTTGACTTGCTAAGTGCATTTTCCCCTTTTTATCGTTCAATAGCCTCTACTGGATTTACTATATTAATTTGCTCTTCTGATCCGGGGGTACTGTTATTTATCATTAGTTATGGTGTTATATCTGCACCGGAAGTGACTGATTGGCAACCTATCACCTCAAACGAGAGCTACTTGGTGGTTGCATCTGATGGTGTGTTTGAGAAGTTGAGTTTGCAGGATGTTTGTGATCTTTTGTGGCAAGTTCACATTCATGATACAGAGAAGTTAGGACTCTCAAATGCATGTTCATACTCTTTGGCTGAATGTCTACTTAACACAGCCTTTGAAAAGGGTAGCATGGACAACATGGCAGCTGTTGTTGTCCCATTATCATATATTAGAGTCTCTCAGAAACAGCTGAGGGAAAAATGTGTTTGGGAAGGAGATATGTATTCTTCAACATTTGGGCTAAATAAGATAAAGCTTGAAGAATCAGGTAAATTTAATTTTACTTTGAATTCTAACATTTGTTAAGTATGTGGTCCCTTTACAATCAACTTTGTCTGGGTCCTTGCTGACCTGGCTGTTCAGGTATTCCAGATCATGGCTGTATGTTGTTGTTCTCCAAATTCTGGTGTAATAAGTTTAGACGACCCTGCATGATATGATCTGATATATTAAGATAAGGTTTATATATGATACTTTTGACTGTTTAGGAGTTTGTGTCCTACATACACGAACATCTTCACCAGCTCTAATTTGGTTCACCTTACATTGTAATGGTGAATACTTAATTGTTGTGACTGACTTCTTAAATGACCTTACATCTGTTCTCAATCTCGCCTATAAATTATTTGGATTTTTTGACTATAATGGCTGATAATGGCTTTTTTTATCATTTATTTTTGACAGCTCATGACCTCACTTCTGAACTAGTACAGTTGGGGCATTTAAATCCACTTACCACAAAGTTTGACAGGTTATTGGTAAGGTGTTAATGCTAGCCTGACGATCTTTTTTTACCTGTAAATTCATCCTTTGGCTATGTAAAGAGATCACTTATTTGTTTTGTCTGCTTTTTTTTCAACATACAAGAACGGTGCTAACATTTTTTTATTCTCGATAGTCATGTGAAAAACTGATAGCTTTAAATTACATTATTCTCAATCTTATTTCTTCTGTTTGATTGAAAGATAAGAGGGCCTATCTTATGTTAATCATATTGAAGAAAGGAATACAAGCCTATGCAACTTGTTTAAGTTTTAGATTCTATGATATAGGTTGATTTGTGTCTGCTGTCATGATCTTGGTATTGGTGGGTTTTGATACTGATTTTCATGTTCTAGGTCGAAGGAAAGTATGAGAATGTTGCTTGTTATTACTTGTTTGAGAACCTTGATGATAAATTGGATGTATTGCAAGTTCAAAGAAACGGCCAGGACAATTATGAGCATGACCTACCACAGGCTTTACCCAAGTCATTTAGTGACCAATATGGTAAGTGAACCTTTTTATTTTGAAGTTGCTGGCGTATTGCCATTAGGTTATCATGGTTGCTTACTGTTGTGTTCAGGTGTTGTAACTTCTTTATCAGCTGCTTCTGTAAACGGTTCCGTGACCTTACAGCGTTATCTTTTCTTTGAAGTCAGTTATCAAGTCAAATGCAGGGCTGGTTTGCTATGTGTCAGGACAAACATGTCTTGGTTCTAGTAATTTCAAGTTTGTATATTTTTTGTTCTAGGCGGGCCTCTGAATTTGTACAGTGACCGGAATTTATGCTTGAACATTGGGATGGATGGGGGTCAAGACGAATGCATTAATGCTGAAAGCTTTGCTACTTTCCTCACCATGCTTGAATCGGTCCCGTTCTATGATTCGGATGTAAAAACTGGACCAACAGAATATGCAATACCCAACATGAGGTTAATATTTAGCCTTTAATATTTTCTGCTGGGTTGGTTTTGAACCATGGCACTGTTGATGTAGGACCTTCAAAGGATCTGATATGAATAAGTTAGGAGACAGATCACAATCTGGTCAATAAAAGCCCTGATTAGTTTAATGGGTTTCTCAATTTAATCTTGTTCAGAAGGATCCCAATTCTAGTGTGGGTAAAAGCAAGCTGTGTTGGATAATGGGCCGTGCTATACTTGGTATTTAGAAAATTGAAAAGGTTTGGATGAGGGTTTGTAAACTATTCTATTAGCATAGTACGAAGACATTCTCTTATGGCTATGTTATGTCTCTGCTAGTTTGATTTTTGCTTCTTGTATTATGTGTTTATCAGTCAAGAAAGACCTGTCTAGTTTGATGATTTTATTCCTGTCATATGAATGAACCTTGGTGACACTATTGATTCTTGGTTGTTAGGTATGCACTAAAGAAGAGATTTGGTCGTGGGTCATATGGGGAAGTATGGCTTGCTTTTCATTGGAATTGCCATGAAGATAATAATGATTCTATGAGTGGAAGGAACAAAAATGTTTCATTTAACTTTGGTTGTTTTCGTCCGGATTTTGGAAATTCAAGCCATAGTTCTAGTCATGAATGCAATGACAGTTCTCCTGAGCCCAGCTTGTTCATCTTAAAACGCATCATGGTAATGTTTAAAATTCAAATTAGTTGGATATTTTTGTCACAAGTATTACGGTCATCTATCTTTATTCTATTTGCTGATGCATGCTCCCTACATGACTGTAGTTATGTTCTGAACCTAAATTTGATATTTGTTCCAACTCTGGTTGACAAGGAACCTGCTGCTTTTTGCATATCAATATGAAACCATGTTTAGCTCCCATGAATGGTTATAGGTCACTCTTTTTCCTTCTGTGATTGTGGAAAATTGACCAACAATATTGTTAACAGTTTTTTTCTTTCCTTTTAGTTTTGGACTAAGTTTTGGCAGAGGGGGATTGGCTTCTCTTTGTTAATTATAGAAAATGAACAAATTTGAGGGAGAACTTGATCCCTGAAATTTCTTTAGTAATATGCTCTGTACACTTCTCTAGACATTCCAACTTTTCTTATGCAGTAATTTAGGATTTTTTTTGTTCGAGTTTAGTATTAAAGTTACTGCTGCATGTTGAATTTTGCTTGAATGTTCATACTGATTGATTATTACTGATATCATTGAACTAACCATAGTCTTGGTAATGTGATTCTGATGACCCAGAAAGGACATAATAGGGAGATTCAAGTAGGTTATAGGACTTCACATATGGTTATGGGTAATGTCGGGGCAAATACTAGTGTAAACTAAGCAACGGACTATTATACTTCTTTATTTTGCCCTTTAAGCTACAAATATACAGTGAAATGATGTTCTTTAGCTACTAAAATAGAACTTATTACAAGTGCTTTTAGTTGATTTCTTTTAGATGCTAGTGCAATTATTTGCATTTAATAAAAACATTATCCCATACTTGAATTCTTTAGCATTTAGTTGTTATGTTAGTTAGACATCATTGCTTTTAGCAATCTTATTGTCTTATAACTTGACAAATTTGTCTACATTTCAAACGTAGATGGGGTGCTGCTTTTTGTACTCGACCAATAATGCCTAAATTCTCCTTTTGGAAATCAATATTTTGTGATAGAGTTGATTAATTTGAACAGGTAGAGAGAGGAACTGCAGTTTACTTGAGTGGCCTACGAGAGAGATACTTTGGTGAAGTTTTCTTGAATGCCTCCAGATGTCTAGGAGGTTCAGTGGATGATGGAATCACTACTACTATGATGGAAGAATCACAGATACGTTTTAATGATATAATCATGAATGATACAGTTTATGGATCTGGAAGTATGAATTTTAAAGATACAAATTTTGAAAAGTTCAGGCTGCAGAGTGCTTCTTTTGAAGAAGGTCTGAACCATATAGCAAGATATGTGGAATCATTTGAATCTCGATTAAATGAAATCTGGCTTGTATTCCATCATGAAGGAATTTCCTTGTCAAAACTCATGTATACAATGGAAGAAGTGAAAACTAATGATGATGAAGAAAAGGCCAGGGAAGTGAAACATGTTCAAATATTGCGCCCATCAAAGTGGTGGCATTGGATGAAAACAACAAAAGCTGGAAAAGAGGAGATGCGCAATCTTATATGGCAGTTGGTGTGTTTCCCACAAAAACTTATGCATACTTTTATTTGTTCATCAAAAGTATTGATTGAGCTTACTACTATATCTACTGTCTTGTTTTTCCATGTGACTAATAGACAACAGATAGCGTTAAAATGAAGCATGTGATAGAAAATTTTCATTTGTGAGTAGCATAAAAATATCTATCATATATTGTATCCATATTTCTGTTAATTCCTCGGCTTTTATAGTAGAAATGCCTTGGCTAATATTTTTAGCTTAGCATAACAGGAGTCTTGCTCTTCTTTTTATTGATTCAGCCCTGCCACTTGATTCTTCCCTTGCTGTCTTCTTTTTATGGAATATCCGCCATACCTTGTATTAGAAATGTCACTTTAATTTATTCAGCTGATGGCGCTCAAGTCCTGTCATGACCGCAACATCACCCACAGGGATATCAAACCTGGTGAGAGGATAGGTCTTCTTGAGAGAGACTATTATTGCATGCATAGTTTTGATTGTGATCATGTTTTCAAAAAAAATGATAGTTGTAGAATTTTGAGGGAAGTCAACAAAATTTCTAGTACTTGTAGACATGTCCAATTTAAATGTCATGCTTGTAGGTAGTTCCTATCTTGACTACGCCGTTTCTTTCATGTTGGTGTTTATGCTAATTTGAGGATCTTTATATTGCTCATCGGCAGAAAACATGGTAATATGCCTGGAGGATAAGGTGACTGGGGTTTGCTTGAAAGGATTTCCAAGCAATGAGAAGAACTATACAACCAAAATGTGCTGTACTTATCTCCTACCCTCATCACTTGCATAAATTTGTTGTTGGATGTTGTATGCTGGGTCATTGATTGATAAACTGGATGAGTACTGATATAAAAGACAAATGTAATCTATCTGTTGTCTGTTTGTTATTACCTATGTCTGCTTATCGGTTTCCTTTTCTCCAACTGGTTAGGCGCATTATAGACTTTGGTAGTGGGATAGATGATTTCACTTTAAAGCATTTATATGGATCAGGTGGACCTTCTAGGTATTCATTCATCCTATGATGTTGAGAATTGTTTCTATGTGCATAGTTTTGTTAGACCTAACCTTATTCTCACATTTGATGGCTTTTCTCTGCAAAATAGGACCGAACAAACTTATGAATATGCTCCACCTGAAGCTTTGCTTAATGTTAGTTGGTACAAGGGATCAACATGCAACACATTGAAGTATGTTCTTATATCATGTGCTTATTTACATTTCCCAAAACATTTTGGATTTTTGTCCTTGTATGTCATTAAACTGACGAGGTTTTTCTTTTGTTTGAAAGGTATGATATGTGGAGCGTTGGTGTGGTGGTTCTAGAGTTGATATTAGGATCACCGAACGTATTTCAAATAAGTTCCCTAACACAAGCTCTTCTAGATCGGCATATTGAAGGTTGGAATGAGGATTTGAAGGAGCTTGCATACAAGTTAGATTCTCTCTATTTGCTTCCATGCTTATTTACTTTCCACCTACTTTTGGTGGGGAATTGTAAATGTTTCATAGATGATGATTATCCGCGGGATTGATGAATATGTGTGCTTTATGCTTGTTTCTTAAGAGTTTGTTTGGTTCTACTGCGATTTTTGGTAAATTTATTTTCATTTTCAAATTAAGTAGAAAAACTTTTTTGGTTAAGTTTTTAGTTTTGATTTCTTTTAATTTTCATAACTTACAAAAATTATAATTTTTTTTTGTTTTCATTTTTTGGTCATAATATGATTTACCATTAATAAGATATATACCATTCAACTATTTAATATTAATTGCTAATAAGAATTATAACTACCATATTTTAATTATTCAATTTGTTTTTAATTTTTATAATTAACTTAAAATTTGAATAATTGTTTAGAAAATAAAAAATAAATGTGACTATTATTTAATAAATTAAATTTAAAATATCTTAAAATACGTGAATTTCAGTTTTTTAAAAACAATTATTAAATAATTTTTAAATATCAAAATTTTAATTCTAAATAAAATTAATTTTAATTGTTAAAATATATTATATAAATAATGTTTACAATTTTTTTTTGCTTTTTTAATCATCTATTTTAATAGAATATAATGATTTTTGTTAATATTGTTAGTAAATGTTTTAGAAGAGATTAAACAAACTTAGTTAATTAATTTATAAAAGTAACTTAAAGTTTTATGTAATATTTAATGTCAGTAATAAAAGTGATTATATTAAGATTAACAACCAAATAAGCTTTTGTTTTTATTTAACAAAAAAAAGCAACTAAAATCAGGAAAGGAAAATAAAAGTTACAACAGAACAATAGAAGTAGAATGGTCCTTAAGCTTTTCAAATTTGGGTGTTGTATCTACACTCAGTTACAAAGAGGGAGTGTTTCATTCACTGTATAATGGAATTGGGAAGGATGCAAGAATTGCACTGGTTTAGGTGGTGTGACAAATTTATGATTAGTAATATTAACTTTAAACCCTAAATATACCTTTTTTTCTGTTCTTTCTTGTTAGCTGTAGAACATAAAATTTTCTGCTTTTAGAAAGGGAAAATTTGCTAATGATTGCTCTCTTAGTTTAGGTAATGAAAGAATTTCAAGCTATCAGAATTTCTTCTTGTTAGCAGCATGCGTACTGAGCTTTTACTTCTTTATAAGTTCACTTTAAATTGTTTTCACTTCTTTTCCAGACTCAGGGCATTCATGGAGTTATGCATCTTAATCCCAGGGAGTTCCTCAAAGCATTATCGTCCAATAGGCCAAGTAAGTATAGCAACTGTTCTTATTAATTCTCATGATTTTGTTGTTTTGAGATAAGATATTCATAAGTCTTACAGTTGAATGTATTTGTCTTTCTCTATTTACTGTAGTGATGATTAAGGTTGTAAAAGTGGTGTTGTAGAAATTGCTTTGTATAACAGATTGAGTTCATTTGCTAATATGGTTAGCTTTTTCTGTTAAATGACTGAAATGTTGGTAGATGGATGAAAAGTGAGAAATGGAAGGTGTCTCATTGAAATTTGTTAGTTGGCCAATTAGTTACCCATTTGGCAGATTCATGCCTGGATGAACGTGAGTGACAAGCATTTGGTAGTTGGTGACTCACCAATATACCTAATATATTGAAAGAAATAACAATAGGAAGAACAAAAGAAGAGAATAACAGGAGCAAATTGTGTTGGTAGTGCAAATAGGAATTTCCATTGTAAGTAATTCGTTTCACTGAGAATTGATGCTAATGATGCAGTTTGTTCATCCTACTGAACATAATTGATGATGCTGTGGAAGGCAGTCAACTTCTAGTTGTTGAGGAAGTAGTTGGCTTGTTATGGCTCAAAAAATAAGTCCAAAAATGTCTTATAGTATTAGAATATCGAATATCAGGATGGATCCTGAATATTGAGATTTTCCGACACCAAATCAGCAAATCAAACTGCTGATATGTGACCCAAGTAGTTTGTAGGTACAGACAAACTTGTTATCAGTTATCTTGTACAGTTAAGGTAGTTTTATTCTAGAACCACTTCCCTCCTTACTTTACCGCATCCCACAACCTACACCTGACTGCTCATAACATTTGCTACCTGCCAAAGAAATAGAGAGAAAACATTAGAGCTCAACGCCAAAAAGGTGTGAAGAGCCTTTAAAAGATGTGTTGGGAAATCGTTGTTTGGATGGATTTATTGATGCAAATTTGTGGAAGTTAGTGCTTGAAATTCAAAAATTAATACTATGCTTCATTGAATAGGTAGCGTTTCTCTATTGAGAGAGTTTTATTTTCTGGTATATAGGATGGAGCGTCACCTGCATCATGGAAATGTTCTGAAGAGTTTTTTGCCCATCAAATAAAGTGCAGAGATCCTCTAAAACTGGGGTTTGTTTGAAATTTGTTGTGCTTATTGTTACTTTGAGCTTGTGGCTTCTACCTATCTAAAGGTGTCACAATGTCTGCAGGTTCCCGAATGTTTGGGCTTTGAGGTTGGTCCGCCAACTGTTACTTTGGGACCCAGTAAGTTTTTACATCATCCAAGTTCAGTTGCAAAATTGTCATTTTCCTTGCTATATTTTCAATTATTAACTACTAATTAAAATGAAGAATTTTTATATAATGCTTTTTTAATTCAAAAGGTGTTGCTCTTGACATTCTGTGAAATAACAAAGCTAAACTTATATTTTTCAACAGTTATTACTTGGAATAACATAGATGGCGTCGCTTTAACCCATTTGTATTGGTGTGTGACCAATGTTTTAATAGTACCAATCAAAATTTTCTATTTCTTAAAACATTTTGTTGATCGACTGCTGAGCTGAGAGGCCTCGTCTGAACTTATATATGTACTACATCTATTGGTTGTTCCTAGAAGGTGTTTATGTGGGTCTTTGAGTGAGTCCAGTGGTTGACATACATTGGAGGGATATTATGTGTATCAATTACCTGTTTTACTTCACAAATGCTGAACTTCTGTTCTGTATACTTGTGGTTACAGGAGGACCGACTGACTGTTGATGATGCTCTTCGACATCCTTATTTCCAATCTCCTTCAAGTAAATGATTGATGATCAGGACCTTTATCACCGATCAGTACAAGTAAAGAATTTGGTAACCATGCGAGAGGCTTTGGAATGAGAGGGGGTTATGTAGACATTTAGCTGTCTGCTTGACGAGCTATGGTTTTGAAAATTGGAGCTATCACAGGGTTTGGTTGAACTGAAATTGGTCAGTGATCGGCTTAGACTTGTGCTTGGACTTGATTTAGACCATAAGATTCAGACTTGGACGTGGAGTATGACCTTGGGAGGAATCTGCTTCCTCTTCACGCAGATCTATTTGTTCAATGTTCAATGATTCTGTAGGCTGGCACTTCTCAGGCGGTTAACTGTCATCTTTTGCCTCAGTAACATTAAAAACTGAAACAAAAACAAATGCGAAGATCTTTACAGCTCGTGAAAAAGGACGGGGCATAGGCATCTCGAAGAGGAATGTTAATTTGTGATTGGCCTTGGCAAACCGTACTAGTATTACAACTTTGTTCTTAAATTGGCTAAATTACGATACGAAGATATTCTTAATTAGCCTTCAAGTATATTTTCATTTAAATGCATATTTTTATTTGTAGTGAACTTTTGTCTCTTCATTCTCTCTTTGCATCTTTAACATTTAATACAAACTTACGACTTCATAATCAAGTAAAGATAGGGACCCTCAAATGAAGTAAAACAAAAGTTACAAGATATATTTATACCGAAAGGATATAAATTACAAGAACGATGGATGGAAGGAAAATTAATGAGGCGCACATGCTCATTGGTTTCAAGGTTCATGGCTGTTTACACGGCTGTGGAGTTCCAGCATCTCTTGGTGGTTTGGATCAACAGAAAGAGCTACTCGACAGTCACGAAGAGCTGCTGCAACTTCACCCATATGCTCATGGAAAGCTGCCCGTAAGTGTAGAAGGTGAAGATCTGCTTTGAATGCAATTGCTCTTGACAACTCTGCAATGGCTTCCTTCTCCTTGTGGTTGTCCATCAACACTGTCACCCACCACATATGTACCACATATGTAACAAATAAACAAACAAACCAATTATAGTGTTAACAATATGGTTTTATTTTTATATTCCTCATTGATTGGCAAATTAAATCAACAAAGGAATTGACTTGTTCCAACTTGTACTGAAATTACTAATCTTGCATGTTTTTCCGCATGATTAGAGAATGATTGAAACTAGCTGGGTCGGTTGCATTGGTTGGTCCCAATTCTCAGGTTTACCAAAATTAAATGCAGCAGGACAATCAACTGACCTGCAGCTCGATATCTATAAGGGTATACTCGAAGCGGATCTAATTTGGTGACCATCTCCAAATCTGCTTTTGTAAGGTCCCGGTCACAATACTCAGACCTCTTCTCATATGCAGATGCATTATTACGGGCCTTCTCAATGAACTTTGTCATTTCAGCATATGCTGCACCTTTATCATTTTTAAGAAAATAGACTCTAGCAAGGCCCTGATGTGCTCTAGTATGCCTGATCTTAAGAGCATTATTGTAGCAATCTTCTGCCAAGTCTAACTTCGCACAATCAACATAGACACTGGCAAGATTGTTAAGTGCCTGGGAAAGAATATTTCATTAAGACATGCCCATTTACATGCATACATGAACCATCAAGCATGAAATTAAACTCCACACAACAAGGACTGTGATACAGTTCAAGTATAAAAGGACATGATAAAAAAGTAGGAAAAAAATTTAACGTGTAGTGCTGAAAAGCAGTAAAATCCTGGACTGATGTTGAGCAAATCTCATTGCCCTTGGTTGACAAGGAAATGATCTTCAAATTAGCAGACAGAGACATATCTAAAAATCTAAAACATACCTCTTCTCATTATAAATTCCTTTTCATTAATCATAAACATAATAAACCCAACTGAAATGAACAGAAAAGCACTCTTCTATTCGCTCTCAAACATAAAGCAAGCAAATAAATGGTCAACACGAAATTTCTACTTGATTAAACTGAACCTATTGAATTCCTCAGGGCTTCAGCCATTCCAAATCTTTCTCATCTTATAGGTAAGTGATAAGGAGCCATATAAAAGCTTAAGTCAATGCCTATGCAGGATGAAGCAACTAATGCCAGCCAGAATTAAACAGCTTGAGTACAAGACCACCCTTTTTATTCAAGTGATTCAGCACCTGTGGTACTCATTTTATACATCAAGTCATGCCAACCCAGCATGAATATGACTCGTCTGATAATTTCTGATTCTTGGATCATCTGAAAGTAATCAAGGGCTAAGAACATGCACTTGTTGAATCTATTAAACAAACCATCTGGTGTTTATTAAACTAGACACCTTGAGGTTTGCAAAAGTAGAAACGCCAGGATTCATTTAACCATTGGGACAAATAAATCAGAATAATTCCCTTCTCAAGTAGTTCAGTATCTGTGATCCCATTTTTACCTTAAGATCATCCCAATATGAACACAATTTTCATACGAGGAACTTATGTTTTGGGACTACCAGAAAGTGAGATCAAGGACAAGTATGATAGTGTAATTGTCATTTTCAAATGTATGGCAAATCAAATGCAAGTGTTCATTTACTATATGGGAGAAGTACATCACTATCCGACCATTATGCTGTAAAAAACATTCTAAAAAAGGCCCAAACCAAAGAAGATCACAAACAAACAGCAAAATCTCATGTAAATTTTTTACTTGCTTGTCATTGATCTATGATTCAAGACAAAGGCTATAAGATTCATATCTCAATATTTCCATGAAAATGGCAGGAAGAAAGTACTACCTGGCCTTTTCGCAGCCTATCTGAAGGGCACTTCAAAGCATCTTCGAGCAGTGACACAACAACCGAAGAACAAGATGGATCTAAGCTAGAGTCTGCCAGTGCATAGGCTTTAAGGAAAAAGGCCTCAAAGGATCTCTTGATTTTGATGGACTCCTCTGCTTTCCTAAGTCCTTCTTCGCAATGACCCGTATCATACAAGATCCATCCTTCGTAAACCAGACGTTCATGTTCAAAGGATGCATGTTGGCGGGCTAATCGTAAACTTCGCATTGCTGCTTCAGGACAGTTCAACCTGATCAAATAAAGAAGGATCCTAATGACATAATATGCCAACTTTCTAAACTTCAAAGAGCATGGAAGAAGGGATTACTATAGGAAGAATACAGCCTAAAGATGGCCAAGCAATCATTGTGATTGCACCAATAGAAAGTTAAATACAACTCATTAGTTTCTTATGTTTGGATGTTGAACAAAATGGCGTTTATGAAGGGTTGCAAATGCAAAGTGTTTGGTTGCATATGCTCCATAATGATGTGTGGAATGGATCAAGTGCACATGAACCCTAGGAAAGGATGGGTATGGTATAGCTTATGGAAGTTCAATAACATACCTGAGTAGGAGCAAAGACTGTCTGAAGTACAAGACTCCTTTAGCGATATCAGATTCAAGCATCTGATAAATGACAGAGAGGGACCCTATATCATCTACATAAGACCATCTATCGTACAACTGCAGCCAACAATCTCCTGATGTCCAATTCTCAACATGTTCACGGACAAGGGTACGAAGTTGGGATGCTGCCACTCGGCCCTCAAACATCCTATAATTTGGGGAGAGTGTAAGAATTGTCTGAACATCACAAATCGCTGCTTGATAATCCTCTAGAGCTAGATAGAAACAAAAGCGAAGTTCCAAACATTCTAATGCAAGTTTAAATCCAAGGACCCTATTAATTTCTGCTAGTGCAGCTTCAACATTTTGTTGCCTCATCAAAGAAGCAGCCCGGTACATGTAAGGGTAGGTAAGAGTTGGATCCAATTCAGTTGCTTTCTCTAGGTCTTCCCACCTCTCACTGTCCTCACAATATAGTGATCTCTCCATATACATCCACCCCAGAGGAGAAGAAGAAGAAATAACGGAACTGAGCTTGTTATAAGCCCAAAGTTTTTGACCCTTTATATATCCCACTCTAGCCAAACCACATACAGAATATATGTGCCCTTCATTAAAGGCTGCCTCAAACAGACATTCGGCTTCATCGTATTCTTTTCTTAAGAGCCTCACACATCCCAACTGATGAAAAGCCAGCATTTTCTGCCAGCTAGCTTCTGCTGACTCTAGAAATTGCTCCAGAAAACAAGCTGTCATATTGGATTGAGGATCCAGACTCATAGCTGCTTCACTTAATAAAAAATATAGTGAAAATGTGGCTGACCCCACCATGGTAGTTCTGTCTTGCTTATTAGCATTGCTGAATATCTCCACCACTCGCTCATCATTCAAACAATCAGGTAGTTCATGAAGAAGAACTTGTAAACACGACGCAGCAAGAATAGGTGAGTTCTCTTGAAGTGCATATTCCATGAGCTCTACAGCATCTTCTCTGGAGCTAACGAGAGTTGAAAGTTTCCTTTCACAGGTATCTTTAAGCCTTTCACAACAGAATTTGTCTGCAAAAATCAAAATTTCCAACAAAACTTCCGCAGTGACTTCATCCAAGTTTCCAGTAACACTGAACTCCCTTACTGCTCTAAACCCAAATGAGGATATGTTGTTATCTGATAAATCTATTTCTTCACAAAATGATTCCGAGAAAGGCCCATTAAGCATAGCTTGAAATGGAGCAGAAAGGCCTGCAATTTTCTGTCTATCACAAGATATTTTCTCATTTCCAATTCTAAAATCTACATTATTCAATTTTGAGTTGTCATTGCTCAAAGTACTTAGGGAACCTGAATTTTCTTTGATATGAAGTTGGGAGCCAATATCTATTGGGCCAAACTCTTGCACACATTTACCACACGAAGCAAGCAAGTCTGCAATGAGCTCTTCTCCTTGCTTCTCATACTTTAACCATGCCCCGAACACCAATTTCTCATGTACGTTGCCAGCATTCTGCCATGCGGAGCGGAGGCTTCTCCGCCTGAGTTTGACCTCACCAAGGCCCTTAAAGACCTGAAACTGTAACAAGTATAAACTAGACCTTTCTTGAAGAGAGCATGATTCAAGTTCTTCATGAATCTGAGCCAAAACTTCTACATAATCAGCCGGCTTAAAGAATGGTAGAACCAGTGGTTCAGGGATCTTGAGAAGGGAGTCTCTGCAAATAGTTGACAGACAAAGAAGGAAAACAAAATAAGTAACTATCCGAATCTATTGAAAAAAATAGACAATTGTTTTGGTTATTAAGCACCAAACCAAAACTCACATGGATGAGGAAGAGGAGAGTTTTGAAAGTTTCCCTCTTTCAACTTGAAGCCACAACTGTGGATTTAAGGTGTTGAGCTGGGATTCTTTGCAGGAATCCCAGGGGAAAAAGGTCCTCATGGGGCATAAGAGATTCAACAAGTCCCTGATCTCCACACTAGCCAGATGGGTTTTTATCTTATTGTTACTCGGAAATTTACAAACCGTTATTGTTACTCGGCAACAACAAACCACCACCTTTTGTTCGGAGAATTTCCAACCCAACAAAGCAACAATCTAATCATAAATATAATAGAAGAGAACCTCGAACTATCATAACCGTATCAGTGAAAAAACAATATAAAGAATATCCATAGAGCAGCACAAACAAAAATTGGATTCTAATAATCCCCCAAATGAAAAATATAGAAGTAAGGTAAATTTTCCTACCCAGGAAAACAGAAAAGAGCTTGCCTATGGCACAGACTTCAAAGATCTTTTGATGAGTTCTAAAACACGGAAATGAAGAACCGAGAGCCGCTATTCTCTATCATCAGTACACAAACCAAACCATACACAATCAGTCGCTTAAACAAAACAAGAAAAAACCAAATATCCACTAGCGTTTACTTAAGATCTCCACCAAAAATCGACTGGACCCAGAAGCATCACAAAAATGGGCAATCTAGAGAGACCCAGTTCAATACTGGGTTGGAATTTGAAGTAGGAACTAGCGGAAAACGACTTGTAGCTGACAGAGGCTTGAGAAGTCAAAGTAAAGGAATCCAAAGGGGAAAACTCTTAATTCCCACTTTTGCAATAGCTTTCTTTTGGTTTGGTAAATGGGAAAGTCTTTTTCTTTCTCTTTTCACAATTTTTGTTTTCCTGGAGACCAAAAAAGAAAGGAGGAATGAATAAAAAAGAAAATAAAAGATTCTAGTGGCGGTCAAACGCGCCGTAAAACCGAAGCCTCTGAGACTGAGAGAAGTGTTAACGTTGTCAAATTTGTCTGGTTCTCACCAGCAATTTTTCGTGTTTTGAATTTAATTTACTCACACGCATTATTTATGGGAAGTAAATTTTAAGTGTCGTGACGAGAAATCACTATGTGTGGTGTTCCGACCGGAGAACAAACGTATATGTGCTTTGCTTTGACATTAAAGTATCCTGATTCTTTGGGAACGTAGTAAAATCCTGACATCCCAACCTAAATCATATCCCTCATTCTACTTTGAATGTTTCCATTAGATTGTCACAATTATATATTAATATATATTTTAAAAGTGCTTGGTTGATGAGTTTTGAACGGTTCAATGGTAAAGAACTCATTCTTGAGTAGCGAGGGGTGTCACGCTTACGACAAGAGTGTCCTATGGCAATGGCACTCTTTTTTTTAATAAATACTTTAAATTTTAATTAATTAAATAGAATTATTTAATTAAAAATAATTAATAAAAATAATATTGCAAATTAATTAAAATATAATTTAAATAAAATTGTTGTTCAATTCCAGAATAATTTAAATACATATTAATTATTTCATATCTTTCAATAAAATTGTAAAATTATATATATTAATATTAGCCCTCCACACGTGGCTGTGCTGGTGTATCATACAGTCATGACCGGCAGTTGCCGATGTTTTCGCCTCCAAATGCTCTAGTTTAACTGAGAAGAGTGTAGGGGAGAGTTCACACGTTACATTACCACGGCGAAGCTTTCGTTGCGGATTCGAGCCGTAGCCTACCCACGCCTAAAGTAAATAAAAATATATAAGTAAGTCCTTTTTGTTTTTCTCTACAAACTTTATATTTAAATAATTATAATATCATCACTAGTGTAGAATGTAGATAATTATTCCTCTTGGGTGAAGTTGGCGTGAGTAATAGAGTAGATGGTGACAAATGTAAGTCCAACAACAACACTTGCTTGCAATGTTGATTTTTCGGTCTGTGATTGTATATTAATATTTTATATACTAGAACTGTTAGTAAGTTGCTGTAGGTATTAATTGATGTAAAACAATAAAATATATAATTTTTGCTTAAAATTTAAAAAAAGGCCATTAAATTTGATGGAAACTTTATTGGCTACAAAGGCTGTAGAGTAGCCAACAGAGGTTAAAGAAGTTTTGACCCAGTCGGGCCTCAGGAAAAGTGCTGTTTAACTTATAAAATCTACAACAAGATGCCGATAACATGACAAAAGAATACATTGGTGCTTATAAGAGGAAGAAGACAGTTCCCAACTTTGAAGTGTCAACATAGTAGAAGTATAGCATAAAGTCCTTTTATGACTTGTGCTTTTGGGGC
This sequence comes from Erythroxylum guanchezii, assembly GCA_025629825.1. NCBI lineage: Eukaryota > Viridiplantae > Streptophyta > Magnoliopsida > Malpighiales > Erythroxylaceae > Erythroxylum > Erythroxylum guanchezii. The sequence continues at coordinate 12,837,072 of JAOTAX010000004.1, read as the reverse complement.
ACACTAGCTCGTTAAAGAAGGAGACGCTTAAAAAAGGAAAAAGAACACGTAGAGAGTCTTATCTTTGAATTTTTAATCATGTTAATTTGCTGAAATGACAAGTTATGCCAGCACTAAAATAGTGGATTTTTTTCGTTAAAAAATAAAAATTAGAATATTTTAATGTTACTTTTTAAAATTAGAATTAATAAAAAAATTGAGTAAAGTTTAATTTTTTATAATTTAAGATATAAATATTTTATTGAAACTCTTATTAATTTTAATATATGTATGATATAGTAATGATATTCATTAATACCTTATAAGTTTAGGATATGTTGACCTTAAATTAACTTATAAAGAGAGCATTTACCAGTTAAATGATAATTTACAACCCTTGTATTTAAAACAGGATTAAGACTTAGTCTGATTATTTTGATTTTAAAAATTAAAGTAAAAATTATATTTTTGTAACCAAAATTTATATTTTTGTAACTAATAATTGCCTTTGATTACCATTCCTTGTGCATTGTAATACATGTCTTGTATCTTTATGGTTGAAATTTTCACTTTTATAACTAATAGTTATATCTTATACCATTTTAAAATTAAAGACAGCGTTAACTTTTCTAATAATTTGTAATGTTGTTTAGAAAAATATTTTAAACTATAATTTAGATGGTTACAAACTCTCCTTATAAATTAGTTTAGGATCAATGAACCTTATTGAACACTTTTTCATGACTAACCTAGAATTCAGAGTGTTATAGGGAGGAATTCTCCAAAAAATGTGTCTAACTTCTAAACTGCAGTATAAGTGAAATTTGGAAAACCAAGAGAACAAAATTATAAGTTACCAAATTGTTAAATGCTAAAAAGTGCTAAGGCTTAAAATTCGAGTTCAAAAGGGTAATTTTATTTAAGCAAACGATGAAATATAAAATGCAAAGCAAACAAAAATGATGATAGGTTATATGTGTTTGAGTAATATGATTGTCTCTTTCTTATTATAATGTCGCTGTGTACAATTTTTTCAAATCCAACGACCCAAACAGTTCTCATGTAATTGCCTAACCTACTTCGAATCATGACCACGATCTAACTAACTGCCTTTTATACATTATTGTTTTTAAAGCACACGTTAACTATGTATCCAAATCCTGGAATTCTTAACTGATTCCTATGTCCACGATTTCTTAAATAACAACAACAATAATTCGGTAAAAGCTTCATGAATTTAAGGTTTATGGAGGTTCAAAAGTACGCAGCCTTACCTCTAACTCGTAGAAAAATTATTTCCGATCTGATATATCCACAAATATACACACACACACGCAGAACAAGGTACAAAAACACGTTATTACAAGAAAATGATTAGGCTACATAAGGAATAGTTTCAACTAAATAACTAATGGGAAGAACTACATATAAAGGATAACACTAAATACAAGACATAAAACTCAAAGGAAAAAGTCTAAAAGTACTATGAAAAAAATCTCTAGGTGAGATCTTCTACCTGTATCCTAGTATGTTAAAGTTTTTTATTAAGAGTCAAATCCTTGGTAAGTTCTAGTAGAGTCGTATTATTCTTAATCACCTTCTCCTAGCTTTTGTTAGGACTTTATTTTTTCCTCTTATAGTTCCTAAATACAATCTTCTCGCATCTTCTCACTAGAGTGTCGTTTTTTCTCTTTTTAATATGTATGAACCATTTAAGCTTTGTCTCTCTTAATTTTTCATTAATAATAATCACCTTTAATTTGTCTCTTACCATTACATTCCTGATCTTGTGTTGGGACCCGTTTCCGAATCCCAACCAGAAAGAAATGGAAACGAAAATCGAAAGCGAAACCAAAGAACGAAACGAAGCGAAAACGAATCGGAAGCAAATCGAATTCCATACGAACTGAAACGAAT
>JAOTAX010000004.1:12803742-12818335 GCA_025629825.1 Erythroxylum guanchezii | reverse complement strand
GTTCTAATTCAGCCCAATCACTCTCATCCTATGCCAAATTACTATTTTACCCTTCCCATCGGGGGTGGGATGTTACATAACAGCTCACAAGAAAATTAGCTTTTTTATTTAGCGTCTCACCAAAACAGAAGTAGAAAGAAAAACCAAGGCTAAAATATACGTCTGATAAGCATATAGTGAAGAAACCATTCGTATGCTTTTCAATGCACAAGAACAAAATATAAGAAAACAGAAACCATTCATCTATTCACTGCTTAAAACAAATATAAGCAAATAAGAACAGAAAATTTGTTTTAGAAAAGCTGCAATCATACCATATAAATATACAATGTAGCTTACTCATTGCAAATTTGTCATTGTGAAATAATAAATTAACATACAAGAAGCAACTTTGCTTGGTATCATGACTTGCTAACCATAACTCCCTTAAGATGAGATCTTGTTTGAATCTTCACTGTTACATCCTTTATTCGTGGTAGTCTCACCTCACCAATTTTATTGTTGACCTACTCCATAGATGGAGTATTCATGTCAATTGGTTCATCTGATTCTGGTGGTTGTGAATTCCTGCAGATTATACAAGGGTCTCTGCCTGATGTCAAAAAAAAACGTGAAGTCCTGCATATATTTTTCAATCTATCAGATTCAAACTTCAAGAGCTTAAAATGACCTGCACTACCAATGAAAATCTTGCTAACCATGACAGTGAGGACTATTCCTGCAATCAGTATAGGGTTGTAGAAACTGTGACCATGTTTCCCAATTTTCAGCAGCAAGTTTATCAAGAAGATGATTGCAGGTGCTCCAATTAGGAATGTAGTCAAGAATAAGGATGCTGCATCCGGACCAAAGACCGCCCTCCCACCACACAGAAATTTCTGACATTACCAGTTAGCTTAGTTAGTTATCAGTGCACAATATAACAATTTGTTTACCACAATTCTCAACACATCTATACATTTCCTTTTCCTGGAGTTTGAGAAATCTCAAGTTTGTGACTAAGCTCTGTATCATCCCAACTCAAAAGGAAAATCATTCAACATGGTAATGCAAAATAGCGAAACCGAAGCTAGAAGTCAGGAGGAACGAATGGATCATCGTAAAGTGCTACTCGAATATGTTAGAACATCTTGTAGCTGCTTGAAGTTGAAGAATTCTCTCAACTATATGAACATATATAATTCCACCTTGAAACTTTGTCAACACTCGATATCCAACATGGAAAATCCACTTTAAGACAAACAATATGATAGAAAGTATTCCCATTCTCATTCCTGACCAAACCAACTTTTGCTTTGAAATCATCTTAAATTAGAATGCATTCAACAGTTTCAACGTGTAAGCATATTGAAGGGATCAAAATGACTCCAGGTTGATCCACATTATAGTTTGAAAATCTACCAATGTTAAAATCAAAAGACAAACCAAAAAGCAAGAGGGATTACATTGTTACCCTTCCAAACTTTGTAAAGTCTGCTGGTTTTGAGCTCAAGAGGGTCCATTTGTGAATGGAAAGGCTACAGGAAGAGCCTGAGGTCAGGTTTCTGCAACCTTTGGGAACGTGAGACAAAATTTTGCTACTTCTTCAGGAAACACCCACATGAAAACCAAATCAAATGAGGATCCTCATAAATTTATCTTCTTTTTTGCTTGTAATCAAAGGCAAGTCATGTGGGTGTGTTTTCCCTTTCTCACACCAGAAGCCTGATTTGTTCGCATTGCAAAACCAAATCCACCGAATTCTCAGCCCGTCAAAAAACCCATTACCAAAACCTAATCCCAATCCCTCACCCAATCGATACCCATCCCTCCCTTACCTAATCGACATCCATCAACAAAGCACAAACATAACTTTGTTTCAATGAGCAAGATAATGAAATTGTACAGTAGAAAAAACACTGACAACCATGCAAGTTATGGAGAATAGAGAGATAAGGGGAAAATGAAAGAACATATGCATACATTGAAGTGGGAACAGAAGAGAAGATTCAAAGAGAAAACAAAAAAAACTCACCTTTATCAGTGGAGACGAAGCCGGACGAAGAAGGAGAGCTATGGTTGGAAGACGAGTGTTTTTACTTATATTTTAGGTTTCATCAGAGGTGCGATGGAGACGAAGCAGATGCACGAAGAGGAGGTGCGACAGAGACGAAGCAGATGGAAGAAGGAGGGGCGACAGAGACGAGGGACGACAAAATGCTAAACGATGTAGGTTTCGTCACAAAAGCAGGGTGATTTTTGTCATTTCTCACTCTTGTCTGTAGGACAAATTTTTTATGTACCTCAGTTTTAAAACGGACAGAAATTTCTGTCCTTGTCCTCTAAGGACAGGACAAAAATCGTTAAGGACAGCAACCAAACAGGGGTGAGGACAGAACTTTTACGTCCTTGTCTACTGTCCTCACCCCTGAGGACACTAACCAAACGCAGGGTTATAACATCAACATAACATGGCATACATTTCTCGTAATAACACTAAACTTAAAGAATATGTGATTAATTAATAATGTGTTTGATGTTAAAATGTATGGCATGTTCAAGATGAATGTGTTCTTAAGAATACAAATGTACTCCAAGGGTTTTATGTGATGTGAGTTGGATATGGATGTTTTTTATTTAGGAATTTTTGTGATGTTATGTAATATGTAACGACTTAATGTTTCATTGATATATTGATGCAAATGCTTATGTTTATAAGGCATATTAAGTTTGATTAAAAGGGAGTGAATATGTTCAATTTGAGAAAAATGAATTAAATACAATGTTATACACTACATTATTTGCTTGTGATTATGAAATTTGAAATGGATTGTTTTAAAACTGTTAAGTCCTAGTCGTGGGTAAATAGCCATGCCTAAAAGCGACTGTAGATGCTCCTATGACACTTCAGTGTCTCCTGATATTTGACACAACAGTATCTTCTGATATTGAGATATAAGTCTCTCCTGTTCTATGATACCAATCATTGTATCTTTTGTTCTAGTCCCGTTACTCACTTTTGTAAAAAGGATTGGTAGGCTAACTTGGTTTGTATTTTGATACAAGTTCAATTCTATTATAAACAAGTATTGACCTGAAATAAGATAATTTCTGATTTGATACAAGATGAATTCTAATCTGATACAAGTTTTAATATGTTTTGGCACAATTATGTTCTATTTTGAGACTTGTGCATTCTATTATGAAGCAATGACATTATATTATGATATTTATATGTTTTTTTCTGTAATGATGAATTATAAACTATTATAAGACACTTAACGTTTGGGTTGCTCTTGAATATGAATAACTAAAGACTATTTATGATATGATTAGATTTTAAACATATGAATGTTAGATGACTGTTAGAAACAGTTGCCATTATATATCCTGTTTAGTTATTGCTCACTAAGCCTTATGCTTAGCACGGTGGTTTTGCCTCTGTGTAGGTTCTGATAAGAAGACTTAAGGTTGGGACCACCACAATGGCCAAAGGAGGAAGTGTTTTGATTTGACAAGATGTATATTTGAGTTTGTTTTTGAGTTGTATTTAATGTAAAGAGACATTTTGTATATTTGTGGATAAGGTTTGTAATATCCTGTACATGATTTGTAATAACCTTACTACATGATGGATTTAATATAATAAATGGCATATATTTTGATAAGTTCATCATGTATGATGTATATTATGTTTTGTTTATAAAATAACTCTTAATGGATTGTAATGTCTGTTTGCTTGAGCTTCTGGAAATGCATGTAAGGTGTAACATCCCAAATCACCCGCTTATAGATATTGTCCTCTTTAGGCCTTAGCCCAGCTAAGCTCTCACAGATTTGCTTTTCCCGAGGCTTTCCCAGGAGGGCACCCATTCTAGAACTACTCTCACCCAAGCATGTTTAACCTCGGAGTTCCGATAGGATCTCGTCCATTAGGCCATAGAAAACGCGTCTGTAAGGGAGAGGTATCCGTACCCTTATAAGGCGTACTTCATTCCCCTCTCTAACCGATGTAGCCTTAGAGCCCTGCCCTCTTTAGGGTCTAGCCTAACTGGCATAACGATTCGGGTACCAGCTCTGATACCACTTGTACATCCTAGATCACCCTCTTACAGATATTGTCCGCTTTGGGCCTTGGCCCAACCAAGCCCTCACGATTTTGCTTTTCCCGAAGCCTTCCCAAGAGGTCACCCATCCTAGAACTACTCTCTCCCAAGCATGTTTAATGTCAGAGTTCCGATGGGATCTCGCCCATTAGGCCATGAAAAATGCATCTATAAGGAAAAGGTATTCGTACCCTTATAAGGCGTACTTCATTCCCCTCTCCAACCGATGTGGGATCTCACATAAGAAATGCTTTAGCATGTTTTAGATTGTTTCAATACTGTTTTGTGTGGCATCTACATATCCTCCCAAGGGGTATTTAGGTGTTACATCGAAACTTTGTCAAAGCCTAGTAGAATATTTTATGGTAAAAATTTCCCACCCTTTGGTTATAAAATGTTGTATAATAATATGTGTTCATTAACTAGTTTGTAATAGGTCATTTAACTAAGCTATTGTATATATAATTTATGGTCTTCAAGACAATGTGGATGGCTTCATATGGTGGATTATATGAGAAGACTGAATAGTTCATAAGAGAATTAAACAAGTCTTTAGACCTCATATTTGTTAACCTTTTAAGTGATTAAACATGTGTTTCATAGTTAAAAATATATGAAGATAACAAATGCAAAGGAATAATTATTTAGCTTGAAAAAAACATGCAAGTGATATAAATGTTTTAAGAATCAAGAAAGACAAATTTCGGGATAAAGTGACTTCACTAATTATAGCAATAAGGTCCACACACATTAAAATATTAAAACATTTACTTTTGTATTCATTACAACAAAAGGGTCCACGCTCATTACAAACTATTAATACATTTTCTTCCATAATGATCATAAAATTTCAATCACTACAAAAAAATCTTAATATACATAACCAGTGGCATAGACATTAACTAAGACAATGTATCAAAACCCAAATCCAATTGACTTCTTTGTGAACACCTTTATAACATCAACACAACTTGGCATACATTTCTCGTAATACCACTAAAATAATTTGTAATAGTCTTTACCGTAAAATTGAGACAGTTAAAGATTTTCAATATAAAAGAAATTAAAGTGTAAATTTTCATTTCCAATATATATATATATTGGAAATGAAAGAATTTTATTAACTAAAACTAAGCTTTTAGAACACTACAATAATAATAAAATTACAAAGATAAAAAATAACCCTTAGCTAAACATAGAAAGTTAAACTACAACAATCTCCAATTGTTTATTAACATCCTGCTGGCACCTTTATAAGCTTTATGTGCCACCTACTTTAATCTTTTACTAGTACCATATAGTAAAATGCTTTTGCATACTTGTAATTGTATTTGTGGAAGAATCTATGATAATGCTTATTTATACAAGCAACCATCAAAGATCATTTCATTAACCATCAAATTGTGATTAATAGACACATAAATAATGAGAATTGTACAATAAAAATTGTTAAAGAGTTTGTAGATAAAAAATGTGATGAATGCAATAATTTGTACGAAATATTGATATTTTAAAATAATATAGAAAATTATTTTGAAGTTTTTGAATAAAACTTATTTTTTCATATAAATCGCCTCAAGACGTTATTCTCATATCTTATCCTTATATGTTATTTTTCAAAATGAAGTTAGGAAATCTTCAAGCCCTCAACTTCACCATCATCGTTGACCTTTATTACAATTGAATGATGGCTCCCATTGTATATCCCTTAAGATCCATACAAAAACTAGCCTAGTATAAAATAAAATTTAGATTGTAATAAACCCTAAAAATCAATATGGGCTTTGAAGTATAAACACATTTGCTTTTAACCTCCAAAACTAGCATATCACTAGTAAAAACTAGATGAAGTACATTGTGTCTAACCTTAAGGCTATATATGGTATAAGAGATGAAAGGAGACTTTGTTTGTTGTAAATAATAAAAGCAACACAAAAGGGATGAGGGGAAAAATGTAGAAGAGAGGTCTTTATTAGCCCTCTATAAATGGCATGAATTAGTCTCCATTTATTAGGAAATAACATCATACCTTACATAGCTTATGTAAATGTCATTTCCATTTAGTGGGAAATGATCACCATATAAGCTCCTGCCTTTAAAACACAATTATTTTGGAGGCCTTCGTTGGTTCCCTTTAGATAGAGATAGATAGAAGACTAGTAAATAATAACTTTTGAAAAGTTTAAAAACTAAAATGATAATTTTTTAACATTAAAAACTAAATAAAAAAGGCTACCGCTGGGCCCTTAAATATAGTTAACCTAAATTAAAAAAATTAACTTATCATCTTAACAATCTCCTTTAAATGAAAATATAGCATTCGATAATCCTCTCATTGATTTCACTCTATACACTCAAGGTATCTAGTACCATTAGCTCTCAAATTAAAAATGGAACAATATTACCAAAGGCTTGCTTATATATCATACCTCTACCATGAAATATGAACCCAATGCATTAAAAATTGAAGGTTTTAACTTTTAAATAAGGTGAAATGGGGTTGAGATAAGGTTTGATAAAAAGGGATTTTGTGTGAAAATTATCAAAAGGGATAAAAGAAATCATTGTATGAATTCCAACCTTAATCACCTCAAATTCTACCTCAATTGAGTCATGACAATGTGTGTGTGTGTGTGTGTGTGTGTGTGTTATGTTTCATTTTTTCATTTTCATCTTTTATTTTTATTTTCTTAATTTTTTAAATTTAAAGCATTGAAACGTTAATTACTCTAATCCGAGCATCTTACTTCAAACTTCAAAAGAGCAACTTAAATTTTATATTGCTAATTTATCTAACCCTTTAATTCAAAATTTAAAAGTTTAATTAGAAAAAGGCTTAAGGTAGCATATGTTATAGTTATTTTAAGACAAAAGGTACACATTATTGGCTAATGTTTCCTAAAAAATTTTAGTCCTTGATGTTATTTATGGTATTAGTTATACTTTAACATTTTCAAAATGTTACCAATAGCACTTAAATCCTAACTAAGTTAATTTTTTGGCAGATTTTCATATATGAGTCATAAATTTAGCCTATGTCATATTAAAACTAGGCAATTTGGACCTACTAGGTACTGATATGATCTTAAAGATGATTTTTTTTAAGCACTAGTTAAAGATATGATTTTAATCTTTATGTTTTATAAAAGATCTAAATAAGCCTCCTACTGTTACCTCTGTTATCACTTTTAAGGTACAATGAGTACTATTTTAGTAACATTAGTGGGCAATAACTATTATTTTACTAATGTTAGGCTGCAAAGAGGTATGAGATATACAGGAGGGACTTAATTAAACTTTTTATGCAACATTGAGGTGCAAATCACATCTTTAGCCTTAGTTTAACAAAGAAAAGTGATAGGGTTCAAATTTTGGTTATTTAAAGGTAAATGTAATCAAGGCAGGTGTTTTAATAATTCAAAATGGTAACCTAAATTCCCTTGTCATTTTAATTCATGAACAAAATAATGTAACTCAATATGTATAAGCAAGTAGTAAAAATGATCAAGCCATGTTTGATAATCACTCAATAAAACAAAAATGAATAAAAAAAGGATAAATTGCTTATTATCTCAACAACTCATATAAAACTTGAATTTGTATCAATTTTTACACACTTATCATTTGAAAATCAACTATAAAGACAAGGAGACACATTTTAGAAATAAGAAAGTAAATTGTTCGTACTCACATCATATCTTACATTTTTAACTTAATTCAATAATTCATAATAACTCAAAAATCTTTCAAAGGCAATTTTCAAAAGGGGTAGAGATTCTAAAAGAAACATTAAGAAGTAAGTACCAAAGTATACTAAAACAAATTTAAATAATAAAGTAAAAGATGATATTCATTTTCTTCTTAATACCTAAACCATACATTAATCCCAATATATATATATATAAAGAATGGTCACAAAATAAAAGAAAAAAGGGAGTATAATAGCGCATTTATGGACTAGGTGGGTATAAAAGATGAAGAAGCATCACAATAGTGACTATAAACATTAATGGAGGTGGATGGTGACTTGTATCAAAAAGAAGAATGAAAGGAGAGAGGATGAAAGGTGACATTTCTAAGTTTAAAACAAAAAATCTAACTAAAATCAAGGTGAATTAAAAATGAGCAAATAATATAATATAATATAATAATTTTTCTTCGTTTTTTTTTTTTGGAAAATCTCTTTTAAAGGTATAAGACATAGTTTTGTAAAGCATGAGCATACATGAGAAACCAAAGTCCTTTAGATAAAACTTGAATTCACATTAGTCAAAGCTAATCATAAAGCGAGAGCTCACCCTAGAAACTAAGGTATTTTAGATAAACTTCAAATTACAAAAATCACATTCAATCATCAAGTGTGGGAATATGTTATACACTAAAGTCTTCTTGATATAAATCTAAACAGACATAATTATCCTAAAAATTGGGCAAGCCTGTTCCTTATAAACAATTACTCCTACTCAAAGATATATTTTTACACCTCTTATATTTAAAGATGCACATAATAATTGCAAATAAAATAAAAATTAAAGGGATCTAAGTCTTTGAATGACCTCTCAATTAACAAATTTTTTTATGCATTTGAATATATATAGAGATTCCTCAAATTACATTATTTGGGCATTTAAGAGAACTTTCTTCTAAGTTGCACATCTAAAATCCTTCATAAAAAGATCTTTGAAATTCTGAATGATACGAAAATAATTTTAACTGTAAATTTAGTGTCTATAAAATAGAATAAAGAAATTTTATCTGAGATAGGGTCAAATCAATATAAGACACATTATTCCTTATAATTTGAGAGATTTTAACTAAAAAATTGTCTAGTATTTCAAAATTTAACATATATTCCTTTTTGAATCTTTATAGTTCTTCATTATTGAAATTAATATTAAATATAACCTTCAATATATCTTCACCATTAAAGTCAAAATTTTATTGCACTAAAACATCAATAGTGTTTAAAACAAACACATAATGTACACCAATATAATATCAAATGGCATTATAAATGTTAAATTTAACAATTTAACTATGAAGTTTCATAATAAGTGTTCATTTATCAACATCAATTTTAGTATAAAACATTATATTTGAATTAGAAGAATTATTTTTTCTGTATAAAGCACATACAAATTAGTAGGAAAAACCAATTCATCAGCTAGAAATGATATATCCCTAAAAACTCCTTTAAAATATACAATGAATTGATTAACAAGTTTTATAATTACACTTATTTCTTTCAATGGATTGGCATTTATAAATTTATAAATATAAAGGGGTATGAAATTAATTGAAGCTCCCAAATCTGGCATTGCTTTTAAAATCATAACATTACCAACCTTACAAAGGAAAGTGAAAATACATGGGTTCTTATATTTAGAAGGTAAGTTCTTTTAAATGATAACTAGAACGTTCTCTCTCATACTGATTTTCTCATGACCTTTTAGTTTCCTCTTAATGATGCATAATTCTTTGAGAAATTTAATATAATGAGGTATTTACTTAACTACATTAATAAGGGGAATATTTGCATTAACCTTGCAAAAAGTTTAAGGAATATCCTTTTCTACCCTTTTGTTTTTAGACTCTACAACTAGGAGAAAGAGAAGTTATCATTACAGGTTTAGATTGTTCACCACTTGAATCCATCAATTGAGTAGCTTAGATTTGAGGTATCACTTCTTCTTTCTTGATTTCTTCTTTGATTACATATTTTGATATCCTCTTTGTAGGCACTTTTAGCTTCTTTCCACTTCTTAAAGTAATTGCATTAACATTATACTTTAGATTGATGATGGTTTATGAGGGTAAGTTAATTTTGATTTAAAACTCTAATAAGCTTAAAATAATTTTCCAATTGACTTTAATTAGTTTTTCCAAAATTTGAATGCTTATTCTTACCTCCTATTGAACTTAATATGTGTTGGTTATAAGTGCTTTAATAAGTTCATTTAAATACATACTTATTTTTAAAGATAAGTATGGTGCAGAGCTGGTTATTTAGTTTTATTTTTTAGAAAATCAATGGATTTGCTTTATTGATAAAATTACAAAAAACTGTTCGTTCAGGGTTATATATATTTGAATTAGGTTTATACTTCATTTTTATGGACTCAGGAGTCCCCTAACAATATTGAGTTCTTCATTAGTTCATCTTAAACTATAATATTGTCAATTTGATGCCCAAAATAGAAAAAAAAAAACAAGTTTATATTTGGTATATCAACCAAGTTTTCTACGAGAGAGGTGAGATTATGTAATTGTTGATAAATAGAATTACTTTCTTTTTAACTTTCTTTAGAGGCGAATCTTATCCATTGCCAAACTATTGCAAATTGACAACCATATTAAAAATCGAATTCCATATTTCTATTCGAGTTTTCTGCCTTAACACATCTCTACTTACAATTCATAATTAGATCCATTATTAATAATCCCTCATAAAAATACTATATAAAGAGTTTATCATAAATATGGTGTTAAGGAAAACTTGCATAAAGTAGTTTGAATCTTCCCTAATAATGATATAGTCTTTTTATTAAATTGTCGTATTTCATATATATCTTCTTAATGTTGGCAACTCGTGAACTAGGTCAAAAGTTTTTAAGAAACTAATTTTTCATCTCATTCAAGTTGGTAATAGAACTGAAGGTAAATAATAAAGCCAATCCTTAACTTTATTGCCTAGTAAGCAAGGAAATGTACACAATTTTATTTGATCTTAAATAAAACCTTAGGGTTTCATACTTGAACACTCTACTTTAAACTCCTTAATTAGATAGGATAACTGATCAATAAATTTATTTTTATCTTTAAATACAAATATAGATGATAAAATAACTTTAACAAATAAATCTTTTTACATTTTAATTATTTCTCATATCTTGAGAAAATTTTATTAGGTGTTTATTTAAGTCTTTTATTGATAGTTCTTAATAAAGCACACCCATTTCTTATTTCTTAAACTCTTTTGTCACTAGATCTTGTCTTAAACTTCCTCTATGATTTATAACTTTGCCAACTAATATTTAAACTTTTATTTATAAGCTTATCCTAACTGCAATCTTAATTTGCATCTTTTTAATATATATATAATCAATTAGACAAAGAACATTTTTTAAGAAGTTAGTGATTTTATTAATAAAAGGATATAGGTACATAGAGTATACAAAACTACTATATACAATAGGACTCTAGCTAGTAATGGACCAATAAAGCACACCATTTGCTAGTTTCAAATTTTACAAAAGGAAGGAGACATAAGGAGTTAGAGATTCTAAATTGTTATTGTGTTTCTTATCCTCAGCTTAAGATTTAGTAAGTTGGTTTCAACACTCAATGCCACCTTGCAAAAAAATAAGCTATTGCTTTCACACTATATGTAACAAATCAATGTACCCAAAGCTATTATAAACAACCTTAGGTCACCTTTAATATGAAAGGTAACACAAGAAGCCCAAGAGATGACACTAGTCCATTGTACTCCTTTGAACCGCAACTTGAAGACATCCAGTTATAGTTCCACAAATAAGCAGAGCACTTGCATATAAAAAGTATATGATCCAAGGTCTAAAGAACCTTATCATATAAAACACATGTTAGATTAGGTATGGAGAATACTAGGGAGAGTCTTTGGTTCCAAGACTTTAAACAGTTGCAAGCCAAAGTATGAAGGTTGTGCCAAGGTTTTAGGTTTTGTTTGATTTGTATAAACTTCTTACAAGAATTAGTGGTGAATATTAAAGAGCTATCTTGATTTTATAGCCTTTTATCCTTCAATGAAGAGTAAGGAGTATTGAAAGGCATATCGCATAGAATTTCCCTGACACCTTTTGATGAGTGAAATGACTGGTGCCAAAAATTGTTCATGATCAAGGCTTGGATCTTTTAAGGTTTGAAAGTCCCTTAGTTTATAAAGAGGTCCCAAATTATGACAATGATTATACTAAAAGATAATTTGCTTCCTTGCCTATCTTATATTTGAAGAATGATTGAATCAGATGCCCATCTTTAATTTCTGACTAAATGTCCAAGAAATGTAATGATTAGCTCTTATATGCCAGATATTTATGCTCTTCAAGAAGTTCAGGTGAATCCACTTCACCCATTAATCATCTCCATCAAAGCAAAGTCTCCATAGCCTCTTGATAAGCATAATTTTACTCATCATACGAATATAGGTGATGCTAAGTCCTCCATAATTTTTGGGTTGACAAACCGTAGCCTATTTAACCTTAGGTATCTTAGGCTTGTGATATAACCACTCTAAAGGAAATCTCTTTATAGTTTATGGATGTATTTCATTATTCCTTCTGGTAAATCAAGATGAGAACACCAGTATATGAACATTATGATCCTATTACCTTTTCAAAAATTAACTCCAATTTCTCAAGCTACTAAAAGTCTCAAAAACGCAATTCTTATAGTCATAAGCTTAATTATCTTATAATTGTCACATCTATAACTAACAAATTTAGTTTATAAATATTTAAATTTTAAGTGAATAAATAAATGATTTCTCTTTATCCATCGACCTACAAGATACTAGAAGAAGTTTGAGCCTCACACCCCCTTCATATCCTTAACCTCATCCTTTATGAGTTCTTTACCTAAAAAATAAATAAAGCATGATAAAATATACCAACTAAGAAATTGTAATAAGATAAAAGAAGAAACTTTACCCCTGTTATAATATATGCAATAAATCTTCTAGTTGTGCCTATTGAGCACTATAATTTCTTCTAAAATACCTGACAAGAAACTAAGGTTAATAAAATAAAAATCTTTTGTGTTGTTTCATGAATTCCAAAAAGATACCTTATGGTTTAAAAGTCTCATAGGAACCCTTTAAAATTTTAAAAATCTAAAGTAAGTCCTTGTGTTAATTTTCTCCATTAACTTTGTAACATCCTAGATCACCTGCTTACAGATATTGTCCGCTTTGAGCCTTGGCCCTGCCAAGCCCTCACGGTTTTGCTTTTCCCGAGCCTTCCTAGGAGGTCACCCATCCTAGAACTACTCTCACCCAAGCATATTTAACCTCGGAGTTCCAATGAGATCCGGTTTATTAGGCCATGAAAAACGTGTCTGTAAGGGAGAGGTATCTGTACTCTTATAAGGCGTACTTCATTCCCCTCTCCAACCGATGTGGGATCTCATAAACTTACTCTCCGGTGGAAGTTAGAGAATTAGTGGTAAGCCCATGTGAGCAAAAAGGGACTTAAATTATCAATAAACTAAACAAAAACCCATGACCTGATCCAAAAACCTAATAATATAACCCTATTTTAACCTTTTTTTTCCTCTTAATGGTAATGCCATGTGAGGAAAAAGGGACTTTCATTATTAATAAGCTATTAAAAAAAGCCCATGACCTGATCCAAAAACCTAATAATATAACCCTATTTAAACCTTTTTCCTCTTAGTTGGCCATCAAAATTATGAACCTCTATGATATGAATCTTATGATGAGGAACTTATCTCTTTTGAAATTCCATAATTCATATTAAAACTATTAAGATTTTATTTCTAATGTTGATGATCAGGTAGGTTTCATATTCTATCAAACTTCTTAATTCCTTTAAGACTATAAATTTTGTCTGTATAATTCTATGTAAGAGTCCTATGCTTGTTAACTTCACTATTAAGCCAATTGTTTCTATAAGGTACTAAGATATTAGAGTGATTTACACTTAATACCGAAAATATTAATAGATATTGCTTAAATATAAATTTCCTAGTTGTACCTTAACTTAATACTAAGTGAAGAACTCATGAATGAGTTTAAAGTTGATGGGTGGTTTTATGTAATGAAATTATTTGATCAATCACTACTTGTACTTATTGAGCAAAGAAGCAATAAACAAATTATCATTTATAATCTTTAAAAAGCATAATTAACTATTAAATTATTAAAATAATACCTATGTAATGATTAGCTTTTGTTGTTGTACTACTTAGCTTTGATGTTGTTAAACAATTGTACATATCTTAAATAAGAAAATCTAGAAAAAAAAGAGAGTAATTTTTTCATTTCACAACTAAAGGTATAAATATCAATTCTTAATGAAAGTTAATTAGAATGTGTCAAGCAAAAAGGTAGCAAGTCACATTTACAAAGATGAAGTATGCTCAATCATATATTTTCTCAATAAAATAAGGTATAGTATATAAGAAAACTTATAGTCTATTTCTCTAACATTTGTATTAGTACAAAATTAATTAGTTATTAGCTTTTCTGTTGGACCCCGATCTTTTAGTGGAATTTAGAAATATTTAATGAAATTGAATGAGTGTTTTTGTATATGTATTATGTTATAGATGAAATTGTGCTTTAAGAAAATTTATGAGAAAAGAATTGATTAGTTTTGATGACTTTGACATTTGAGTAGATTTGTATGCGTTATGAGAGTAAAGTGAATGAGCTGATTGAAATGGAAGTTGAAAATTAAGAAATAAAGAGTGAAAGTGTGAGAATTTGTTGAATTATGAAAGTTTAACTT
>JAOTAX010000004.1:12789596-12803642 GCA_025629825.1 Erythroxylum guanchezii | reverse complement strand
ATTACTGTGATTCTTAATACTTCTTTAAGCAAGGTGTATAAAAACGAGTGCAAACAAATTCATAAAAAGGGTTAAACGAAAAGATAACACAATTCAACCCCCCCCCCCCTTTCTTGTGTTTGTATATCGTTATACTGACGTGTGATTCGCTTCACCTTTGACTAAAAATGAATTAAGTTGGTTAATTATGTTTGTGAAGGAAGCACAACCTAGTATAAAAAGGAAAAGAAGGTATATATATTTTTTCCAAAGAAACCCTTCTCATAAATATTTCCATAGAAGATTTGTGCCCTCCAATAATCTTCTAAAAATATTCTTCATTAGATAGGATAACTGACCAATAAATTTATTTTTATCTCTAAATACAAATATAGATGATAAAATAACTTTAACAAATAAATCTATTTACATTTTAATTATTGCTCATATCTTGAGAAATTTTTATTTAAGTCTTTTATTGATAGTTCTTAATAAAGCATACCCATTTCTTATTTCTTAAACTCTTTTGTCACCAGATCTCGTCTTAAACTTCCTCTATGATTTATAACTTTGCCAACTAATATTTAAACTTTTATTTATAAGCTTATCCTAACTACAATCTTCATTTGCATCTTTTTAATATAAAATTAATTAGATTTTATTAACTAAGAACATTTTTTAAGAAGTTAATCATTTTATTAATAAAAGGAAAGGTACATAGATTACACAAAACTACTATATACAATAAGACTCTGGCTAGTAATGGACCAATAAAGCACACCATTTGCAAGTTTCAAATTTTACAAAAGGAAGGAGACATAAGGAGTTAGAGATTCTAAATTGTTATTGTGCTTCTTATCCTCAGCTTAAGATTTAGTAAGTTGGTTTCAACATTCAAAGCCACCTTGCAAAAAAATATGTTATTCCTTTCACACTATATGTAACAAACCAATGTACCAAAAGCTATTATAAACAACTTTAGTCACCTTTAATATGAAAGGTAACACAGGAAGCCCAAGAGATGACACTAGTCCATTGTACTCCTTTGAACCGCAAGTTGAAGAGATCCAGTATATAGTTCCACAAATGAGCAGAGTACCTACATATAAAAAGTATATGTTCCAAGGTCTAAAGAGCCTTATCAAATAAAACACATGTTAGATTAGGTATAGAGAATACGAGGGAGTCTTTAGTTCCAAGACTTTGAACAGTTGCAAGCCAAAGGATGAAGGTTGTGCTAAGGTTTTAGGTTTTGTTTAACTTGTATAAACTTCTTACAAGATTTAGTGTGAATATTAAAGAGCTATCTTGATTCTATAGCCTTTTATCCTTTAAAGAAGAGAAAGGAGTATTGAAAGGCATATCGCATAGAATTTCCCTGACACCTTTTGAGGAGTGAAATGACTGGTGCCAAAAATTGTTCATAATCAAGGTTTAGACTTTAGTATTAGTTGGAATAATTGACTTTTAAGGTTTGAAAGTCCCTTAGTTTAAAAATTATGACAATGATCATACTAAAAGATATTTTGCTTCCTTGCCTATCTCATATTTGAAGAATGATTGAATCAGATGCCTCATCTTTAATATTTGACTAAATGTCCTAGAAATACCATAATTAGCTCTTATATGCCAGATATTTACACTCTTCAAGAAGTACAGGTGCATCCACTTCACCAATTGATCATCTCCATCAAAGCAAAGTCACCAGAGCCTCTTGATAAGCATACTTTTACTCATCATACGAATATAGGTGACGCTAAGTCCACCATAATTTTTGGGTTAACAAACCGTAGCCTATTTAACCTTAGGTATCTTAGGCTTGTGATATAACCACTCTAAATGAAATATCTTTGTAGTTTATTGATGTATTTCATTATGCCTTTTGGTAAATCAAGATGAGAATACCAGTATATGAACATTATGATCCTATTACCTTTTTAAAAATTAACTCCAATTTCTCAAGCTAGTAAAATTCTGAAAAACATAATTCTTATAGTCATAAGCTTAATTATCTTATAATTGTCACATCCATATCTAACAAATTTAGTATATAAATATTTAAATTTAAAGTGAATAAATAAATGATTTCTCTTTATCTATCGACCTACAAGATCTAACTAGAAGAAGTTTGAGCCTCACATCCCCTTCATATCCTTGACCTCATCCTTTATGAGTTCTTTACCTGAAAAATAAATAAAGCATGATAGAATATATCAACTAAGAAATTGTAATAAGATAAAAGAAGAAACTTTACCACTCTTATAATATATGCAATAAATCTTCTAGTTGTGCCTATTGAGTACTATAATTTCTTCTAAAGTACCTGACAAGAAACTAAGGTTAAAAAAATAAAAATCTTTTGTGTTGTTTCATGGATTCCAATAAGATACCTTATGGTTTAAAAGTCTCATAGGAACCTTTTAAAAATTTAAAAGTCTAAAGTAAGTCCTTGTGTTAATTTTCTCCATTAACTTACTCTCATGTGGAAGTTAAAGAATTAGTGGTAATGCCATGTGAGCAAAAAGGGACGTACATTATTAATAAACTAAACAAAAACCCATAATCTAATCTAAAAACTTATTAAACCTTTTTCCTCTTAGCTGGCCATCAAAATTATGAACCTCTATGATATGAATCTCATGATGAGGAACTTATCTCTTTTGAAGTTCCATAATTCATATTAAAACTATTAAGACTTTATTTCTAGTGTTGATGATGAGGTCAGTTTCATATTCTATCAAACTTCTCAATTCCTTTAAGACTATGAATTTTGTCTTTATAATTCTATGTAAGAGTCCTATACTTGTTAACTTCACTACTAAGCCAGTTGTTTCTATAAGGAAGTAAGATATTAGCGTGATTTACACTTAATACCAAAGATATTAATAGATATTGCTTAAAATACAAATTTCCTAGTTATAGCTTAACTTAATACCAAGTGAAGAACTAATGATTGAGGATGAAGTTGATGGGTGGTTTTATGTAATGAAATTATTTGATGAATCACTACTTGTACTTATTGAGCAAAGAAGTAATAAACAAATTATTGTTAATAATCTTTAAAAATTATAATTAACTATTAAATTATTAAAATAATACCTATGTAACGACTAGCTTTTGTTGTTGTATTACTTAGCTTTGATGTTGCTAAACAATTGTACATATCTTAAACAAGAAAATCTAGAAAAAAAAAAGAGAGTAATTTTTTCATTTCACAACTAAAAGTGTAACTATCAATTCTTAATGAAAATTGAATTAGAATGTGTCAAGCGAAAAGGTAGCGAATCACATTTACAAAGATGAAGTATGCTCAAGCATATATTTTCCTAATAAAATGAGGTATAGTATATAAGAAAATGTATAGTCTAATTCTCTAGCATTTCTATTAGTACAAAATCAATTAGTTGTTAGCTTTTCCTACATTATCATGGTTGGGAGTAGATTTTTTGTAGTTAAAACAAAAAATAGGTCATTAATCTTGGCTTTCAAACTTTAATGTAAAAGTAGAAAAGGGAAGACAGTCCTCAAATCTCATATATTTGTACATTTTGTCGCATTCATGTCTAAATCAAAACCTCCCTAAAAGATGAATATGAGATTGAGTCTAGGTACCTAATACATTATATAAAGTAGTAAAGGCTCCATCAATTTTTATTAATTCCAACCAAAGCAACACTCCCAAAAACTCACAAACACTTATAATTGCATACACTAAAATACTTGCAAATTCACGTATAAAATGTGTTGGAGAGAAAATTGATAATAGAGTTTTATGGGTATGGATATGGGTGTTCAACAAAATATGTTAGGATAATATGGAAAAGTGATAGGAGTAAAATGGGTTGGGGTGGAAAAAAGTTAAAAACAAGTCGAGTTATTAGGTTTTTAATTTAAACCATATGTTTTTTAATTTATTAATAACGTGGGTCGTCTTTTGCTTATATGACATTGTCACTAGCCTCATAACTTTCACCTCAATGAAAGTTAATGGAGAAAGATAACAAAAGGACTTATTCTAGGCTTTTTATAAAGTTCAAGGTATTCTTACAAGGCTTTTAAATCACAGAAGATTTTTCTCAAAATTTATAAATCCACAAAGAAAGTTAGTGTCTTTTACCTTAAAATTAAAATACATGCATCCCGAATCTTAAAAAATACAATAATCATTATAGTCATAAACCATAATTCATATGACAGTTTATATTTACTCGTGGTAGGCACCAATTGATAAGTTTTGGATAGTTGAATGGTATTTTTCCCACTTTACACTAGATAATAATTCTTCATCAACATAATAATTTATGCCTTTCTCTAGTAGTGGATGGCAAGTTCTGACCAACTATCACACCTTATACATCTCAAAACACCATAAAAAAAGCCTCATAGGACTTCCTTGATGAATCAAATGGATCAATTAAACCGTCAAAACGATCATAATCCACAAACTCTAATACCGTAAGATCACTTAAACGTAAGTATTTTAAAACTATAAATAATTCTTCACACAATTTAACATAGATAAACATATTTAGAATGGTCAAATTTTACATTAAGATAAAACTAAGAAAGCCTCATTTTCACTTTTATTAAAAATCAATTTGTCAATATCTCCAAAATCTAACAATTTGATAAAAACTAATTCTACCGTTTCTTCGACATGAAAATTTTCACAATTATACTCAAAATAAAAAATTAAGGCATACAAATAGTTAAATAATACACAACAAGACAATTAAAACTCCAAACAACACTTTAAATAATTCAAAGGAACCTAATTAGTACATACTACAAACTTTCATATAAAAAAGTTCTTAAAAGTAAAATAATTGGTTAAGCACTTACTAAAACATACTAGAGACAAAAAATTGTTAGGCTCATAATTTCACCTTTAGTAATTGTTTCCTCTAGTAATCCTTTTGTCCCTCCTCTATTCTCCTTATCTTTTGTAACTTAAAAAGCCTAAAATCATTGAGAAAAGTTAATTAACGGTTTGCATATTTAAATACAGACTATTGAGGGGTCTGGTTAGTCTAACTCATTACTCAGTTGGTGAGACATTTTTAAATAAAAATTTAAGGTCACCTTTAGCTAATTGATTGTAGGAGTTTGACTATTTGATAACCACTCTAAGTTCTTTCCTAGAAGAAGTAAACAATTCTCTTATATTTTTATAGTCTCCTGATTCAACTCAATTTGATATTTTTACCAAAAGTTACAAAAACAACAACACCCAATGAGAGTTGCACTAAAATGTGGGGTCTGGGGAGTTTTAATAGTACGTAGTCTTATTCTTACTTAGTAGAGGAGTTGTTTTCGATAGACCCGTATGAAATGCAACATTAAGATACTACAAAATTATAAATGAATATGTATAAATAAGAAAAAAACTACAAATAGGTAATGTAATACAAAATAACCTACATATAGAATACGTTAAATATTAATAATAAAAGATAAAAATAATTACATAAATACACAAATCGGAAAAAGACACATACAAGAGTAACTCAAACCAGTCATGTCAAGAAGCAATTAAGCTAAGTAGGAAACTAATTAAGCTAACTAACTAGAAGGTAAGTATTACCTATTAAACGCGAAGGACACAATCTAAAAAGCCTAAAAGAACGCGAATGATCTCTTTAAGAGAGATCTTTTATCTGTATTCTAGTATGCTAAAATTTCTATTACGAGCCATGTCCTCGGTAAGTTCCATCCGAGCCATATCATTCTTGATTACTTTCCCATAGTTCTTCTTAGGCATTCCTTTTTTCCTCTTACAGTCTCTAAGTCTTATAATCTCGTATATTCTCAATGGAGCGTCAAGGTGTCTCCATTTAACATGTTCAAACCGCCTAAGTCTTGCCTTTGTCAGTTTTTCACTAATACCAGCCACCTTGAATTTGTCTCTTCTTATTAGATTTTTGACCTTATCTCTTTTGGTAAGGTTACATATCCACCGAAGCATCCTCATTTTTATCACCGTAAGCTTATTACTATGTATTTGTTTGATGGGCCAACACTTCTTTACCTTTGAGCTTGAGGGGTATTTTCTTGTCACGTAAACTACTGATGCACTTTTCTATTTGAGCCACCCTGATCTAATATAATGGACTATATCTTCATCGATCTCTCCATTGCTTTAGATGATAGAATTTAGCACTTAAAACACTCTTTCCATAGTATAACTTTTGATCTAATCTTTACCTCTACATCGGTAGCACCTTATGGCCCAAAAAGTTACACTCTAAATGCTAATTCTTAGTCTTGCTCACTTTAATACCCTTCGACTCTAACTATCCCTCCAACATTCTAGCTTGACGTTAACACCCTCTCTTATCTCAACTGCTAAGACAATATCGTCAGCCAATAACATACACCAAGGCACATCTTCTTAAACAATACTTAGTGATGATAATGAACTGAACCAACATGATTCTCCACCAAATTTTCTTTCTTTTTTAAGTGTTACCACTATAATTAACCACTCTTATATTTTGTAATCCTCTATTGTCAATCTTCATCTCAATTAATAAACATTAAATAATCTCTTTAAGATGTTAAATCTTATCAAATTCTCAAAATTTTGGAGTCTCATACTCTTACTACAACAACAACAACACAACAACCAATAAGAATCTCATTAAAATGTGAGGTCTAGAGAGGTTCACTAGTACATAACATTACCCCTATTTGGTAGAGAGATTATCCCGATAAGTCTTATACTTTTACCATAAGGAGAACAATAGAAAGGTAAAAAAATCATAAATTTTCAATACATTACCTTAACAAATTGAAATTAATACATAAATCAAATAACTTCTCTTTTATTTTTTTGTAACTTAATTACCAATCACAACTATAAAACATAAGAAAAGAGGAAAAAAGTTAATAGTTGATGAATGCATTAATGATAGAAATACTTCAAAGTAATAAACAAAAAATAAATAGAGAAACAATAATAAAGAAAAACCTTTATGAAAATTAGAAAAAAAAAAGTTTTATCACATTTTAACAAACATGACCAATGTGCTTTTGAGAGTTATTTTTAAGAAAATGAATTAAAATTTTTGTGCAAAATTAGACAATAGACGACAAAGAGTGGTACGACCCCACACGTCAAAAAGATCATATCATTCTCCTAAGAAAAATACAAATTTTCTAAGTAGCCTCTGTTGTAACAAACTAACAATCCGTGATAAGGGCAAATCGTCGTAAGTTTTTTATGTGAGCCTTAATTGAACACTAAATCAAATCAGTGGGCTGCAAGAGAGTGATCCGGTGTAAAGTATAAAAACATATTGAGGTAGCTTGTGTAGAGAACAATTATGCTTACTGTTTTACCGAGCAAAAACTTCTTAATATTATAGAAAAAGGTGTGATTAGAAGCACATGCAACGAATAAGGCCAGGAAGCCCTCTCATCTTCTCCAAACACAATCACATTGCATTGAAATTTGAACAAATCATGTAACCTCGAAACATACAACTTTGCACAACACTATTTTGACTAAATTAAAGCTCCCATTTAAACGAATTTAGAAAACACTCCATACGAAGCAAACTGACTGCGAAACTAGAACTTTGACTATAGGGGAACCACCATGTAGCTACGTTGAGGAACACGTTTCCATGTAGCCCAAATAAGATCAAAGTACAATGGGAACTGGGCTATAGCGAAAAGAGTCACAGGCAGGCAGACCATTGTATAAACAGGAAACGCTGCATATCTCAGTTTATCTTTAAGCACAAAGAAGTGGCCTGCACAGAAAGAAACCAAAATTGCAGCAATGGACACAAAAAGAGAAGATAAACCCACTAAAAGCTTTCCAGGGAGATCTCTTTTAAAATCCGTCTCTTGGTACCGAGAAGTGAGGATAGCAAGGAACATGATCACGGACGTGACAGAGAAGCATAGAGCTATGAGAGACGAGATAGCAAACGCATTAAATGCTGGTTGATTCTCCAATGTTGGAGCGCCACTTTCCTGTTTTACGCCGCCTGGCACAGTTGCTGAGGTAGCGAAGGCGACAGTGGCTATTAGAGCTGCCACAACTGAGCATGACTCGGAAGTGTTTGTGAGCCATTCGCCACCACTTTTAACTAGGTCTTGGTGAGTTGCTGAGAATATGTCTTTAGGTGTCTTGCCTGACTTGTTGCGATGAATGAAGAAGTGGCGTGACATGGAGTTCTTTACAAACTGTGCATTTATCAAAATACACGAGTGTATCACAAACCAGGGCCTTCATTCAAGTTTAGGTGAAAAAGTATTAAGTGCTAAAGCTTAGTATATTAATCATTAATTTATGCAGTGCCTAGTCCAAAATGAAGCAAGGATTAAACTACAATAGTCCAACAAAGGTTGGGACAAATTTTCCTCCTGTCTATCGACTGAGTAAAGAGACCTAATTGGGTGGCAATTGTAATAATAACCTTACCTTAGTATTACCAGTATAAGTAATAGGATTTTACTTTCCGTTGTTATTGAATATTTAAGGATGAAAATTTGTCATTATAACTTGGTTAAGTAACGATAGCATACCTCGTACCATTTGAGTTCCCATTGCATTTGTAAAGCAGCGCCTGGAATGAGCCAGGGCTTATAGTCTCCGAGCGTAGCTGCGAGATGCAATGCGCTATTCCCATTGTTATCCACATGACGGAAGACGCTATCCTTTGCACCATTGCTCTTAGTGTCTTTTGTATTTCGATCAAGCAAAAATCGGTAAACATGCGGTTGCCGATGTTCCACAGCCAATAGCACCAAATTCTTCCCGTCCACATTCATGTCATGAATAGCTACAGGATATTTTTCAAGGACTTTTTCCACCATTTCTGTTACGCCATTTTTGGCAGCTATTAATATAGGGTTTTCAATCTTTTCCATGTCAGAGACTTCGTGCTGCTGCTGCTGATTGTACTCTATGATATCTGTCATGACGGGTTCTTCTGATGAGGGACACCCGCCACTTTCTTCATATTCGTACATCACAGCTCGTTCAAGAAGTTCGTTCATTAACTGAGCGGTCCATGCATGCTGCTCTTTCTTTTCTCGTATCTTTCTCACCTTGGATGAACCTACACGTTATTCATGGTGATAATTAGTGAGAATAAAATTTATCAAATATTAATTGTTGGTTCTTGGATGAACATACCTGATCCCACAATGACTAACACTGCCTTGGATGCAGACTTGATTAATTGAAAGCAAGTATTGTAATTAGGAGGCAATAATTGCTCGCTCCCTAATCTTCGTCCTGAATTTGGAATGAAGTCGTATTTAGAGCAAAGTAAAGTAGACTGATCCACAATACATTTTAGCAACTGCATGCCATATAGGTAACTCTTAAATAATAAAATTATTAATGAAAATAGATCTATTTTCTTTCATTACAAATTCATAATCCCTTTCCAGATCAAACATGATTTTTTAAGTAATTTTTCTATATATTTTCACACACACCCACATCTCTCTCTCTCTCTCTCTCTCTCTATATATATATATATATATATTCATTAGATTCACATAATATGTATGGGAACTAATAATACAGTAACAGATAATAAATTTAAAAATAAAATTTAAATCAATTGGTATCATCTACGTATAAGAACAGAATTGGTTCTAGTTCACATCTGCGGTTGGAGATACACATGAAACATGAATCAAAATGTATATTAATTTACTCCACTTTAATGAAGACTTCTTTTTCATTTATCTACATATATATTCATGTACTCATAGCTGCTGACACTTAGAATCAGGGTATATTTTTAATATGAACATTGAATTATGTACAAAGTTAAAATTCGTGAGTGTAATCACACCAACTGACCTTGTGGATTTTCTGTGTCTTCACGAGGGCGCTTTGATGTCCGCATTACTGGGAGTATGATGAAACGCATTCAAGATATGGAGAGAAATTATAATTGACTAGACATTTGCAGGTGGGAGGTTTTATAATTTAATTCGTAAAATGAAGGCATATATAAGTGATTATATTTTGAGTTTCAACCTTAAAAAGATGCATTAATGTACACACACAATATATAGCAAATTACCATGATTAATTAAAGATTAAAACTTGGAAGGTTTCGACAATGCACTTAAGATTTTTAGGATAATTGGAAGAGGGAACAAGGAGTTCTATTCAACTTAAAAGAAAAGGTCTGTCTCCTTGTCCCTTGCATTAGTATTTCTTTAAAACATTAATAATTCATCTGTATTAACCTTGAATTAATCCTTGACGTACCTACTTCAATCATCCTCCATACCAGTGAAAGGAAGTAAACAAGAGTGTGGTAGTTTTTGGGAAATTTGGATTCTTCAGTTTTCTTGGGTGCCTGCTTGTAGGATACATTTTCACTTGATACTGTCTCCTCCTTAAGCCCATCATCCTCCTTAAGGCCATCAACAAACGTACCTTTCAAATGGCAGACAGGTCAGGACCTGTTAGTAATTGTGATCAACATTCCCCTCCCGAGTAAATTAAAGTGAGTAATTATGCAAATGCGGATGTTTGTTAGGCACACTCTTGGAACTACTGGATTTTGTGATTTAGTGAATAAAATTAAGTACTTGAGTTTGTTCTTATCAAAATTTGAAATTTTAGTAGAACTATATTATTTGAGTGCCATCAATAATTCAAAGTTGCTATATGGAAGCTGTTCTCGATGCATAAAATTGCTAACTTCCTTCTTGATTAAGAAAGAACTGATATACTTCAATATTTTCCAAGGATACCGAATAATAATTAGCTGAAATAACATGACGTTGAAACCTAGGGGAGCAGAGTATTAATAACAATTAGAGATCATGGTTAAGTTTCATCAGAGTTGAGTGGAGATCGAAATGCATTAATTTTGAACAAAATACTCGCAATGTTCTTCACAAATACCGAAATATCCCATTTTGGTGATCTTTATCATGGTGTACTACAATTTAGAAGTTATGATGATGATGATTATGAAAAAATAAATAAACAACTTACAATGATATATGACGCGGGAGTAGCCTTTAAGGTGATTCCCACTCCGAAAGGCGGTAGGCTTGCTTGCCAATATATGCAGTGGGGTTATTCCTCGTTCGTTGCGAGCGTTAACAAGCTCATGTGCTTGATTGCTTGGGCTGCGTTGGTCGTACAAGTGAATTATCTGAAATGCCATATCTGTCGAGGTGAAAAAACAACAACTGATCAAATTATTACAGGTGTTTAAGATTAGTTACACTTGTTATCAGTTGTAAATATCGTATTTATAGATGCTTACTGAAATATTCTCCCGAAATGGCAGCATGGAGAATGGTGTCACCGCCTTTGCCTCTTAAAATTTCGAGGGTATCTTTGTGATGAACACGAGTGACAATCTTATAAAGGCAACGGAAAGCCTCTTCTTTACCGTGGAGCACGGTCAAGAAGAATGGGGTCTCTTTGTCATGGTTGCGAGCAGACACCAAAGCGTAATCTACTTCAGCGATGCAATGGCACATATTCACGCTCCCTTGTGAAGCTGCTATATGGAGAGGGGTGTCCCCTCGCTTGTTTCTGACCAAAAGAGCTTCGAGTGCTAATGTTTTCTTCTGCGGATCCATGCACATTATGCCAACAATTTTCGTCACAACATCCTCTTGGCCGTCAGAGACTGCAATGTGTAGAGCTGTGTCGTTTGACTTTGTGATTTTGGCACCATATATCGTTTCATCTTTGCGGTATTGTTCCACTACTTTGTCCCATTCAGCCTTCATGGCCCATTCAAACAAGTTTTTCTTGTTCTCCATCTCCCAGAAACAATTACTCCATCTTAATTTTCCGTCGTTTAAGCTGTCTTTGTATATTGTTGAAACTGGCTATCATTGGATGCCCACTATCGTCATCTTCGAGTTTAAATATTCACTCTACTTTGGTTTACTTAATTAATATATTTCTAGTTACTGCTAAAACACATAAGTTCCATTCTTCTGGACAAAGAAAGATATCATCTTATATGGTCTGCTTAAAGACGAAACTTATGTTTCTTAGTTGGATAAAGTAAAAGAAAAAAGTGCTAAGCAAGTAACTTAATAAAGTGGGGCACAAAGAACTACTTCTGCTTTCAATTTACTCATCCAAGTAAAGTGAAAGCCAACTCCATATGCTTTCAGCCAATCATTTTTTTAATAACATCGGCAACTATTCACCAAGCATCTTTAATACAGGACTTTCTCTCTTTTTATATTCTACTTCCTACATATTCTTTAGCCTATTCGCAAGCATGTATTGATTCTCGAATTGCATCTCACAAAATACGGACAAGTTTAAGCTTATGATTGGTTTTACGTCTGATTCAAGTATACCCAAGCTAATCCAATCATTATCTTCTCTTTAAACGATGTAGGGAACAGTTCTGGAACTTTTTCTCAATTTAATGAACTCTGTAAAGATAACATGAAAAAGACAATTGGATAAATGAATAACACGAGGATAAGATGGGGGGGTATATAGGATATAAAATTTGAAAGTATCGTATTCATATGTAGAAGGTATAACATAAAATTATATTGAGAACATTGTAAATCATTTACAATTTTAAATATTCTATTTTTAGTCTTTGTTTTAAAATTAAGATTAAATTTATACCATAAAGACTAAAATAGAATATTCACTACAAGAAAACAGCACAATTTGCAACGTTTAAAAAACGTCACAAAATATCAAAAAACGTCACAAAATACAATTTGCGACGTTTTAAAAAACGGCGTGAAATGTGGTGTAGGCAAAAGGTTTCTGCAACGTTTCTCATAAAACGTCACGAAAAATACGGGCATTTCGAGACGTTTTAAAAAACGTCACTGAAAGATTAGTCTTTCTGCGATGTTTTTTAGAACATCACGGAAAGTCACATTTCGCGACATTTTGAAGAGTAGAGCGGAAAGGGGGAAAGCTCTCTGTTCTCGGTTTTCCTATAGCTGGATCCTCCGAAACCACAGGAATTCTTAATTAGACTGTGATTTCAACTCAACACCTTTTGAGAAGAGTTCGTTTTTTGGAGAGCACAGTACAATGAAAGTTTTAAGCTGTGTCCTAATCACCCAAGAGCTATTCCATCCCCATTGTCCATTGAGCCTGCTCTGAACAATCCACCTTTTGTCGGATTGTTACCGATGTAATCATAAAAAGCTAATTTTTCAAGAATTTTAGACCAAGCTTCCAATAAACTTTGATTTTCAGCTAGCCCAGTGCTAACTCTTGGATATATTTCTTGCTGGAAGTATCCTTGATCCCATTGATAACGAGTGGGACCACTTTCCTCGGCGTTTCCATTCTGCAACGTTTTTGGAAACATTACAAAATGTCTTCCGCAACGTTTTTATTTATCTAACTATTATTTTTTCTAATTTTCAAAAATTATTTTAATTAATAATTTTTAAATTTTTTAAATCTTATTTGTTTAATAACTATTCAATATTATTTATGAATTTTATTTATTTAATAATTCTTCAATTAGTAGACCTAAGCAATCACTAGTTGGAAAACTATCTAACAACTACAAAGGCATACGGTGAAACTAAGAAAACTCAAGTGTCAAGCATTTTGTTAGATCAAGCAGTTCACCCCAAAGGGTTATAACAGAAACCCATGCAACAATATAGAAATCACCATATAAAACTATGCAATGACTTGAATGTATTAAATGCACCATTTAATTAATCAAATCTCATCGATAAACATAAGTATAAATCACCATATAAAACTATGCAATGACTTGAGTGTATTAACCATAGCACTATTTGGACCTACGTGTCTTGATTGCTCAAAATGTTCCAAAAGTAAGGAATGTAAGGGGGAAACAAAAGTCTGATATATAAAACTTAGGCAGCACCAGCTCCCTTGCCCTTCTTCCTCTAGATCTTCTTCATATAAAACTCCAACTCTTTGCCTTCCAATATGTATCTACCCTTAGGCAGCACCAGCTCCCTTGCCCTTCTTCCTCTAGATCTTCTTCATGTAAAACTCCAGCTCTTTGCCTTCCACTCTGTCTCGGGGGGGGGGGGGGGGGGGGGGGGGGGGGGGGGGGGGGGGGGGGGGGGGGGGGG
>JAOTAX010000004.1:12748847-12767998 GCA_025629825.1 Erythroxylum guanchezii | reverse complement strand
TAATTAGAGTTATTTGTAATTCTAATTAAAGTTTAATTGAAATTAATATTTAATTTCAATTAAATTACTAAAACGTTCCAAGCTTATTATAAATGGGCTTAAGCTCTATGTAGCTAGCACTTCATGCTTAACCCTCTCTGTAAGAGTTACAGAGTTCTCTCAACTCATTATGTAGATACCGTTAGAGGCCGGACACTTGTGCGGCTACGGTGGTTGAGACGGATCGCTTTCAGAAACGGTTCGAGGGATGCATTAAGACAAAGATTAAGTTTCGAAATAAGGTACGAATTAAATTCCGCTTAATATGATTCGTGTTAATCATTTTATAGATTTAAATAGATTTTGGTTTTCGAAAAATCAAAAATTACGGAAAAATTTTGTGATTATTCCGCTACGGTCGGATCAGATCCGGTCTAGATTTCCCAACACTCCCTTGCCTTGTGAATTTGATACACAAATGCCATTTGGATGCTCCTAATTTATACTCGAGGGGATGATTGGGGTTCACCCATCTAAGTCTTATAATCTATACATTGTTCCAGTGTACTACTTTGTTTCAATGTAATTTAATTACCTACTTTCCAAAAATCAAAAGATAAAAAACTTTATCAAGATGCATATAATCTTATTATAAGACTACTCACAGGAGATAGGATCAAATTCATATATGCGTCATTCATTAATATACGTTAATATATTTCTACCACAATCATCATTGGAATTTTAATTTCAAATTTCAATTTCAAAAATGAAGTGGTACAACTCAGTCTTAAATTAGAATGCAAATGTGAAACTTGGCTCAACACTAACATAAGAAAATTTTATTTGTGGATAAATTGATAAAATCGAAATATACTTATATTACTGATTAAAACAAAAATTGTTTACAAATTTTTACTTTAATTTTTTTTATCTATCCCCTTATCTTTCTTGTAAATCATATCTTATATATAATTTTCAGAGATATTTATAATTACAACAGTTTGTATTATTTAGCAAGTACAAAGACTAAACACAAGGCGTTAAGA
Organism: Erythroxylum guanchezii; assembly: GCA_025629825.1. Lineage (NCBI taxonomy): Eukaryota > Viridiplantae > Streptophyta > Magnoliopsida > Malpighiales > Erythroxylaceae > Erythroxylum > Erythroxylum guanchezii. The sequence continues at coordinate 12,766,970 of JAOTAX010000004.1, read as the reverse complement.
ATTGAGACCATCCAAGTTTGAGGCAAGAGGTACGAGTAAGAGATGGAAATTTCAAAGTTTGGTTGAGCCGTCAATGTAATTAAAATTAACTTGAGGTTGAGGATGATTTGGTGGTTCAGCAAACTGAACTGGATGAAGGGTGACGGGAGCTACAGAAGGTTCTTGTAAAATGGTGATATAGTCGTTGGCGTCAGCTTCAAAATAGGCCTTCAAAAATGCGACAACAATCCCACCTACAGTTCTCCTCGTGGGATCTTTAGGACCCTTACCATTTTTGCACAGAAGTCCAGCCACAGTCCCAATAGGACCATTCAAGTGATCATTTAACATGTCCATGTGACCGTAGTCTGTGGTAACAAAATGCCCACTGGGAGGTCTAGACTCCAGAAAGAATTCCACATGGTTCACGTCTTTAGGAGCACAAGCTGGCATACCCCAGACCTTGGGCTGATCGCCTAACCCAGTACCGATCACCGCAACAGGAATGGTTAAATTAAAAGAGCCAGGGACGTAACTTAATATTTTGGGTTCAGTACGCCGCTCTTTGCTAATCCCGGCAACTGGATCCACTCCAATCACTGCAGAAAATTTGACTTGTGAAGCAATCTTCGAATATCCCAAGGCTAACGCAAATGCTGTTTTCCCGCCTCTGCTATGTCCAGCGAGAGCAATCTTCTTCAGGTTTGCTTCAACATTTTTTGGTAGCACAGATGATAGGTGCCAGGGTAACCAATTCGCCACTTTTACCGCGTATTCCAGTTCTTCTGGTCCACTGGGCAGTATCAGATCCCATAACTGAGGATCCAAGTCAACTAATTGTTATAGTGCATGCTATGTAAAGCCAAAACAATATTTTATGAAACTAAAATACGTACCTGAGGAGCAACAACTATGTATCCATAAGAAGATAAATGCTGAAGGAGGTCAGTGTAGAAACTGTTGAGCAGGTATGTGCCGTGAAGAAACAATACAACAGGGTAAGTGCCACTAACATTTGGGGTAACAACTAACAAGGGCCGAGGCGGTGAAGTGGTCCGCACGTTAAAATATGTCGTCGACAAGTTCCCTTTTCCGAAAACGTCAAGTATTCCCGGAGTAGACTCAGTCTCCGACAATATTGAGGAAATAGGCTTAGCTTCTGAAAAGATTGCCAAGAGAATTATTACCACCAACGTTGCCAGAGACTTTGCTATTTTCATTTTGTACGAACGGTTCTTTCTGGTTTGCGTTTTATGTACGTGTAAGAGAGAGGAACGTGATCAATTTAGGATCTCTCATTGTGTATTTATAGAGCTCACGCCCACGTTTCTTTATGTACCAAGTTGGCCCCGTTACTTTTGCCTTCTTGGTAAGTAGTGAGAATTCCATTTCATCTTTACAACTGATCTCAATCGCTTAAAATTTGGGTTTAAATCTTATAATTGTTATTTGGTGAAATGACAAATTATTTTGAACTACGTGTATTTGCTTTTCTAAATTTTGACTCAACTCTAAATGTATTTGGGGCTTGCAAATGGGTAGGTAAAAAGATTTGGAAAGAAATACACTTGGGAAGCTTAGGTTAGATAATAAATATAAACTATTTTTAAATCCCGCAATGCGTGTTTTCACTTTTCACTGGTACTGGGGGACCACGTGTTGCGTAGCTTTCCACAACTAATGTATTTATTTGGACACACTCAACACAGCAGATCTGGTCCCTTTTTTCTGTACCTATTTTGTGCCATTATATATGAGCTATCTATTTATATGGTCTTACGTAAATGAATTTCTCAGACGTAATAATACAAAATAAGTACACAAAAAATGGACCAGAAGATCTGACGCCCAGCACGTGGATCACAGCATCATGGCAGGGCCGCCGCTTTGTCGTTTCTAGCAGGAGCTCGACTGAATGCAATAATAGCCAACCTACAGAATTCATAATCAGAAGTCTTTAGTAATGTTATAACCTTATTTTATTAAATATCACCTATATATTTTTATTTAAAATAAAACTTCTTATTACAATCATTGTATAAAAATAACAACAAATACAACAAATATAAATATTAAATATTAACTAATCAAAAGTTATACTAATAAATTTGATTAAAAATTTAAATTTGAGGTAAATTAATAATTTAAAATAATTATAAAAATTATTAATTTAATTTAAATGTAATTAATTTGATTCAAATCTAAAAAATAATTTGAATTGTGTGTAAGTAGCATTTGATTAGTATAAATTTAAGAGAAATAATTATTTTGCAAAATTAAAAACAAAATTGAGTTTTTTCAAATATTTAAAAATCAAAGAAAAAATTTTAAATTATAAGAAACGTTTATTTCTTTTATCCTTAGAATAAAATAATATAATAAGTTATGATATTTTTAAATTAATATTTAATGTTTAGCATAATAGCTCTTATTTTTAAAATGATAATATCAAAATTAATGATTTTTTAGTAAGAATTATAAGAACTTATTTATGTTTAAAATTTCTAAAAGTAATCTTCAAATTTTACTGAACAATTTATAACTATATAATAATCATAAATTCTAATAAATTACGTTAGAACAGGAACTCTTATTCAGTAAATTTTTAAAAATGATAAGATTTATTTTATCTTTTATCTAAATCATTACAATAAATTTTGTTTTCATATTTTACGTTTAGCTTTAAAAATAGAGCATTCGATTGGTTTGTAACGAAATAAAAACATATTCGATTGGTTTTCATATTCTATGTTTACCTCAATTGCCGTACATTACGGTTACGTGTTTTAAATAAAAAAGCCTTCTGTTCTGGGCTGCGCCCTTATCTCAAATTCCGTACATTACGTGTTTCGAATTGAAAGTTGAAACCGCATGTAGCTCTAAAATAATTGAAGGTGTCTTTTCGTGGTAATGGCTTTGTCGAGAACTGAATTTATTGAAAAAAGTTGAAAACTTTTGTGGTATTTAGTATTTTATGGCCGGAGTTGCCTTCACTTTCCATTACTTCATATGCATGTCATAACCAACTCCCCCACCGAAATGAGAAAATATTACATTTTTTAGTTAGTAGCTAATTAGTCAGTCTACATGTAAAAATGTTAAATTTTTTTAATGATTTGAAATTAACACACTAAGTTAAATTTAAAAGGAAAATCATTAAATGTAAGTATAGATCTAAAACTTATCATACAATTAGACAAGGTTATTATTCCATTCTATGTGATATTTGTTATGTTAATTGATTTACTTAAACTTGTTTGAACCAATTAAAAGCAAAGTTGGAAATTAAGAACGAATATGCATTATTATTTAGTGTAAAAATTACAAAACCAATCGTGTAATCGTGTTGCTGCATTTAGTCACGAGATGCAATTATTTGGGGTTTTGAAAAATTCAATAACACATAATTTGTCCTCTCTCTGGTAATGGGATCTCCAGAAGATATGAAAATGCAAGAAAAAAGGTAACAACTAAAAGAGTGTCGCGTTCCTCATATGACCAAGTCCGTCACAACTACCAAGAAGGTATTTTATATCGCCAATGGCGACCAACAAGTAAAAACAATACAGCTTAAATACATATGGTCCCTCATGGTTTAACGTAATGAAGAACATGAAATAACGTTGCATTACGTACAGCAGTTTCCTTATCCAAAATGGGTGGCACGCACATCAAAAGTATTAAACATTCAAAATTGTCACACTTCAATTTATTTAGAATTTTAAAGACAACCACTTATGTCATCTCTCACTTCGATAAACTACCCTTAGTAAGAAAGCACCTTGCACCATCTTTAAGATAGTTTGACAGTTGGCTAAAGCTGTACTCCATATCTTTGACATAGAAGGCATGAGAAGGCGTGCTTACTTGGAAAGCAGGTCTGCAGAAGTTTATAACAACCAAATCTAGTGAACATATTTGAAAATAGAAAGCTAAACAGTTATTACGGGAAAGGTTGAGATATAATAGGAGATTCTATATATTTAGGCTTTCTAATATGACTTGTAATATGGGTATGCCCGATCTTAATATTTTGTAGGTCCTTAGTAAAGTAAAAAAAAGGGTCATATTTTACCTCATTTTATTCTTTATAAAGGTCAAGTGTGGACTTTCATAAAGAACCAGAAAAGATAAAAATAAGAGTATTTTTTGTTGCTCTTTATGAGAGTTAAGAGTGGACCATATTTCTCTCATTTTGTTCTTTAAAAAGGTAAAAAATAAGCCATATTTTATTTTTTATAAGAGTGAGCCTTGGGCAAGAATCCTGCCTACCCTTGCCCACGATTGGGCTTGAATATGGGTTGTATATGAATTATATTGCTTCTAGCCCAAGATGTGTAGCCTATATAAATGCACGTTTTATGATTAACAATAAAGCATGTTTTACCCAACTTTTAAGTTCTTAACATTAAAGAGAGATTGCTGAAACTTGAAAATCTAAAGGACATAATAATTTGTCTATTAAAGTTTCATTGATTATTCAAACTTCCAAAAATATAGTTTTTTGTTTGAACCCTAAAAAACTACAAAACCCGGTAAAATTGAATCTTCATTATGTTGCAAATTTGAGAAAATTAAAAAAGGCAGCGTCCAATGGCATTCAATGTTGGTGTGACCTTGACAAGTGATATTGACACCTTTTATTACTGCTATTTCATTGGGGGATGAGATCTGTTGTGCTATTTACCCAGTTCCAACTTTGTGCCAACAGATCTCTTCTGTTGATTGATAGAAGTGGACGGATGACATTTATTGGCATAGAGTTGGAAATGGGTAAGTGGCCCAGCAAATCTCTTCCCTTCCATTATTAGTTACTGTTCCAACAAAGAGGGAGAGAATGGTGGCAGCAAACTAAAACTTAAATTAACAATAAGGAAAATGAACGATTGAAGAAAGGATTTGTTTAGGTACAATAACAACTTAAATATATAATTAGTTTTAACCAAGTCTGGCTACCAGGTCATGATATCCCAACCAACATATATGATATGTTTAATTATTAATTTAAAAATCATCTTAATAAAAATATACTTATATTATTCTAAGAATGACATAAAAGTTAAGTTACTTTTAGGAATACTAATTTATTTGATTAAATCAATAATAATTAAAATTAAGTTTTTGATTAATGTTGGTCATGAGATATCAAATAAGGAACAGTTTTTTGATTTGTTATAAAAATGCATCTAACTCATAATGTGAGAGCATTAAGACAATGAAGGATGTTGAAATGTACGTTATACTAGAACAAGAATGTTTTAAAGGTTCTAAGATGATCTCTATGATATATGTAGTTGATTTTAGCTCTCTTAAAACTATGAGCAAGAAGCATAAGCTTTATAGTGTGCCCATTATAAAAAGACAATAAAAATAACCATAATAATCTGAACTCTAAAAAGGCCAAGTGAAACCAACATGAAAAAATGTTGTCCTTTTAAAAAGCAAAAAATGTTGTCCTTTTTCTAGGTAACTCTATACAATTTGATTATATTGACTTTAGGTTTAGTCTAAAAAAATTAAGTAGGAAATAGAATTTCTACTCCTGCCCATAAAAGGACATAATTTTAAAGCATACTAGGAAAAAGTTGCACTAGTTAAAGAATTTGTAAATAGCCTAAGCCTGAAATTGTTAAAATTCTTGTAATTAGCCAATTCATTGTATTGAATAGTGATTTTAGCAATGTGTTTGATAGTTGACTGACCATCTTTATAGAAAAAAGGAAAACTTAGGAATTTTGTAACCATGGGGGTAAGGATTTTCGTGGTTAATATGATCCAGATAAGGTTTATGAAATTTTGGAAGACCAATTTGTCTCAAGCTAGGCCTATATAACTATGGAACAACTTCTCTAACAGTGTCCATATCAACTTGAAACCTCATATATGAAGGAACAACAATAGGAATAGGATTTCAATTTACAACTAAAAGGTTATCCCTTAAGCTATTAGCAGCTTTAACTTCAAATGTCCTTATTTTCTAAGAGCTTGGGGTCTAATCACATGTTGTCCATTTCCAAAATTAGCACACGAAGGCCACATGAATATTCTCTCATTTAGAGGAGGAACATATCTTTCTTTCATAGAGGAAGAAATTAAAGAATGACTATACTCACCAACTTTTATCACATTTGGAGCAAGCTACCTCTTGAGCCCTTAAAAAATTTGTCTTATTAAAGAAGGAGAATTTTACATGGTGGCGTCTACCAAAGGAGTAGAAAGTTTTTCCATCTTTTATTTCAACACCTTAATTTTTTCATCTTTGGAGGCCACATTAGACTTCAACTTTAAAATTTCATTCTCATAAACAACATCGTTTCTTATTAATAACTGCGGTGATTTTGAGTTCTCATCAGTTAGAGACTTACCCAAAGGTGTTTTCGCCTCCTCTAAATTTTCAATCATTTAATATACGAAACCTTCATTCCTTACTGTAGTAGGGGCTTCTTCCTCCATGGTTGGAGGCGCATCAACTTCTTTTCCATTCCTCATACACAAAATTATTGTTTCACTAGGCATGTCAAATTATTGTTCGCTTCCTTATGATTAACCCAAAGTTTGAACGTGCCAGGAAGGAATTCTCTAAAAGAAAAAGCCTAACTTCTAAACAACAATATAAGTAGGTTTTGGAAAACTTAGAGAACATACTTCTAAGTTACCAAATTACTAAATGCTAAAAAATGCTGAGACTTAAAATTTAAGTTAAAAGGATACTTTTTGAAGAATTATGAATTACATTAAGCCATTAAAGGCAAATAACATGGTTCTATAAGCATAAGCTAACCCATTATTTTGAATGGGACTTGACAAACAAGTCACACATTACATTATGACTATAACTTACAACCAATCAAACTAACAAAACATTAGTTTGTAACATAGTGATGTAGCTGTGATCCAGTTAAATTTTATCACTAAATGTCGCAATATGCAAGTTAATCCCATTGAAACAATCTCTAGAAAACATTTCATGTGGTCTTTCAATTCTCTTGAATATTCTCATGTTCCTCTCATATAAATGGCTTATACTAGATATGATAACGCAATAAGGAAGTACCATTAGTTGACTTTGTTACCCTTAGATAATTTTAAGCAGTATGTCATAATCTACTCCCATTCCATTGGTAGGTTATTTAACAAGTATCTTCTTGTAATATATTTCTAGAATGCACTTATGAATGGGCATTTGAAAAATAAATGAGAAATGATCTCTTGATCATGATTACATAATACACACCTATTTGGTATTGCCAAAAACTTGTTTATTCTATTAATTGTAAGCCATTTGTTCTTGAGAACTCTCCAAAGTGTTATAAAGGCTCTAGGAACCATAAACTTACACCATACTAAATCATACTATGGAAATTTGCTAGATTTCCCTTGATAGAATTTCTTGTAAGATAAATTGGTGAATTTACCATCATAGACAATGACCACATATTGAAATATGCCTTATCCTTATGAAGGTTAATGCTACTGATTTCATTTTGTAAGATGGGATTTATGATTCTTTGAAGAATTTTAGCTTTATATATAAAGGAATTACCAATAGATTGGTTCTTAAGAATGATGTTTTTGATTGAATTGAGCTCTATAATGTCTTCCAAAGATCTTTTAGATAACCATTTATCACACCAAAATGAGGTATTAATACCATTTCCCAACATCTAGATAACTTATGACATAACTTTGCTTTTGACTTTAAAGATGACAGTGGTTGTCGTGGAATCACTAATAGGTAGCCTTCCACAATCTCCTTCCTTTAAGGTAGTATCCATTTAGCCTATATAGATTTTTTGTCCTCAATAAGTCTCCACAATCTCTTTGTAACCATAACCATACTAAAAAATTTCTCAAATCTTCCTATAAGGATGCATCAAATCCAAATAGGGGTCAGGTGAAGAGAGCTCCATCGGTTGTGAGAAAATAGTTCGAAGATCAAGTGGAGAAGATCTTGGATCATTGAGCAATGGGCCAGTATAAAAAGAATCAGAAGATCGAGTTCTTAATCCAGTGGAAGGGAAAGTCGATCACGGAAGCTACATGGGGGAAAGATACGACCTTGTTATAGTTTGAGGATCAGGTGAACACCACTAGTTTGACGAGGGCGTCGAATTCATCTGGTAGGGGTGGTTTATTAGCCCCTTAGCACATGAAAACACTTCACAGCTAGCGGAGAAAGAGCCTTAGCTGGATCACATGCAAGAGTTCCAAGGTAACTTAATAATTTAGATCAAGAATGGTATGAGTTTTGGTAGATTTTTGGATCTTGTACGAGTTAACTTAGCTAAAGAGAAGTTCTTGATGGACTAAGGACTTAATGTATACTAAAATGAACAGACCATGGCTAATGAAATTGACATAGGTAAGTATTATATCGGACTAGTGTACTATGGCATTCTTTAGGCTTAGATGACTCATCATCAATAGATAGAGATCATAAGGAGATCATGGATGTGCGGATAAGATCATAGCGGATAGACATCAACTCTAAAGGATAAAGACCATGTAGGAGGATTATCTGAAGATAGTGGAGATCTTTGCAGATAAGGATGAATCATTCCTAGATAGATTTTATCTTTATCTTATTAGTTGGGATGTACAGATAGAGTCCTATTTAGATGGGAATGTCGTCTAATTGGATAATGTGATATAATCTGATAAGATAAGATATGATCTAGATAGGTGAGTTCTATTAGGATTCTAAGTTGACCATTAAGCCAAAGATGTCTATAAATAACTCATTTAAGCCTTGCTTCCCTCAGTGTGAGACACATAAATTGAGAGAGTATTCATTTCTATACTTTGGGAGAAGTAATAAAGGTTAGTAATTGTTGTATCTCTTTCATGCTTCTATTGTTTCCATTAATATTTAAGTGCTTTCATTATTTTCTTGTAGTAGTGTGATAGTCAAACACTACGAGAGACATGAGGCATTTGAGAACAAGGTTGTTTGTCAACGATCACATGGAAATGTTAAATCTTACTTAAATAGAACTAAATGAGATTGTTGTGCAAAAGAGTAGGCACAACTTGCCGTATAAATTTGGTGCTTAGAAGACTTTTGTAACAAATAGTACGATGAAATAAACGTCTTTGTGCAAGCTAGTTAACCTATAAAGAATAAGTGCTTGCATCAATAAGTTAAGGACACCACTAGATAGTGTCTAGATGGAGCACCATCATCCACGATCTATAAGTTCTACAATATAATAAAAGTAAAAATAATAAATTATTGTTTTTTAAAAAATAATTCTTAATTTATTATATTATAAGTTTAGAGTTTCTCTTTGCCTTCAAAAGTAATAAAATACAGGAGAAAGTTGCAACTAATACTCTAATATCATCACTTGTCCCCAATTTAAAGGAGGATGGTGGGAACTTGGACACTACAATCCACTTTCAGATCTTAGTTCATGAAAAGTGGAGACTCAGCTTTTAAGTTATGATTGTTGGTCCAATTTCTTGGCATCATCCCTCACTACTACTTTAGTGCTCCCTAATGAAATATTTCACTGCTCGTTAGATAGTAACAATGTTATATCTCTCACTACACTCGCAAGAAGATACTATTTCCCAAAGTTTTTGATATTTTACATGTTTACTATCTCCTCTTTCGTTTCTTATAATTTATTACCTTAAAAGGAAAAGATTGGTAGAAAGAGATCTTCATTATTAAAATAAAAATTTGAGCTTAGGTAAATAAATAGAAAAGGAACACGAGTCTAATAAGTAGCATATTTAAAAGAGTCAATGAGAAAATCAATTTCTAAATAGGTAATATTTACTATTTTCAAGGTTTAAATGGCATAATAACTTGGTTTATTCATCCATCCTTCAATAATAATATTACTCAATTTAATGAAAATTTAAACAAGCTCCATATGTTCAGTAATTTTTATCTCAACAAATTTTATTGCCTAAATGTTGAAAATAAGGTAAAACGATATAACTAGCTTATTTTTCATATATTGATAAATTAAGTGTAGCACCCCTTTACTGTAAGGTACACACCGGGACGCCCGGATGTCATTCCAGTACATATCCTATGATAATGACACGCTACGATCGATCACTACATTCACTTCACATGGAATCATATCATTAATCACTTATAAAGTATCAAAAGAAAATCATAATATTTTAATAAAACCCAAAATTTCCTCTTTTCATTTCATGAGAACCGAATTTACAGTGTAACCTTTACAACATCATCCGAAGTATGTACGTGATCCAAACCTGATACAAAAATATGCTATATGAGAGGGGAAATATATAAAATCTATCTAAGCAATCCAATCCCAATTGATCCACCTTTGAGCCATTTCATCTTTTCCCAAAAGTACAAGTCTACACTGCTTGTATGTCTCTTAGTTGCTAAAGTCGTCTCTCGGTCCTGAAAAGTCAACATGCAATTTTGGATGAGTTCTACGAACTCAATGAGGTAACCATCATCGGTGGTCCACTCAATTCATGCATCACATCAATATATCTAACAACTTATTCACATCTTTGCATATTCACGAAATATCACATTTCAATTTTAGATCAATCATCATAATCATTTCAATCATATAAAGTACACATATCAAGTATAAATGCAATGCACGTGAGACTCATTTTTATTTATTATTGTCGTTGTGACCGAGTGCCTTTTTACTATCTCGTATCCCTTAGTGGATACCGAGCTGTATCAAATTATGTCCTATATCCTTTAATGGATATCGGGTACATTCATAGCCGAGCCTGAGGCTCTAATCACAATCTGAGCTTTAAGCTCTTTTTCACTGGCGACTCCGATCACAGCTTCCTTTATCTTTCATGCATTCAAGTATTGAAATGCTTCACATATCATTGTCTCAATCATTCAAACGCTTGCATATTCATATTCATATCACAATTTTCTTTAGACCCAAAGTCCGTTATTCAACGTCATTGTTGAGTAACATTTATTCCATCACATTCACATACAAGTAGCACTTCCTATACATTCCTAAATAATAACTCTTTGGACATGATATTGTCCAGAATAAACAATCAAAACGCATTCATTCAATAACTCAAAATAGAATTTAAGCAAACAAGTAATTAAGTGAGACCGTCTAGGTTACTTACAGTTTACTCCAGAAGCTAATGCCTGGAAGTTCCAGCAACGTCTGGAGGTCGACATTCCAGTTGCTCCTCTATATTAAAAAAATACACATATATCACAATTTGTACAATCATAAGTGTTTAATAATGTACATGAATGAAATGAAATATGTACAATGCATGTTCATGACAATCCTGGGTATCTTTCCATCAATTTCATCACAAAACATTCCCATATGAAAACTCATCTAAGTGTAATTTATACTTAAGTTTATGCCTCACTAAAACCATTTAACTCATAATTCATTCTCATTGATTTACTTCAGAATTTTCCAAAACACATACTTTTGGGCCTACGGTTCATGTTCAATTAGAAAGTGAAAATGAGGTAATTTGGTCATACTCTCTTCTAGAAAAGTGTTCCTCTATGTCTTAGGTTTCCATTGACACCAAAATCATTCAATTCGGTTCAGTAATTTGAAAGATATGCCTCAAATATTTTTGGGTTGTTCAAAGACAAAAACAGTGTACTATGCACAATTTGCATCTAGAATTTGAATATCTTAGAGAATGAATAAAAACTATACTTCTTTAGAAAATTTGTAACCCTATTTCTTTAATTTACTTCAAATCAAAAACCATCTCATTTAGATGACTAAAGATCAAGATATACCAAAACACTGATGTATGTTCAGTAAATTGATCCTATTCCACTTTTTCCAATAGATGGCACAATTTCATTGGACCAATTTATTTCAATTCAATCTGGAATGCCACCAATTTTTTTGGAGAGATATAATAATAAGTGAGGAATCTATTGGTTTAAGAATCACTTCCTTTGGGGGTCGGATGGTAAAGTTATGGCCAAAAGAATCAAACATGATTATGTCCCTAATCATATTGAACCTATTTTGGGAAAATTGGCATAACTTTCACTAAAGATATCTGATTGAAGTTGTCTTTAGATGGTTTGAAAGAGTATTTCTAGATCTACAACTTTTATGAAAACCTTAAAGTGACATTTTGCCATCTAGAGGGTCAAAAATTGCAATTTACTATAGTTGTCCTGCGTATGTCCGTTTAACGGGCATTGACAGGTTTGGGAATACTTTCTAGACTCGAGAAGGTCCATTTAACGGACATGGATTGGTCTGGGGGCCTTTTTAGACTTGAGAAGGTCTGTTTAACGGACTTGATGTCCATTTAATAGACATATGTGACCCAAAATTCTCTCCAAAGCCTCTCCAATGGTTCCTACATCCATTCTAACATCATATAAACCCATAATCTACTCAAATTCACCTCTTTTAGTGCAATTATCACTCCATAACCATTCAAACACCAATTATAATTCATTCACTCAAAACATAACGTAACGTAAACATTCATCCACAACTTTTGCTACACCAGTTCCTAATTTCATGTCAAAATTTGGGACTCTTAAAGACAAAGTTTAAATTCGATGTCTGCATAAGAAATATAGCCATATGCCTCTAGTTTAACCCAAACCAAAAATCATCTCAATTGCACAACTATAGAAGAAGTTATGGCTAAAATACTAAAGCATACTTAGAGACCATGTTGGTGCTAACATTTTTCCAGGTTAACTACTAAATTTTGTTTCCAATTCTTACCCTAACATAACTCATACCAAGATCGCTTTTTCTACCTCATCACTCCTCATTCTCAACTCTATTTTAAATCAAAACATTCATAAATAAATTCATGATCTATATTTGCTCATTATTCAAAAACAGAACATATTCATTTTCCTATTCTTAATTCATTTTCTATACTCATCCTAACACCATTATATGGATCATCCAACTTCCAAAACATCCCTATAACAAATCATGGGTCATTACTAATCATTCACAATTACAAAAACATGACATTTACATAGATTTTTCACCATCCACGTCACACACACAACTCACAAAATCAAATCATCAATCCTATATTTCTCATCATTTTAGTTTCATTTTAACAATACCCATAACATTTAAAGCATAACTTACTTGGTTTCACTTCAAATTCTTCAAAAACAACACTAGCCCTAGCTCCCAAGCATCACACGTTCATCATCTTCTTGAAGGACGTAAGGACAAGTTTTCTTGTGGTAAAGAGGAAGGAGATAGTAAAAATGCTAGTAGCAAAAGAAGGAAAGTGTGATCTTCAAAGTTAAGGTGGTGGAGATTAAAGAAAACAAAAATGAAGAAGAGGAGGAGAAGAGTGAAGTGAATCAAACGTTAATAAAGATTTAATAATCAATATACAGATGCACAAGAAGGGGGGAGGTTGAATTGTGTATTCTTTTTCACTATTCCCCTTTTCAGCAGTTTCTTTAAAACTTGTTCTTTCCTCAATCTATTGAAAATCAATACTGTAAAGTATTTTCTAAATTCCCGTATGAAAACAGTAAGATTAAAAATTCAAAGTTGAGAGAGTTGAGAGTTGAGAGAGTGATAGTGTCGACACAGCAAATTTATACCAGTTCACCCCAAACCGTGGGCTACGTCCAGTCCTCAGAAATCTTTCTGAGATTTCACTATACTTCACAACGTTATAAGTATTCTTTGACTCTCAGCCTCTTCAGGTCTCTTACAACAAGTATTTTTTCACACTTAGCCTCTTCAGGCTATCTGCTTTTCGTCTTTCTACTGAAAGAGTTTTTGAGCTTTTGTTACAGATAAGGGTAGCTTTAACTTTTGCCCAACAAAATGTCGACCTTTTTCTTTCGAAAATCTCTAACTTCTCAAATCGCTAAGCTTTTTGCAGTGTTCGACTTCGACTTGTATTTATAGTCTTCATCTTCAACCACTTCTTGATAACTGCTTCTTTCTTCTTATTTCTTGATCTTTAAAGAATCAGTTATTCAGTTGAGTTCTATAACTAACTCAAGCTGATTAGTCATCTGATGTGGTATCGGTTCTTCCGTCTTACTTCCTTCTGTCTGATTGTTATCTTGCGCTTCCGTCTCACTTTCTATCATCTGTCTTTATTCTTCGCGCTTCCGTCGTTTGTCTTTTATCTTCGCACTTTTGTCTCACTTTTGTTTTGTGCCTTCTGTCTCACTTTTAGTTTGCGCCTTTCGTCTCACTTTTGATTTGCGCCTTCCGTCTCACATTCTTCTGCTTTCGTCTTACTTTCTTCTTTCAATATTATTTGGTCTTCATCAAAATCATTAACGTAAAGTCATTTTGACTTAACAATCTCCCCCTTTTTGATGATAACAAACAATCATATTAGTAAGAAAGAAAGTATTTAAACAGAATAATGTACCCAAAATTTTTATACACTAGAAACAAACTTACTCTTTTTCTCTTTTCTTGTTTTTACTCTTCCTCCCCTTATTTTTCTTTCTCCTTTCTCCTTTCTCCTTTCTCCCCCTATTTGTTATTGATCAAAAATGAATTACGATGGTAGATGCTTCATTATTATTGTCAACATTGCCTTTATGTCTTTCATTTCCATGCGGAGTGATTAGAGGTCTTGTCGTATTTGATCTGTTTCCTCTCGTGAGTCACTTAATGAAGCAGACCGATCATCATCTTTCTTCTGTTCTTCTTCAAGAGTAATAGTGGTGGTATATGCATCTGAAGATAGAATAACCTGTTCATTGATTTTAAGGGTAGGAGGTTGGACAGATAGGTTCATCTTTGGGAGGTTGAAGTCATCAGGGTTGGTTTGTCGTGGAACTTTTCTCCAATTAGGTGTAGCACATCTCCGAATGAAGACACAGTACTTAGCGGCCTAATGTGCATAATCATGTGCACAAGAGTCTCGATTGAGTAGCTGATATCTCCAATCCTTACGGATCTGTACTAACCTTCTGTAATTCTTCCAACTACCTGATAAGAATCTTCAGTGGTTCGTCGACCACGGTTGCTTCTTGAAGCTTTCGAAATATAGTCGGTGACATAGGTTCCCTTCATCTGGACTGCATAACATGCTGCCTCATCAATGTCCCTCACTTCAGCTTCAATCTGCTCATCTGTCAGATCATTCAATACTGCTTCAGGGTACAATTTCTTCTTCCCCTTATCATCATTGCGAACAATGTAAGGTCTTGGTTGGAAGTCGGGCACAACCTTGATCACAGTTTTCTTTGTGATTGAAAAAATAGTGTACCTTTGCTTTGTCATCTATGTAGGGTATGGTTTGGTTCCTTCATCTCTTAGAAAACCATACATACTCTTCTCATCATCAGTTAACAGATGCATTGTACTACTATTCACCAAGATTGATTGCAATTGTGCCATGACTGACCTTATTGGGGATTCTTTGATGATTATTGAGGTGCCACTCCTTACAGGTTGAATTTTCTCAATAACTTTGATTCTTAAATCCTCTTTTCTTAAAGGTTGAGAGGTCATGACCTGTTCTGAACTCCGTTCTACTATATTTTTCTTCTGAACAGCAGTGGGAGTACTCTTCCTCTAACTGATTTTCTGCTTTTTCTCTTCTTCAATCAGTCTCGGAGTTTGCTGAGATTGAGATTTCTTCTTCTCAAACTCTATTTTTCTCCTAATCTCAGTCTCTTTAGCTAATTTCGCTGAATCTTCCTTTAAGATTGAGACTAAAGACCTTGTTGCCTGAGGTGTTGTCTTCTCAGAGTCATCGCTTTGAGTCAGCTCTTTTCTTTTCTTCTCCTCTTACTGACACAGGGTTTGAACTCTGGGCGACCTTTTCGCTTGCTTAGGTATTTCTACTAGAAGTGTCTCCCCTTTTCTCTTCAAGGAAACTTTCTCTATATACCACACCTGGCTTCCTTCTTTATGATAAATCATCTTTTCTTTCATTGCTTCATCTGATAATTTCTTCTCTCTAACCGTAGACATTTTCTCGCTGGGTTAAGATTTTGATTTCCTTAAGGGAGTCTCCTTTTTGGCACGCTCCTCCTTAATCGTTGCTATTGCCTTTGAATCTGATTCTTCTTTCCCCAGATTCTTTAAGCCCATTTTTCCAATTGTTATAGAATTAATGATGCTTTTGACATCTAACTTGATCCTGTTTCCTCTCTCCAGGAGAACTCCGAATTCTCTGAATATCCTTGTCAGCATCATCCCTTAGGGCATACTGTTTAAGTCTTTTTTCGTCTTAACCATATATTGGAAGATAAGGAAGGGTAGATCAACTGGCTGACAAGCAAGTAGATAGAACATGCATTGTTCATCCAACGTCGTCACTAGATGCCTTGATCCTATTCTTGGTAGAACACAGTGGAAAAGAATTGAATGTAGAACCCTAGCCTTTGGCACAAGACTTGAGGCTTTCTTCTCCTTTGGGTCATTGCTTCCATACAATTGTCAATTAATCTCAGACTCTTTCACGTTAGCTTGCGTCTTCCATCTAGCTTTACTTGTGAGCTTCTCTCCAACACATGGACACATAGTGACCTTCTCGATAATCTCCATTGTCACTATAACCGACAATCTATCTACCGTTGATACAAGGGTATCTCCTACCATATCCATATTCTTCCAAAAGTCATACACTTCATTCATATAAACGGTCTCTCGAACTTGAAAGAACTTCCTCCAACCGGCTGCAACTATTTCTGGTTCAATATCCAGATTGTCTTTCTTCAAGGACTCAAAATCAACAAGTCTTCCATAGATCATAGTTGGATCCATTTACTTTTGTAGTTGGTAAAGGATTGAATGCACAGATTTCTTTATAAGAGGGTGAGATCGGTTACTGGGATTTGAGAGTGTGAGCAAAGAACGTTTGATATCCAAACAGGGTAATGAAAGGCTTTTGTTGAGGGTTCTGCAAAGGTCGATGTCAGGGCATATCAAGAGTATTCTAGAATAGGTGATGTTCTCAAGACTATGAGAAATTTTTCCCTCCAAAACTTTCTTGTAGCAGAAGTTACCATCACCGTTAACTCTTGCAACCTTTTATTTGGGTTGTGACGTATCAGACGACTGATCACATAACATAACCATGTTGAGGTTCCGTTTGATTTCTTTGAATCGTTCTTCACACAATGGCTTGGTGAAATTGTTCGCCCATTGATAATTCGTCTCAACAAACTAAAGACTTACGATCTTCCTCTGAACGTAGTCTCGTAGAAAATGGTGTCTGACTTCGATATGTTTAAATCTCGAATGTTGAATTAGGATCTTCGACAAGTTGGTGGCGCTTGTGTTGTCACAAAAGATTGGGATCTCCTCCTCTTGTACTGAGTAGTCTTCTACCTGGTAATTGATCCACAATGTTTGTGAACAGTAGCTTACGGCAGATATATACTCAGCTTTAGTAGTTGATAGAGCAATTGAGCTTTGCCTCTTGCTTGACCAGGAGACTAAATTTGGGCCAAGGAAGTGACATCCTCCACTCGTGCTCTTCCTATCAATCCTATCTCCGGCATAGTCTGCATCACAATATCCAATCAACCTGAAATCTTTATCTTTCTCATACATTAAGCACAGATTAGTGGTACCTGCAAGATATCTCAAAATTCTTTTAACAGCAATATAATGAGACTCTCCAGGATCTGCCTGAAACCTTGCACACAAACAAACACTAAACAGAATATCAAGTCTGCTTGCTGTAAGATAAAGTAAGAAACCAATTATCCCTCTATACAGGGTTTGATCCACCTTCTTGCCATTTTCTTCCTTAGACAAAAGGTTTGAAGGATGCGTCGGAGTTGTCATTGGTTTTACCTTCTCCATATCAAATTTAAACAACAATTCTTTAACATATTTCTGTTGATGGATAAAAATCTTTTCTTTGGTTTGCTTAACTTGCAACCCAAGAAAGAATTTTAGCTCACCCATCATGCTCATCTCAAACTCGTTTTTCATCAAATTCTCAAAACTAATGCATAATTTCTTTGACGTTGCACCAAAAATAATGTCATTAACATAAATTTAAACTATGATGAAGTCATTGTTAATGCTCTTCCTAAACAATGTCTTATCTACCTGACCTCTACTGAAACCACTCTCAATAAGAAAAGAACTCAGATGATCATACCAAGCTCGAGGAGCTTGTTTCAAGCCATACAAAGCTTTATGAAGTCTATAGACATGATCCGGATACTTA
>JAOTAX010000004.1:12737761-12748747 GCA_025629825.1 Erythroxylum guanchezii | reverse complement strand
AGAATAAAAATTGCTCATGTGAGGGAGGGGTATAAATAATAACCACTAGATGGGAATGAAAACTTGATACCCACCCCTTTTGGAGGGTTTAGTGGATTCCCAAATTAAATGGAATGAATCCATTCCCTTGGAATTGAAAACCCCAAAATAAACACTACTTTTTGCAATTATTCTATTCCTTCATTCCCAAACCCTCAAACCAAACGCTTCCTAAATCATGTTACCGACACTTTTAGGAAGAAATATTTATGTGCTCTAGTGTAATCATTTGGAGCTTACAAATAGGGAGGTTAAAGATTTGGAAAGAAATAAAATTGGGAAACTTAGGTTAGATAATAAATATAAACTATTTTTAAATCCCGCAACGCGTGCTTTCACTTTTCACTGGTACTGGGGACCAGGTGTTACGCTTTCGACAACTATTTCTTTGAACACACTCAACACGTGGATCACAGCATCAGGGCGACGGCCCCCGCTTTGTCGTTTCTACCAGGAGCTACTGACAGAGTTCGTAATCAGAAGTCTTTAGACTAATTGGAAAAGAGAAACCAGAGAGTTTTCCAACCATATTTTATTAAATATTATCTATATATTTTTACTTAAAATAAAACTCCTGGGTAAAAATAATGAAAAATACAACAAATATAAGTATTAAATATTAACTAATCAAAAGTTATACTAATAAATTTGATTAAAATTTTAAATTTGAGATAAATTAATAATTTAAGATAATTATAACAAATTATTAATTTAAATTAGATTTAATTAATTCGATCTAAATTTAAAAAATAAGTTTAACTGGGTGTAAGTATCATTTGATTAGTATAAACTTAAGAGAAATATTTTTTTTTTTGCAAAATTAAAAACAAAATTGAGTTTTTTCAAAAAATTTTAAAATCAAAGAAAATTTTTTAAATTATAAGAAACGTTCATTTCTTTTATCCTTAAAATAAAATAAAATAAAATAATTAATATTTAATGTTTAGCATAATAGCTCTTATTTTAAAATGATAATATCAAAATTAATGATTTTTAATAAGAATTATAAGAACTTATTTATTTTTAAACTTTATAAAAGTAATTCTTCAAATTTTACTAAAAAATTTATAATTATATAATAATCATAGATTCTAATAAATTACGTTAGAACATTAACTCTTATTCACTAAATTTTTTAAAATGATAAGATTTATTTTATCTTTTATCTAAATCATTACAATAAATTTTGCTTTCATATTTTACGTTTAGCTTTAAAAATAGAGCATTCGATTGGTTTGTAACAACATAAAAGAATATTCGATTGGTTTGCATATTTAATATTTTACGTTTACACCAATTTCCGTACATTACCATTGCGTGTTTTAAATTTCTAAATAAACGAAAGATCAGGACACAAAAAAACCTTGTGTTCTGTTCTGCGCACTTATCTCAAATTCCGTACATTACGTGTTTTGAATTGAAACCGCATTCGGCTCTAAAATAATTTAAGGACTGTTTGGTTTCGTCTTTTTTTTGTGCGTTTTTTGTTGCCGTTTTTAAGGAATAACGGATCATTATCACTCATGCTTGGCTCTAAATAATTGAAGGAAGGACAGAGTATTATCACTCATATTTGGCTCTATATAACTTATGGAAGGATAGAGTATTATCACTCATACTTGGCTCTAAATAACTGAAGGAGAGTATTCTCACTCATATTTGGCTCTAAATAATTGAAAGAAGAACAACTCATACTTGGCTTTAATATCTGAACCATTTTTGTCTTCTCTTAGTGATGGCTTTGTCGAGAACTGAATTTATTGACAAAAGTTGAAAACTTTTGTGGTATTTAGTATTTATGGCCGGAGTTGCCTTCACTTTCCATTACTTCATATGCATGTCATAAACAACTCCCTCATTGAATGCTCTAAATAATTGAAGGAAGAACAGAGCATTCTCACTCATACTTGGCTCTAACTAATTGAAGGGAGAAAGCATAGTTTGTCCTCTCTCTGGTGACGGGGTCTCCAGAAGATAAGAAAATGCAAGAAAAAAAAATGTAACAACTAAAAGAGTGTCGCGTTCCGCATGTGACCAAGTCCGTGACAACTGACGTCGAAGTATCAAGAAGGTATTTTATATCGTCGATGGCGACCAACAAGTAAAAACAATACAGCTTAAATACATATGGTCCCTTACGGTTTAACGTAATGAAGAACATGAAATAACGTTGCATTGCGTACGGCAGTTTCCTTATCCAAAATGGGTGGCACGCACAACAAAAGTATTAGACATTCAAAATTGTCACACTTCAATTTATTTAGAATTTTAAAGACAACCACTTATGTCATCTCAGTTTAAGATAGTTTGACAGTTGGCTAAAGGTGGACTCCATATCTTTGACATAGAAGGCATGAGAAGGCGTATGAAGAGTACTTACTTGGAAAGCAGGTCTGCAGAAGTTTATAACAACCAAATCTAGTGAACATATTTGAAAATAGAAAGCTAAACGGTTATTACTTATTAGGAGAAAGGTTGAGATATAATAGGAGATGCTATATATTTAGGCTTTCTAATATGACTTGTAATATGGGTAGCCCGCTCTTAATATTTTATAGGTCTTGAGTAAACTAAAAAATAGGTCATATTTTACCTCTTTTATTTTTTATAGAAGTTAAGAGTGAACCTTCGTAAAAGAAAAAAAAGATAAAATATGAGTCTTTTTTTTTTGCTCTTTACGATAATTAAGAGTGAATCTTATTTTTCTCATTTTGTTCTTTAGAAAGGTCAAAAATGAGTCATATTTTATTCTTTATAAGAGTGGGCTTTGGGCAGGAATCACTACAAGAAAAATTGAGTTTAGCGACGGAAATTACGGACGGAATTTGTACACATTCTGTCGGTAAGCTTATTTAGCGACGGAATTTACTGATAGAAAAAGGCATCAGAGATACGGCCGTCAGTAAATTTACCGACGAAAATTTTGTATACTGTTGGTAAATTATTTTGTTCGGTTGGTAAATTTACCGAAGGAGAAGTTTTTTCTGTCAGAAAATTACCAATGGATTTTGTTATTCCGTCGATAATTACCTATGGATTTTTTTTGTCGGTAAATCTAATATATTTTACCTACTAACTTTTTTTCCGTCGGTAATTACCTACGGAATTTTTTTTGTCGGTAAATCCAATATATTTTACCTACTAACTTTTTTCCGTCGGTAAATTTGCTAAAAACTATTTTTAAAAATTTAACTGCAAAGTGTTCAGTTTCTCTAGAAGCCACCATGGAGAGAACTTTGCTAAATCTCTTCGTACCAATCACAACACTTATTATATTCTGGTTCTTGTGGAAAGTTAAGAAAATAAAGAAGGATGTGACTCCACTGCTACCAGGACCTCAGGGATTGCCAATAGTTGGATATCTTCTATTTCTTGGCCAAGACATTTATCGAGATTTCACATAATTGGCTAATGTCTATGGACCCATCTACAAGCTTTGCCTCGGTAATAAACTGTGTCTCGTAGTTAGCTCCCCGAACTTGGTCAAAGAAGTTGTTCGAGACTAAGACAAAATCTTTGTGAACCGCAACCCACCTCTCACTGCTAGAATCAGTTCTTTAGGTGCAAATGACATAGCTTGGAGCCCCTGTGGTTCTAAATAGAGAAAGATGCACAATGTCTTTGTTCGCAAAATTTTAAATAACAAAAACATTGATGCTTGTTATGGTCTGAGAAAACAAGAAATTAAGAAGCATATAAGGCATGTGTATGGTAAGATTGGACAACCTATAGATATAGGACAATTGGCTTTTATGACAAGCATGAATGCCCTCATGAGTATTTTGTGGGGATGTACGTTAGAAGGAGAGGAAGATTTTAAAGCTGCAATAGAGTTTAGAAATTTATGCTTGGAGATGATGGTGGTGATGGGGAAATAAAATATTTCTGACTATATTCCCACGCTTGCAAGGTTAGACTTACAAGGCTTGGAGAGGAAGGCAAAGAAAATCTTTGTTGGAGTTGAAATTTTCCTTAATTCTATAATATGCACGTCTTGTACTTTGCTTTTAGCGTTAACCCACTTCCTTTGCTTTTGTCCTTCGACTTTATTCCTGGGGCTAACTGAAGGACTTCTCCTTACACAACTTTGAAGCTTTTTGGCCTCAAAGTCAAGCTGTTTTTTAAACTCTAAGCAGACTTTCATACTAAACTTCCGTAGATGTCTCATAAATAATTATCCATTTTATACTATAATCTTATTATAATATAATCTAAGCATATCATATTATACTACAATCTAAGCATAATGCATTACAAAATATCAATGTACGTCATATCATATTTCAAGTAAAAGAATTGAAATTACGAAATTCATACTAAAAAAGAAATGAAATCATTTTTTCAAAGAACAGACATTTCATCAAACACCTTACATGTATCAGAAATTTATCCCAACATCACAACTAAAGTCATGTCTTGTCCCTTCTATAACTAACATTTATACCTTAAAGTTGTTTTCCAATCACAAAATACACAAATAAACGAAAGTAATCAAATACCCAAATTAACTTTAGTCCAATATACGAAAAAATACATGACAGTAGTTGCAAAAAAACATCCACCGAAGGACACGATGACAATGGCCAGATAAGATAATGCTGACGAGTAGAAAAAGAGTCCACAATAAAGAAATCGGAGAGAAGAAAACCGAAGAGGAGATGCAGGAAGAAGGAAGAAGAATTCTGCAGGTGGGGGGGGGGGGGGAGATGTCGAGTGAGTTTAAATTTAAAAAGAATTTATTGACGGAATTTACCGGCGGAAATTTCCGTAGGTAAACTCAAATTTCTTTTATACCGTCGCTAAATCCTTTACCGATGGTATTCTTATTTCGTCGCTAAAGTCCATCGCAAAATTTCCCGAGATGATTTCCCTCCATATTTAGCAACGGATATTAATACCACCGCTAATTAATAAATTTTTTCGTCAATTTTACCGACGTAAATGGATTTTCTGTCAGTAATTTGCAACAGTATATTTTCTGTCGGTAATTTTCCGTCCCTAATTCTTGCTTCCCTCCATATTTAATGACGGATATTAGTACCACCGCTAAATGAAAATTTTTCCATCAATTTTACCAACGGAAATGGATTATCTGTCGGTAATTTGCAACGGTATATTTGCTGTCGGTAATTTTCCGTCGCTAATTCTTGCTTTTCTTGTAGTAAATCCTGCCTGCCCTTGCCCAAGATTGAGCCTAAATATGGGTTGTATATGAGTTGTATTGCTTCTAGCCCAAGATGTGTAGCCTATATAAATGCATGTTTTGTGATTAACAATAAAGAATGTTTTACCTGACTCTAAGTTCTTAACATTAAAGAGAAACTGCTGAAACTTGAAAATCTAAAGGACATATTGGTTTGTCCGTTGAAGTTTCATTGATTATTCAAACTTCCAAAATTACAGATTTTTGTTTGAACCCCCTAAAAAACTACAAAACCTGGTAAAATTGAACCTTCATTATGTTGGAAATTTGAGAAAATTCAAAAAGGTGGCGTCCAATGGCATTCAATGTTGGAGTGTGACATTGGCAAGTGATATTGACACCTTTCATTACCGCTATTTCATTGTGGGATGGGATCTGCTGTGTCATTTACCCGGTTCCAACTTTATGACAGCAGATCTATTCTGTTGGTTGATAGAAGTGGACGGATGAGATTTGCTGGTATAGAGTTAGAATTGGGTAAGTGGCACAACAGATCTCTTCCTTTTCATTGTTGGTAATTGTTCTAATAAAGAGGGAGAGAATGGTGGCAATAAACTAAAACTTAAATTAACAATAAGGAAAATGAATGATTGAAGAAGGATTTGTTTGGGTATAATAGCAACTTAAATATATACTTCGTTTTAACCAAGTCTGGCTACAAAGTCAGGATATCCCATCTAACATATATGACATGTTTAACTATTAATTTAAAAATCATCTTAATAAAAAATATACTTATATTATTATAAGAATGAAATAAAAGTTAAGTTACTTTTAGGAATACTAATTTATTTGATTAAATCAATAATAATTAAAATTAATTTTTTGATTAATGTTGGTCAAGAGTTATCAAATAAGGAACAAGTTTTTGATTTGTTATAAAAATGCATCTAACTCATAATGTGAACATTAAGACAATATATGATGTTGAAAGGTATCTTGTACTAGAAGAAGAATGTTTTACAGGTTTTAAAATGATCTCTATGATATATGTAATTAATTTTAGCTCACTTAAAACTATGAACAAAAAGCACAAGCTTTATGGTGTGCCCAATATAAAAAGACAATAAAAATAACAATAATAATGTGAACTCTAAGAAGGCCAAGTGAAACCAAAATGAAAAAATGTTGTCCTTTAAAAAAGCAGAAAACGAAAAGAGTTAAATGTTATAAATGTAACAATAAAAGTCACTTCAATCGTGATTGTAGCTGGCCTAAAATGGTACAATCTTGTAGTTTAGAAATTTGTTCTACGAGTATCTTTTGTTTTATTTTTCTAACTAAATCATATCTCTTGTGGATTACAAACTTAGGAGCAACTAACTATATAGTGAAGGATAGAGGTGCCTTCATAGAGTTCTAGAAAATTTCACATTGAACACAGTAGATTTATGTATAAGACAACTTAAATTTATGTACAAAGATTGACACATATAAGCTAGACATGTATGGGAATCGATCTCTAATCCTACATGAAATATTATTTTCTCCAAAGAATTGACGAACTTATTTATATGATGGTGTTGATTAAACTAGGATTTGATGTAAACTTCTGTAATGGTAAAGTGCATTTATATCCTAAACTATTTATTATGGTCATGGACTTATGTTGGATAATTTTATTATTCTAGACATTGTTCATTTAAATAGTAATATGAGTTATTCTTTATTTACATCTTCTAGTAATTATAATAATGATGCAATTTTGTGACATGTTAGACTATGTTATATTGATCAAAATTGAATAATTTGGTTAATTAGTCAAAACTGAATAAGTCGGTTAACTTAAGAAGGCCTCTTAGGTAATTTATCAAGTATATTTACCTATTTATGAATATTGTCTAACTGATAAAATAGCAAGAAAGATCATTGGAAAGGGAACACGAGTTTGTATTCATTACAATTGATTTATTTTGACATTTGCAGTATACTGAATATAAGTACAAGACATGTCGCTATAGACTCCATTCCTTTTATAGATGATTATACTTGGTATAGTTACGTCCATTTGATTCCTTGCAAATCAGAAGCATTAAACTGTCTCATAAAGTATATGAATTTGGTAGAGAATCTAAAGTAGGGTTAGACCAACAAACCCCATCTATCCCATTTTTGGAGGAGAAATCTACCATTCCATTAATGAATTAAATGTTATCTTAGTGAGCTTACTACAAAACTGACACGACCCGCCTTTTGGACCGTGTTGGCACTAGGGAATAGGTAGGCTTAATGCCACCAAAATTCGTAGTAAGCCTAACATTTCTATATTCTACTAAAAATCCGGCATGACCCATTCATTTATTTGATTAATCCTTATACCTGCTTAATAGGTTGTAAGAAGTAAGGATCCAAATCTGCAATTCTCACATACATTATTGACTTATAATCAGCCAATCTATGATAATCTCATATCGTCAACCGACATCATTCTCAATAACATAGCATATCTATACATGTTTTATGTACAAATGATTATGACAAACCATGGAGCAGCTATAAGCATCTGTAATTAACATCATGCCAAAAACATTACTTAACTGTTTATCTAAACGAGTCTCAAAAGGCTTGGATTTCTCTCTCGTACGATCTGCTAATCCCCTGAAAAGATGATAGTGAGAGGTGAGTCTTCAACACGACTTAGTGAGATATAAACATACTACCATACTTGTGAGGCTAGGTAACAGAAGGCTAACTTCACAAGAATGGTCTGTGGCATTCTAAGCAACAATATATGGCATCAATGGATAAGCAGGTAGTAATATCAAATGCAGCAATCACATGAGTATCACTAATAAAGCTCAATATAAATTGTTCTATTATAAAAATGAATCTAGTTTCTGAATTCTTTTCTGGGTTCTGGGTTCTGGGTTCTTTTTTGAGTTTTAGGTTCTTTCTGAATTCTGGTTTCTTTCTGAATTTTGGGTTCTTTCTGAATTTCTTAGGAAGAGACAGAGGCATGTTAGTACGACGTATCTCCCATTTTTCTAATTCTAGACAAGGTTGACCTAACCTTGCCCCTGGATGCCTGCCCTCTCTAGGCAGGACCTGGATCTAACCCATCATCGGCGGGTTACCTATGTGCACATAGTCTGATAATATACCCTATCAGCTGGGTATCCTGTGAACTCATCAATCATGGCTAACAAGAAAGATTCATCAAAGAATCGCAACTTATAGATTTAACATAACAAGGGAACCAGAAGATGCAATGGATCTGAATATCATCTGGTCAATCTGGCATACAACATGCTAGACTTGACTACATGGAGTTATATATCAAATAAGTCATACAGATTCGAGAACAATTCAACAAGCCGCAAGATAAAAGAAAAGGGTTACTACATAAGTATAGTAGCATGATTATACTCACCTCAACTATCTCAGTAGTTCTGATTTATTTTCAAATTTTCTTGAACTTGAGAGGTACTAGGTACGACTTCTAGTTCTATTCCTTATCTGCTTTTACAAGTTGTTGGGTACCATGCATGAAAATTACATATACCCGCATTAGTCATTCTCACATAAAGCTCATTTCTTAACACATATCATTAAAAATGGATATTTATTCACTAATTCATAAGCATAGGTCTCATTCGTGAAGGCATAACTTTTTATACATAGGTCCATGTTTTTCAAACTTTCCAGACCTCTAGTTAACACATAAATTCACATTTCTTTTTTTATGACCATGTTCTAATTCGGTCATTAAGGAATCCAAATCTCCCATTTATAATCAGCCTTAATATTCAGTCATGAGTTGGACCCTTCCTGTCTCAAAACCTTATAACTTATTCATTTCTCATCCAATTAAGGTGATTCAAAGCTTCATTTTCAATAGACTCATATGGCTATCACATATCAAAGACAGCTAAAAAATGATGTAATTTGGATTTATTGTGATTTTTATAAGCCTGACCTGTTTCTGTTCTCTTCTGTATCACTAAGGTTAGTAACACCCTTCACTTATTCAGCCATATCTCACAGAATACTTACCCAATTAAAATTTCCTTTATACAGAACCTATATGACACATTTTCAAGCATTTCATAAGAGGAACTCATCATCCAATTCTAACTCTAAGGTCTTCAAACAATTAACTTTCATTTCTTGTTTCAATCCTGCTGGTATTCTGAACCAGTGTCAATTCGGGGCCTCTTTCATTTGTTTGCCTCACCCTAAAATCGTGCAAAATTTTAGGGAGACAGTGGACATCTGTATCTACAACTTCTATTTTTTAAGTTTCTCCAAATTCACACGTTAAATAGCTCAAAAAAAATGTACAAAGAGGACCTACGAATCTATCTCCATTGACAGCTTGAACTCCAAACCCCTAGGTTTTGATTTAGCCCCCAAATCATCATAAAAACGAAATTTCTTCATGTTAATGTGTCATTAGACATCAAAGAACAAGAACCCATCATCAAAATCATCAAATCCATATATTCCATCAAATGATTTTCAAAAGAAGAGAGAAAACTAAGCTTCAATCGATAGAACAAGGTGTCGGGATCGAGACGTACCTTTTGTTACTACCCGAAAGGCTTGATTCTCCTTCCATTGTTACAAGGGTTGAAAAGCTTGAGAGGGAGTTTCCATGGTGGTTTCGTGGGTTAGAGAGAAGGAAGAAGACAATGTTTTGTCTTCTTTCTAACTAGCTTCTTCTATAAGCTTCATTGTTCTTTATTTACAAAAATGTCATTCTTGTACTGGTTCTTAAACATCTGCTCGTACAATTTCCTGTGACCACTGAACAAAATGTCATTCATCATTCATGTGATGTCACCAAAAATTATTATTCACTGTTATGTGGTTTTAATGACATTAGTCTCAAAAATTGATTTATTTCGGTGTACCGGATAAACTAGATACCGAGTGTTACATTCTCCCCCACTTATTGAAAATTCGCCCACAAATTTTGGAAATTTACCTTATTGGGGAACAATTGTGGATATCTGGTTCTCATTGATTCTTCTGTTTCCCACGTACATTCCTCAACTCTTTGATTCCGCCATTGGACTTTAATCATTGGAATCTCTTTATTCCGCAATTTTCTAATTTGTCTGTCCATGATGGCAACTCGAGTTTCTTCATAAGAAAGATTCTCTGCTATTTCCACTTCTGGGGTTTGTAATACATGAGAAGGATCTGGAATGTACTTTCTTAACGTTGATATATGGAAAACTGGATGCACGTAGCTTAGATGAGAAGGCAAAGCCAACCGATATGACACATTTCCAACCCTTTCAAGGATCTCGAATGGTCCAATATGTAACATCCCATCACTGATGGGAAGGGTAAAATAGTAATTTGGGACGGGTTATGAGTGTGTTTACGTATCTCAGCATGTTCATACATAATATGGCCTTTATATATATGTAAATGGAAATTTTTGTTTATGCACATGACTGTATATGTGTTCATAACATTTCCTGGTATATGTGCCTAAATGTGATTTTTGTGAAAAATATGATTTTGTGCTTGAAAATTTAATTGGAGTGATATTTGTGTGTTTTACATTTTTGGGAAATTTTAAGAATTTTTCTGGAATATTTCGGGAAAAATTTTCGGACCGAAAAAATCGCCAAGCGGCGGACTGATTGGTTTCTGGTACTGGAAATGATTGTCCAATGGCACTGAAATATTGGGTACATGATTTTAGGATGTATGACTTGGAGCCATTGGAATTTGGAGAGAAATTGGAGTAGAAATTGAATTGTTATTGGAAAGGAAATAAAAGAGGGCTT
>JAOTAX010000004.1:12691936-12717247 GCA_025629825.1 Erythroxylum guanchezii | reverse complement strand
CTCCAAATCAAAAATCATCTCATTTAGATAACTAGAGATCAAGTTATGGCTAAAACACCAAAGCATGTTCAATGAACATGTTCAACTGCATTTTCCAGCTTTTAACTCCCAACATTTTCACATATAATCCATCTTGTATGTAAACCATCTTTTCCATTTCATTTCAATTTCATAAATTCTTCTTTGCTTTACACATGAATAATCTCCAATAATTTCTCATTTAATAGTCATAACTTTCAAAAAAGGTTCGGGGTCCAACATTAATCGAGCCCATATGCTAACACCATGATGCGAGTACCTTTTATTTAAATTCAAGGATCAATGAACAGCCTAGAATCTCGAAGAGATCTCCAACTCGCTCCTTTACCATTATTATTAGTATTTTTTGAATCCGCTTTGTGTTTGTTCTTTTTGTTTACGTTCATTGCATCTTAGCTGTCTCATTTCATCATTTCAGAGTGTTTTGTTTTCTTTTGTTGTAACATTTCCAATAGCATTTGCGTCCTAGCTCTCTATGGTTTGACCCTAGCTCGTCATTCAATGCATAGTTTGGTAGTTATGAAATTATTATTTGGTAGTTAGCAATAGGCTATCACCTGTTTTATACCCAATAGAGCTTTAGTTAACTTCATTACGTAATCAAGATGATCTCCATATTTGAAACTATTTTCTTCACAGAATCTTCAAATATTTTGTCATATGTCTCAAAGACCCTCTATCAACTATCCATTGATTTTCTCTTGTCTCCGTTTTGAAGCATATCTGCAGAAAGTATTATCTCATTTTAGGTACCCAAATTTTTGGTCTTTTCTGGTTAGTAGCTTGACCTTTCAGTCTTCAAACATACATTTGAGATAATTTTCTCATTTTATGAAAGTTACAAGAATGACTAATATGACCATATCTACCACAATAGAAGCACAAAACAGATGAATGAGAGTTGTTATAATTTCTACCATGTATCAGGTTCTTGTTATTTTGACTATAGCTGTTGTTGGATTTAACAAAGAAATACTTGTATGGCCTAATATTATTATTTTCATTGTAACCTATTCCAAACTTATCAAAAATGCATTTACCACTACCAAGTAATGCATCAAGGTTATTCCTTCACTCAACGAACTTTGCAAGATCTTTTTCTAGGGATAAGATCTTTCCAACAGATTTCTCTTTCTCAAGTTTTAGGGTGGCAACTTTTTCTTCTAATTGTCTCACTTTATCATAATCATTCTTAAGCAAAGTATTATCCAACTTGGCTACTCTTTCTTCCAGAACTTCCTTTCAAAGACCTTTTGCTTATAATCAACCTCAAGAGACATATTCTTGTTCGCCAAATTCTCATTCGTAGATTCTAATGATTTTATCTTACTCTTCAGAGATGCCAAATTCTCATTTGTAGATTCGAATGATTTTGTCTTACTCTTCATATATGCATCATTGCTTTTGGACTTCACAACTTTGAAATACTTCACTGGCAACTTTTTGCATTGATCATACAATTCATGATATGCATTTCTCAATTCATCAACTTCAATATCATAATCAAATAATATACTTTATCATCTCTTGATTTATCTATAAAACAAACGTTGCTGACTTCTTCAGGCTCTTCTTCTTCAAAGCTTTCAAAATCCTCATTTGACCAGGCTGCTTTTAGTGTCATTCCTCTTCTGTAGGAGGATCTTTTATCTCGCCTAAGCTCAGTTTCATGGATCATCAAGTTTCCTCGTAGCCAGTCAAGTGAAATAGTGTCTAGATCCTTTGTAGTTTCTAGCGCTGTCACCTTAGGATTCCATTTCTTTGGTAGTGACCTTAGAATCTTCATTACGAGCTCATCATTAGGATATATCTTTCCCAAGTTCTTAAAGGCCGTGATAATGTTGTTGAACCATCTGAAGAATTCATTTATGTTATCTCCCTGTTTCATGCCAATAGTTTCGTATTGATTCACTAAAAAACTTGTTTCTTTACCTCATTCATTCCTTCAAAGGTGACTTGAATTTTATCCCACATTTCTTTTTCTTTAACGTTTAGTTGTGTAGTTCTTCTGCCAGCATTAAACCAAACTTCTACGTTTCCTATAGCGGGAAGTGTAGCTCCAACTCTGATGGCTTGCTAGACTTCAAAATCTATAGATCGGAGATAGATTGTCATTCTCTCTTTCAAGTATGAGTAGTTATTTCCATTGAAATAAGGAGGCTTGAAAACAAATTGTCCTTGAAGGTTTCTCAAATTGTTTATCATGATCTATCATGTGTTGTAAAATACAAAAATGTGAAACCTCTCTCTAATACCAAATGAGAAAGCAAACACACGTAAAAGATAAAAGACAGCGCTCGTTAAAGTTTAAAACAATAGGAACCTGTCAGACAATAGAAGCTAGTTAAATGATAGGAGCTTGTTAGATGATAGGAGCCTGTTAAATGATAAATCCTCTCAAAATAAGGAACCTATTGCAAGTCGAAAACAGAAGGAGCCTACTATAAAAGTAAAGGAGCCTCTTGCTAAAATAAACACGCAAACAATATAATGCAAAAAATTAAAAGTGAAAGAGCGAGAGGAATAATGCAGTCAATTTAGGATTTGACTTATAACCAAGATTACGTCAAGTCACCAAATATCCAACTTAAGTGTTTCATTAAAATCCCAAGTAATAATTTGATGAATCTCTTCAAGTCCACGAGTACATTTTTTTTTAAGTTTTCCAATCTTTCAAACTAGTAGTATTTAGTTAGCCTCTATAAGCTCTCAACAAATAAAAATGTAATTTGCTCAATATGAGTTTCAATGATATCTCTAAAAAATATTTTCACTTTCTAAAGCATAAGAGATTTGATAATAATATCACTTTCAAGAGAATTGATGTTATAAATGTATTTCGAAGAACTGACGTATGTCCCCCCATTTGCAAATACAGTAGGTGTTCCTTAAACAGACATCTTCTTCAACTAGTAGTGCTTCTCTTGTATCTTGAATTGACTTTAAATCTTCAAAACTATATTTGATAAAATCTTCCAATGTCCATATGTTCAGGCAAATTATCATATCATACATTTGATTTAATTTGTAAGATCCTTCAAGATATTGGAGTATCATTTATAAAAAATTAGGTAATTTTATAAGGAAAGTTTATGCAATAAAGGAAGCATTTATCATATAATTTTATTTCTTTTTAAAAAATAAATTGTTGCCTATATAAAAAAAATAAATCGATTTTAAATTTTGAAATATTATAAGATTATTATTAAAATCATTAATAATAAACTTTAGCTAACAGAAACGATCATTTACGTTCAAAAACTTTTAAGATTGTACGGCTGTATATAAAAGTGATACACATTCGACTACCAAGATCCCAGTAAAGTGTTTCTGGAGTTGTCTAAGATCGTATCCCGTTGACCTTTGTCAAAAAGTGACAGAACCCACTACAAGAGGGTGGAAAGGCCGAGAAATCACTAGTAAAAAGGCCCTTTTAGGAGTAGGTGCTAGATTTGGGAATTCCAATCGCTCTCAAGATGCGTGTATACACTTGAGAAGTTTGCAGCGCCATTCTTTATTAGCCGCCAGCTTATTATTCTAAGCTCAAGATGTGTTAATAAGTATGGTATAAGTGAAGCATGGGCGTGTCCCAATTAGATGACCTTGTCATTCAATTAACGATTGGAATTTGGTATAAAGACTTATGTAGCGAGTCTTATAGCGCAAACTAAGCAAATTAGCCTCATGCAAGTAAATGCCATATTCTTTGATCAATTAGACTGCGGCGGAATTGGAATCATAAGAGAGGGACTGTAGTGTTTTGAATATCCTAAAATGCTTTATTCGAAAATGTATTTCGACTCAAAACGATTTCTTTTAAATTTGCTTTCAGTTCAATGCTTAGAACGGTTCATTTCTCATTCTCGTTGAATACGTTACAGATGAGAAAGTAAAAGACGCATTTAATGTTGAGTGAGATTAAGAGGTTGCTTCCAAGCTAAGAATCGTCGCTAAAGACCGTAAGGAAAAGAATGAATTGGGTAAACTCTTTTAGTATAACAAAGGCATTTAATGTAAATTATCCGTTAAAATAGAAACCTAAAATCTGGCATAGAACTGGAATTTTCTTTTTCTTTTTTGTTTTAAAATAAAATGTATAACAACATAACTGTTTGTAATTCGTTATTCCATCTTTATTATCTGTAGGATCATGGTTTTAAGTTTTCTAATTAAAGCATCCACAGACGTCCACGTGTACATTTTTCTGACTGCCACTTTCAAAAAGAATCCTATTCCCACGCAACAACGACACGCGGGATGTATCTTGAAGCTTCGCTGGCACTGCAAGCAGAATCGCTTCTTTTAAAAACTACTTCCCTCCGGAACGCCGTTTTCTCCAGCCGTAAATCAAACACGCTCAACGTCCCTTCCGCTCCTTTCTTTTCCTTCCCGATTACGGCCATCCAACCACTTCAGATTCTGACATTTCCCTGGAAACATGTCGTCCCAGCCGAACCGGAAAAACGACGTGGAGGCAGGGGCAAGGCCTCTGTACCCGACGATGCTGGAGAGTCCGGAGCTTCGCTGGGCTTTCATTAGGAAGATATACTCAATCTTAACCCTTCAATTACTGATCACCATCGCTGTGGCCGCCGTTGTCGTTTATGTCCATCCCATTGCAGTCTTCTTTGTTAGTACTGGTGCAGGGTTGGCGCTGTACATTGTGCTCATTCTTATGCCCTTTATTGGTATGCGTTTGTTTTTGTTTTTTGTTTTCTCCTTTATTTTTTTTTAAAAAAAGTGTTGGCTTGGTGTTGTGGTCAAATTTTGAGTGTGGTGTGGGTGACTGGTGCAGTTTTGTGTCCGTTGTACTTCTACCACCAGAAGCATCCGGTGAATTACCTTCTCCTCGGGATTTTTACGGTCTCTCTCGCCTTCGCTGTTGGACTGACTTGTGCATTTACCAAGGGTAGGGCCTGTTTCCCTTTGTTTTTCTTTTATTCTGCGACTTACATGTTCCGGTTGAAGTGAGAATTTATTTATGGAATGTGTCACTTTGTGATATCATGGGGCCAATGGTGTTTTATTGCTTACGATTTGTGGGTTGCTGGATGACTAGCTGTTTCTTACAAGTCCCTGGAATGAAAAGGAGAAGTTTTGATTGAAGTATAAAGGGCCTAGGATTAGGCAAACAGAGGCTTGTTAAAATTGCTTGGAAATGTTCACCCTAAGTGACCTCTTCGTGCGTCTACATGCAAATCAAGATGTCTAGGAGACTCCTCATCAGGTCTTGGTTTCTTCAACAATCTCCACGGGACCTCACTGAAAACTATTAGCACGTTGATTTAAAATCTCACGCGAATGGTCTGTTAATAAAACTAAAATTCATGCGGTGGGATATCTTCTGCTAACTGAATGTTTTCATCACTGTTTCAAGTTGCTTAAGCGTTCATTACGCCTTGCTCTTAGCAAAGCAGATGTATTCACATTTCAATACAACGTGAAGTAGAATATATATTCTACTTGTGTTCCAAAATATATGAACAAGGCTGGACAATATGATTGCTTTACATAACTTTTGTTGACTCATTTTGGCAACAGGTAAGGTAATTCTGGAATCTGTGATTCTGACAACTGTGGTGGTCGTAAGCCTTACACTCTACACGTTTTGGGCGGCTAGGAGAGGCCATGACTTCAACTTCCTTGGGCCTTTCTTATTTGGTGCTGTCCTTGTTCTTATAGTTTTTGCTTTGATTCAGGTGAGTTTTCCATTCAGCAGTGCTCAACTTTCAGAGACTGTCCTGGTTAAACTTTCTTTTGGGTCCATTTCTGTAACAGGTACTATTCCCACTGGGTCGAATCTCTATCATGGTCTATGGATGCCTGGCTTCAATCATATTCTGTGGGTACATTGTGTACGACACCGATAACCTAATCAAGCGCTATTCTTACGATGAGTACATCTGGGCTGCTGTGTCTTTGTATCTGGATATCATTAATCTCTTCCTCTCCTTGCTTACTATCTTCAGAGCTGCTGAAAGCTGATATTATTGTTTAGGTTGTGAATTTTGTGACAAGAAATTGTTGACCTTGTAAATGTGACTGACTATACCTCTTATCTTATCTTATTTAGTGTTCTCTTTGTTTCTTCTAATTTCTTCTCAAGAGTCGTCCCACACGTTCAGCTTCTCATATACTCCTGGTCTGTTTTATTTTCGTGAAAGGGATAACCTTTCCAGTTTCCCTGTTTCCTCAATTTTGCTGGTCATTTAAAAACTCTTCCATAGAAACTTCACCAGCCGAAGAGAAATACGTAGGACCAGGAATAGGAGGGTGGAGGAACAGATCAAAATTGAAAATTTGAAATAACAGGATTGTAGTGGACCTTCCTTTGAAACCTTCAAATAAAAAGAGTTAATCTTGATGGCGATAAATTAGAGAAGCGGAGCTTAAGAAGAACTAATTCATATTGAGCTTTAGTCGAGTAAGATTTCCAAATCCAATAATTCTTCTTCTAGAAAGGTTAATTTATTGTTACTTGAAGACCTTCTAATTATGCTCATTTCGAATTTCATATATGCTAGTTAAGTTTAAAAGTGTTGAGACAACATTCTTAGAGATGAACTGAGAGGACGTTCATAAAATGGTGTGTCTTGTTAACCTACATTGTTCCAAATAATGTTCAAATGCCTCAAATAAGCAATTTAGATAAAGATAGGACAATGCAAAGAAAAAGATGATTATAAATCTCTATCTAAGCATTTTAGAGAGCGCATGATTAGGATGAAATGTTCAAATAATAGTATTTATTCCTTATGCTTAACATGCTTTTGACAGGTAGCCATAAGGAAAAATCTTGCATTGGGTATACAATGTAATTAAACCAAACTAGTGAGCTAGTCGCAAAGAGATTTGTTAGAAAATACATTAAAAACTGTCAGTAGTTCAAGAACATTGCTCTTCTTTGAACTATCTCAATAATGAGTTAGCAAGCTATCTCTGACAATGTGCACAAATTTGGAGGAGCTAATTGGTAAACTCCTTGACATCCACATTGTTTTGAGATCTCTTTTAAAGAAGTTTTTATTAAGATAAAAATTTTAGAAATACTAAGTGGATAGCAATTATCATATCAGAAGAAAGTAGATTTATGATTTCCAATCTTTATTAAGCTTGAGAATTCTCTTCTAAATTCAAGAAGAGTTATAAGTTGATTCAATTTATTAAATACTTCTTTTTTGTAAATAACATGAACACGGCCATTTCACTCCGAGACATTATTTTTCAATGAATTATCTCTATAACTTTTTTGATATTGCTTGTTTTATTATTATAGAGTTCCTAATGATGGTTTGTTCATAAGTTTCTCAATCTACCAGGAAGCATCAAGTGAGAGACTCAATGTAAATTCAAGCTACTAAAAATGACTTTGATAAGTAAAATCCTACGAATATATAAAGTAGCTTGATTTTTAATATGTCGAATAAATGGCATGAAATCATTATATGATAATATGGAACTTATAAAGAGAAAACTAAAGAAGCTTCTTTAAAAATCACTAACAATAGGGACTTGGTTTGTCAAAAGAGCATAGCTAGGTGAAAGGTAAAAATTAGACTTGCTATTAATAGTCATGCTATATAAATTTAAGAAACCTTTAAGACCTTGAAGAGGTTATTATTCAAAATGATATCCCCTTGGAAAAATAGGAGCAAATTGTTTGAGGAGATTAGATTGAAGATTTAGTTCTTAGAGAGTTTGACATGAAACTTGAAGTTTGGATAATCAAAATTTTAATTTTTGATCAATAGATGTTCCACCTTCATCCTAATCATAATTAAGGCTGGTCAAAGAGAATCTTCTTACCTAAGCTTTCTCTCTCCTTTGAAAAGAATGGAAGCCTCCCCATTGATTAGAACTGAAAAAGAAGTTATAGTAATGCTTTAAAGAATTCAATTGAGAAATAAAAGAGGAAAACCAAATAGATAAGGTTTCTCCTAAGAAATTTCATTCAATAAAGTCAAATACTTTTTTCAAAACAATTTTGAGAAGACATCTATTCCCACCGTTTGTTCTAGTCGTGCATGAACTCCTGAGCCAACAGTATATAACAACAACAATATCATAGTTGAAGTTTCCCTGAATGTGAATCTGGGGAGATCCAGAAGTACACAGCTTTACCTTCAACTTAGAGGAGACTATTTTCGATAAACCCATATGAAGAAAAAAGAAAACATAAAAAAATAAAAGAAAACCAAATAATAATAATAATAATAGCATAAAATAGAAAAAATAATAATAATAATAGCATAAAATAGAAATAGACATAAAATAAAAATAGCCATAAAATACAATATTAATAAAATCAAAATAAAATGAATAAATAAATATGTACAAACAGAAATATAAAATAAATAATACAATAAATATATAACAAGGTAATGAATAAAAACAAAAGATAAAATAAGTAAATAAATATACAAATAAGAAAAAAAGTAAAACAAATAAAACAAATAAGTCATTACAAGATATTGTTTAGACTAAGTAAGGAAATATTTAGGGTAACTAACTAAGAGAGAAGTATTACATATTAAAATTTTTTATGTTAAATACATTAAAAAAATTTAAAAGACGCATGAGAGAGAGATCTTCTTTATGTGAGATCCTTCATCTGTATTCTAATACGCCAAATTGAGGGTCATGTCTCCGGTAAGTTCTAACAGTGCCAAATCATTCTTGATTACCTCCCCCCAGTTCTTCTTAGGCCTTCCTTTTTTTCTCTTACAATTCCTAAGCACAATCTTCTTGCATCTTCTTATTAGAGTGTTATGGTGTCTCCTCTTAATATGTCTGAACCACCTAAACCTTGTCACTCTTTATTTTTTATTAATATTATCCAATAATATATTATCATATATACTTTTTTTTTTGGATTGAAGATAAATTGCGTCTCACTATTCAGAGAAGGAAGAACCAATTTTAACATGTCCATAAGGATTTTAGAGGTAATTTTATATAAAGAAATAGGTTTGAAATCATAGAGAGGAGTGAGATTAACAACCTTAAGAATTAGATAAATGAAAGCGCTATTTAATTTTTTAAGCAAGCAGTCTTAAATGAATTTTTTGACTTCAAAGCTAATAACATGTCAAGCTTCTTAAAAAAATATGTTGAGTTCATCGTAACCTAAGAATTTAGAAGGTTGTAGTTTAAAAATCATGGTTTTAATAACATATGTAGAAAAAGGCTTAATTGAATCTTCCACTAAGAGAGAATACAAAGGATTTGTATAAGGCTAACTAAAAGGGAGTTTAAGAATGGAACATTCCAACATTCCTTTTGAAATCTAATAAATCTTTCAAGAATTTGAGCATGATTTCTAAGTTCTGATTGATATATCACGTTATCAAAATTATCAAGAAGAGCAATAATCTTTTTTATATTGCTTCTTATAAAGATTATACTATGGAAGAAACTTGTATTTGCATAATCATCCCTTATCCAATTCGCTTTAGCTTTTTGAATATGAAGGGATTTTCTTGTATTCCAAAGCAAGCTTTAAATTAATATCTAAGCAAATTGATTTTTAGGTCCACTATTAATAGTATTGTAATAGATAAGGTTCTGTCAATTGTTTAAAGCTCATTTTAGTTATGTGATATTATCCATAAAACTTTAAGTTCAATTTAATAGCATTTAGTTTCTTAATAAAAAAACATTTCAACCTAAAAATGAACAAAAACGATCCATTTTGTAAAAAATCTTCAAAATCATCATGATTGACTAAATTATTGTGAAATATGAATAGGAACCACTTAGGCGGGTCATCACCAAGGATGATTTGAGACATGAGATGATTAAATGAGACCTAAAAAGAAGGAAAATAATGAAACCAAAGGAGTTTATCAATACCTGATCAAGTTTATTTTATAAGAAAACATGACCATATTGTTTATTTGATTATATGAAAAAGCATCCTATTGAGTGAAGATTGCTAAAGGAACTGTCATTTAAGCAATCTATAAGATCTTACATGCTTGAGTACCAACCATATACACCTAAATACTTTGAGAAAAGTGGAAATTAAACTTCCATAACACAATCCAAGCTTGGAGCAAGAATTCTTCAAATTATAGATATTCGCCTAATGCTCTAATTGAATAATTGTTATAGGAATAAATAAATGAGAAAAAGAAAAGACTTCATTGAGTGAGTCAAGCTTACCTTAAGATATAAAATTTGGGATGAAGAGAACAAAATTGTAGTATATTAAAGAGATATATTCTAAGCACTTAATATTTTGCAGTTGTAGTAGTGATGGACATTACTTATCAAGTTCCATCCTTCAAATTGAAAGAGATTGATGTCAAGATTAAGGGCTTTGATTCTATATTCAAGGATTAAAACAATAATAGGATTAACAAAGTTAATGAAATTATTAGTAGCTAATAGCTTGTTAGAAGAATTCAATACCCTAACATTCCAAATAGATAAAAACATCATGACAAGATAGGGTATTTTTTTTTTATAAAACCTCTTTTCAATCCCTTGTGACCACTTTGCCTCTTCCTTTTAATTTTGGGATATTGCACCAGATAGGAAGGTTCACCATAGTCAATAATAAAGGAATTAAGGTCGAATGAGTCAATCCTAAATGAAGGAGCTAGAAGAGTAGCAAAAGAGTTTATCTATAAAATAATAACAAATAAGGGAATAGAAGAAGTTGAGATAACCTTCAAATGTATATATTCATATGAAGTCAATAAGATAGGAGAGTTCAAATTATACGAGCTCAAAGGTGGTTAATTTTGTACCATCATGACAAATGACTCCATTAGAGGCCACAATAGATTATGAAGGAGAATCCATAAGTAAGGGAAGGAGTAGCCTTAGAAGGATAAGAGAGAGGGAGCCACTCATAATAGAGAGAAACAACAGTTGGTGGCAAAAGAGCAACCAACATGAGCTAAAGGATATAAAGAAAGGGCT
Organism: Erythroxylum guanchezii; assembly: GCA_025629825.1. Classification (NCBI taxonomy): domain Eukaryota; kingdom Viridiplantae; phylum Streptophyta; class Magnoliopsida; order Malpighiales; family Erythroxylaceae; genus Erythroxylum; species Erythroxylum guanchezii. The sequence continues at coordinate 12,706,279 of JAOTAX010000004.1, read as the reverse complement.
AAATGAGGAAGGGAAATATTGGAAGAGGAAAAGGGACATTAAAAATGGGAAAGGGAAGAGTCTGAGATGAGGACAAAGATAGAGCAAGGAGGCAAGAAAAACAATTGACAATCGTAAAGTTGGGACATAATTGTAACTTACTAAACAAAATTAAACTAGCCAAAGATTTTGGTGATAAAGGTCTCACCCAAAGTGGAAAGAAAAAAGGATATATAAATGGACCTAAAGGGTTTAAGGAAAATTCATTACTTTAAGTTCCTTATAATTTTTCAAAATAAGATACACTTGTTCATGTACTTATAACTATATTTATTGTACTAACTTTTTTAGTATCTTTTTTCACCCATATATCTTCTCTTTTCTTGTTTATGCTACTTATTTAATAGTATTATCTTTCTCTACGAATTGCTTGATAGTTGAGGGAGTTAAGGAAAAGGGAAAAAAGAACTTAGGACTTATGATATTAGTCCTGATTCTCCCACAGTATTTTATTTATGTTGAAATAGTTTTTTTCTATTGTTTTGTATATATGGACATAGTCAATGGTTGTTAGGATAATATTTATCTCAATACTTGTTAGGATTAGTAATATTTATCTATTCTACATTTTTTACATTTCTTCTTCTATAATTGTGGAATATTAAAAAGTCTGTTATATTTTTAAGGTTATAACTATGTCTAATTTGTTATTAGTGTACTACAATATTGCTTCAATTATTTTATAATAAATAATCCTTTGTTCTTATTCCATTATTCTTCTCAATATCCTTTTTATTTCTTTTTCACTTTTGGTACATTTTTTGCTTCTTATTCATTACTATTAGTAGTACTAGAGATATAAATATGAATAACTCAACCTAAGTTTTAATGCCTATATTGAATGAGGAAAACCAAAATCAGTGGACTATTAAAATGAGGATGCTTTTTGACTTCCATACATTGCTAGGTTTCATGGAGAATGACAATTTTGACGATAGTAATAATGTCAGTGATCATAAAAGCTGCCTACTGTGAAAATAAGAAAAAGCATAAGAGGGCCCTATATTTTATTCATCGGGTAGTAAATGATGAAGTCTTTGAGAAGATTATAAGTGAAATTAGGTCAAAGCAAGCTTAGGATACCTTGGTGATGACATATAAATGTGCAGAGAGAGTCAAAAAGGTGAAAATTTAAACCTTGAGACATTAATATGAAGTTTAGCATATGGAATCCTCTAAGATAATGGCCAATTATATAAATCATCTTCTTACTGTGACAAATTAAATAAACATATATAAAGAGGAGTATAAAGAACAAGCTATAATGGAGAAAATCTTATGGTCATTGACCCCTAAATTTGAGCATATTATGGTGGTAATTGAAGAAAATCATAATCTATTCTCAATAAATATTGTTTACATACTCAAACTTTGAAGCGTATGAAAAACACATGTATAAGAGAAAAAAGCTAAGAAGCCAATAAAGCAAGCATTACAAGCCTAAGTCTCCATCATAAGTGATCAAAGCGGATATATAAATAAAAAGCGTTGTAAATCCTATGGGAAAGGATGAAAAAAAGGAGGCCATTTCTTAAGCTATTAAAGTTTTAGCAATTATAACAATAATTATAAGAATGGTGGTAATTGAGATAATGATCAATAAAAATTATAATCTAACCACCGCAAGTATATAAGATGTTGTAGATATCGATGTGGTAAAACAAGGAATGAAAAATTCAATGATGAATGTTATAATTGTCATAAACGTGGCCATTGCTCAAATAAATGCAAAGATAAAAGAAGTGCTTAAGGGGCTTATTGTATACAAGAAAATGATGATGACAATCATACTCTCTTAATGGTCACTACAACTAGTGAAAGACCCAACTATCATATATGGTTCCTTGATATAAGAAATACCAACCTATATACGAAAAGAAGGATTTGTTTGTAGATCTTGAGGAACCATTTCACACCAAAGTCAAATTTATATATGACATCATCATTCTAGTGATACGAAAAGCACAAATACTCATCAACTTAAACAATGTACAACACAAATATATTTTAGATATTATTTATATTCTAAGAATGAAAGCATATTCATTGAGTGCAAGTCAATTGTTAAAAAAGGGTATATGATGCATTTTTTTGATAGTAAACTCTCAAATTTTGATTAATAAGTTACACCTATTCTTAAGGCTCATTTGACGAAAAATAGTATATTTCAAGTTGATATTGTTGATGGTGCCTCTAAATGTCTTAATATAATTTGAAAAAAGGAATGCTTGACATATACTGTAGGTGTTATTGAAGCCCTCAAAATTAATCTTTGATTCACTAACCTATTGTAGTAGTCATAGGATAAGGTCTAAGAGAACTAAATATTAGTTTTTTTTCTATTGACAAAATAAAATGGTAATTTAAGATTAATTAACTAATAAATAAAATTAGCAACAAATCAAAATACATCAAATGAGTATGAAAATGAGAAATTCAATTTTACCTAACTATAATTCAAATGAAAGATCTCATCCAGTTGTAATTATGATCATTGGTTTAAAATGAATAAATCTTCATAACTTAAGCAAGCATTTAGTCTAAAACCTACTATGATAGTCATAATAAGTCTCAATTTTTAAAAATTAATTAACTCAAACCTAGCATTCAAATCAAAACTTATGATTAATTAATTAGGTATGATACATTCCATATCAATTAAATGATATCAATAAGTATAATGAAAGAAACTAATAAATTAAATAATTGAGATAGCTACAACTATTCAATTTAATTTTTTTGTCTCTCATAAATTAGATTTAAAAATACATGAATAACCTACTTACTAATTGTACCCATCATTCATGACAATTACCAATATTAATAAAATAATTAGCACTAAATTAACTTGTCAGGTTAATCAATATTAATTGTTCATGAAATAGAGGAATAAAAAAACAAATACTTGAATTAAAATTAAATATAAGTTTAGAACAAAACCTCTCAAAGTTATAATAGAGCTATAAGTCCCCTTGAATTAGAAAATTCAGATTTAGCCACCTATGGCTATCTTTTCTTCATTAAAAATAGAAGAAAGAAGACAAAAGAAGATAGAGAATAACATGTTCTTCCCCTCAGAAACTATAATCTATGAATATTCTAGAGATAATGATTGAAACAAATCATAATCTTTATATTATAAAGCTAAAAACTAAAATTTCCTAATTAAACCAAACTTCCTAGAGTGTGTCTAACCCTGGGCATGATGTCGTCTTATCAGTTTTAATAATCTCATCTTTTACTCCATCTCCTTATTATTCATGGCTTTGAAAATGATGCTTCAATTAGATATTCCAAGTCAAATTTTGTTGAATCTCTACTTAATAACTCCTAAAACAAAATGAATATCAATTTTACTAATTAAGCACCAGAATCAACCCAAAACAAAAGAGATAAGTTAAATTAATATGATCTAATCACATTTTATCAAATTTGCGCACACCAGACTTATGTTTGTCTTCAAGCATACATTGATTCAATATATCATTCATCGTCTTTGTAACCTCTCATCCTCTTTGATGTTATCCAAATATATCCCAAAAGTAGATGTACATTAAATGTTCAAGATACAATAGCAATCAAAAGAATAAGCACTCATTGGATAAATTTTTATAATGAAAACATAACATATCATCAATTCCATTTAAATCAAACAAAGTAAGACTTAACACCATTTCATGGATTTCACCCTATACACTCAAAGCACTTAAGGTTCATTAAACTATCAAATTGAAGAATAATGAGTTATTTCCATAGGTTTGCTTGTGAATCATGTCTCTATCATTAGTAAATGTGAATCTAATGCATAAATCAAAGGGTCTTGATAAGGGTTATAACGAGGGTGAGGGGGTCTTGATAAGGGTTATAATGTGGCTGAGGTAAAGGTATGACAAGAATAGAAATTTTAGGTTAAAAAATTTAGAGGAACCATATAAACTTATCCATACAAGTTTTAACTTAAATTAGTTTGGATTCCACTTAATTCAAATTGCATAATTTTAATCACATCATCATCTTTTTGTTTTTTTTTTCCCATTTTTCCATTTTTTTGAAAAATAATTCAAATTACATAATTTTAATCACATCATCATCTTTTTGTTTTTGTTTTTGTTTTTTGATTTTTCCATTTTTCTTCTTTTCCTTTTTTTTGAAAAAGAAGAAACACTAAAGAGGAGCTTTTTTACTATACTTCTCCTCTATTATACAAATATTGAGAAATCAAAATACTACAACTTATATCAATTAATGTGCTTTTCATCGAAATGGTTAAAATTTTATGCAAATAAGCTTTATACAATTTTGTCATTTAGGGGCTCAAAATTATTAATGAATTTAATGAAAAAAGGGTAAAAGTGACCTTCAACAAAGTTAAGATGCAAGAAAAGAAAGGTTAAGTCTTAAATTGGTTCTCTAAAAGTAAAAGTTAAGATAGGGTCTTATAGGTCAAAAATAGTTATACCTAAGTGCCCCTACCATCTTCATGTATAAATTCACGAAAATTATGGTCTTAATATGTATACAAGAAGAAGTTATAGTATAAAAAGTCATATTTAATGACATACAACAAAAAAATGAGCACAAATGTATGAATTGCTTTTAAGCTTAAAAGCTCTCATAGGTATCAAACATCTTATACTTTTTTATTTAATAAAGCCAATGATATGTGTACATTATATTCTATTTTCTAGATGTTTAAGTGTGTTTTGAAGCATTTCTTAGATGATTATCAAGTGTATAGGCTTAGAATTTGTTATTGTTAGTGTTTGTATATATTTTAAGGGTTTGTTTGGTTTAGAGCAAGAATTGGATCTTAATTATATATTTTAAGAGGTGTTTGATGTATTTGTGAGTGTTTGGAATCAAGAAATTGAAGAATGAAGAAGATGGAGGAAGCATGAAGAAGATGGAGGAAGCTTGAAGATTCCATGATTGCGTAAAATTGAGCACGATCGTGATAGAGGTTGAATCACGTGAAGTGCGTGTTTTGAGGGTTCGGGGCTATTTTTTTGTACCGAATGAAGTAAGAAAACCCTAGACACATCCCTAGAACCTTAATGCACTATTTAAAAATATGAAAAACTCAAGAAAGAGGCATCAACCACTACATCAAAGAAGATCATTAGGAGACATCAAAAAGAGCTTCAAAAAATTCTAGATTTCCAGATCAAGACACAAACTAGATTTTCTTTATTTTCCCTTTATTTCTTTCATTGTCTTAGATGTTTGTTTGGATTTCTAAGATGTTTAACATGATTATGGGTTTCTAGATCCCTATTAGGGATAGTTTTAAAATCATTTTGTGAACTTTAATTCTTGTTAATTTTAATACATTGATAAATGTTTATGATAATTGTCATGGATATACTTGGTAATAAATCGAGAGAGTGAATCAAGTTACATGTCTTAAGGTGTACAATGAGAGTTGGCAACTTAATAGACCTACAGTTATTAGATTAATAAATAATTAAAGAGAGATCTTAATTATAAAATTAATCATTTATAGGATTGTTTCAAATCTAATTGAACAAGTTAGGAGTAATTTTGTGAATCAAGAGATTACAACTCTATGAATAGCGAATTCAATTAGGGTTACTTAATTAGATATTGAAAGAAAGTAATCAAAACTTTAGGATATCTTGGATCAAACATAAATTGAATCAATAAGATAAACGGATAAAAATAAGGAAAGAATAGTTCCAAAGTTTTCAACTTCGATCACTCTCAATTTCATTGGCAACTCAACTATTATATTATTTACTTGTTTCATTTTATTATTTATTTTAATTTCAGTTATTTGATTTAATTCAATTCAATTCTTAGTACCTTAGACAAAGTTTGTTTCAAATTGTTTAGGTGTCTATAGTCCTAGTGGGAACAATACCCTTGATAGTATAAGATATAACCCATATACTTGTGGTATTAAGAGTTTTATTATATATAAAACTTGTTCAACATGCATCTTATATTTTTTATTTAATAAAACCAATAAAATACTTAAGTAATTATAGAAAAACAAAAATCATGCTCATCTCTCTTATGAACTAAAACTTAAACAAAAAATATATCTTAACTTAGGGACTATTTCTAAATAACAATAATAAAATTTAGGATTACCATAAGGAATAACCAACACACGTGAATTATAGTATTTAAGAGTCAAAGCATAATTCACATATTTCATTAAAAAAAAGACCTATTCTAAAATGGTATATGCATTAACCCTCCCTTACACTTAAATCCTATATCATCCTTAATGTATATATCAGATGCTCACATTCAACAAAATTAATGAACATAAAATAAGTAAAAGATTAGAATACACTCATTAGTTGTGAGCATTTGGAACTAAATGCACTATAGTGTAGGAGGACATAAAGGTGTCACCCCTATAAATCGAGACAAAGTATCCAAATTCTTCTCCATTTTAGAAAATTTATGCTTCGACCTTTCTATTCAAAGATAAAACTCATTTCGAATCAGCGGTGGTAGAAGAAATAGAGGCTGTTGAACAATCGAAGCCTCGTGTTAATGTGATAGTGAACTTCCTTGAGGGAAATTATGTGAAACAAAATGAAATTGTCTCTTCTGTTTCTCGATCAATTTCATCTTACTCAAACAAGCATTATTCAGAGGTTCCATCTCTCAAGCTACATGTATAGCATTGTTTTATTAATATCAAACAAGTTAAGATTAATGGTAAAGTGAGTAATCAAAGAACCAAGATGCAAGTTCTTTTAGATGATAAAACAATATTAAATTACATATCTAACTAAGCACCCAAATTAATATGAACCTTATATACCATGCATCATATAAAGAATAATTTAACTTTTATACATATACAAGTTATAGCCTTCCTTCTTGAATAATTAAAAGTAAGAAAACGCTACAAATAAACTCATTCAAGTTCTTTAAGAAAAATTCCTTGAGATTAACTTGGATGATACACAAGCTTGTCAAAGGACATTGATCTCCATATTTCTAAAGATCAAAATCACCCTAGTATATAACATATCCCTCATATTGGGTTAAATTGGCATATTCATCATTAAAACCCCAACATTTTCCTTTCACGTGTTTATAAAATTTCATTTCGTGTAAATGATATTTCTGGGTAAATGTAAATTTTATTTTTGCTAAAAGGTGAATTGGGGGCCTGACCTTAAATGATTTGACAATACTTAAGATAAGTATTAAAGTCAAATAATAGTTGAAAAATATTAGAGTTGACTAGTATGATAATGGACCAAAAATAAATTCAATCAAATGGATTTATGATAGATCAAGGCTCACCTTGTTTTAAATTATCTTGGAGTAAACTGAAAGCATTTTCGGGCTAAAATTTAAGGACATAAGCCAAGTAAACCAAGCATGAGAGAATCAGCCATAGTTAAGGACACTTAAAGTAAATCGAACCAACTTCGATGTTGATATGTTTAGGTGCAACATGTTAATAAGTGGACATGAAACTCCTATCGAAATTGGACAGATTTTTTCTTAAACCACACAATTATTTTGGACAAGAAATAATACATGTATATGTGAATGAGCCTTAAGTGGTAGTTGTCACGTAAATGAAGAGGTTCTCATTATTTCTGAACAAGAATGCATGAAAAACTCATGCTGCCACGTTCATGAAGGAGTAGATGTGAGGGACATAAAATTTGTTACATGTGAGACCAATACATGGCGTGGACGTGTGTCACTTTAGTAAGACAAAATCAAAACAACTTGTTATATGTAGGAGATAAGAACTATAGTGGATGATATAAGAAAGTACTGGGTTAATTAAACAAAGATGGTAAGAGCTAACATAATGGAAAACTGTTGGAAACAAATCATGCAATGTGTTGGACAACTTTCTGCAACGTGCAACTTATGCAAGGATGATGAAGGAGCTGCTCCATCTTCATTCCACCGACATTTTACTACTCCTTTTGACTAGAATTGATGATGGATAATTGCAGCTGCTCCCTTCACACATAGATCTTCCAAGTTTTTGTCTCTAGGAAATAATTTATGCATGGTGCTTAAGCTTCCAACCGTGGACAACATCTTCATCAACGCCAGCTACATGCAGGGAAAAGATGGATAGCACGTTACCACCTGATTTTGTTATGCTAAACCACTCTTGTCCTTGTTATTTAGCTGGTCACATGCTTAAGCTAATGTCATGAATTCCTTTGCTAATCGCGTGAATGTTTGAGCTGATTGCATGGTTAAATGAAAAGAAAAACAGCATGGTAAATGGAGAGAAAACGACTTGGTTACATGTATATCCATATCCTATGTATGTTGTTCAATGGTTACTAGTCGGCAGCATGCAGATACTATAAATGTGGCCCAATGGCTATTCAATGGCAGCATATATGTTGTAAATAATTCAATGGTTCAAGGCAAGGAAGACAACATGTATACGTTATTTAAATGAAAAGAAGACATCATGTATAAATTATGGATGTTGTTCAATGACTGTTCAATGGTTGAATAAAAAGAAAATAAAATTTTACTTATACTAAATGCTACAATTTTGGCTAAGTTCTTTTTCCTAAAATTTGTAGAACAAGGTGGTAAGTTATGGATGTACTTGTCAGGTTTTAGGAACCCTTCAAGGGTCTACCTCGTAGTTGAGTAAGAAAATAAAGTTTTCTCGTCACCGTAGACTCGGGACTAATAAGGGAAAAGCACCAAATACGTGAGGGTGGTTAACGATAAATGACAAAATATGAGTGTATTTTTAATTGATTTTATAATGATGATTTTTTGCCTTATTGTGAAAAGTATGTTTATAATAATTTCATTGGTGCTACTACTTGAATTTAAAAGTTAACCTTCATGAGGTTTACATATGCTTTGATTTAGCATTAAATTGAGATTTGGATGCACATGAAAGCTAATGAGATGTACACATGCTTTGAGTTGGCATTGAATTGAAATTTGCATATGTTTTAAATTGGCATGGAAATGGATTTTGAACATAAATTGAATTAGTATTGAAATGAGGTGCGCTCATATATTAATTGTGGTTTAGCCTATAGTATGTCGTTAGGTATTTGTATATATGATTATATCGATCAGAGTATGTCCTAATGTGCATTAGAGTATTTGGGGGCGTCTATCACTGACATGGGTGGTGTTGTGTCTGTCAGTATATCTTATGAGTCGTCATCTGCACATATAGAGTATATATTGTGCTAGCATTGTCACGGGTAAGCGATGCAGAATCAGCTCCGTAACTACTAATTTATATGCAGTGTAACATCATTATAGGTAAGCGATGTAGAATCAACTTCCTAACAATTAGTATATAGAGGTTAATCAGGCACGGGTACGCGATGCAGAACCAACTCCATGGCCTTACAGCTAAAGGTAATAGATGGCAAAGAAAATTAGTGATGGGCTATGTTTTAAAAAGAAAGTTCCTGAAAGTATTGATTGTCGTCACTGTTTACTTTACAAGAAAAGAGGAACTTGATCTAAAGAAATATGTATGTTTTGTTTTACAAGTGCATTGCTCTTATGAAAAGAAAATAATATGTTTTGTAAGAGCATTGGTTATTACTTGAAAAGAAAAGAAATTTTTTTATGGAGGTTAATATTTATATAAATGTTTTTAACAGAAACCAATAACATTCACTGAGCTCGTTTAGCTCACCCTTTATTTTCTATTTTTAAATTATAACCTCCCAGGTGCACGCTCAGGGACTTCAGTAGTCGGAACTCCATCACTTGAGTAACTGTCTTCGTCATGTGCTACTGTGTAGGCATTTTTTTGTATGTCTTTTACTTGTATTTCATCTTCATGAACTTGTTATGTACATAGTTTTGTGGAAACATGGTTGTACATAAATACTTTTTTAAGTAAATGCATGAATATGGTTGAACCTTTTGAATTGCTTCTGAGTGGACTTAAAGTCCAGAAGTTGTAATAGAGACTTTTATTTATGTATAGAAGTGTTTTGGATATGCTTTACAGGGATTTTGAAATTTTTGGTTTTATCAAAATGCAGCTGTTATGCTGCCAAAATTTTTAAATAAAGGTCCAAAATTTCTATGATTTCCTTTGAAAATCTCCACTGCTTATAATCCCAATATTTAGTCAAAGTATTTTGAATTAAAAGGGAAAAGGCTTAGTTCCATGGGAACTTTCCAGCTGGATCAGATATCAACTGGAGGGTTTTCATGGGGTACTAGGTGGGTCACCTAGTCATCAGGATAAGTGGGTCACCTCGTCATCAGGATAAGGGGCTGTCATATCAATTATAAACCCTAAGGCTAAACTAAATTCAATGACATTTTGTTTGAATTCTTCACCCATTAATCTATATTGGAAAACATTAGTACTACTTAGAATGAAATTATCAAGTTCATAAAATTTAAAAGTAATATAAAACTCCTCAATTAGTCAATAAACATTAGACATCTAATTTGTAGAAATTTCTCCAACTTATATAATTAATTAAAGAACCAAAATTTTTCTTAGTATTCAACTCCTCTAAAGAAAGGTAATCTATAAACTTATATGAACTAATTTATATAGTTTTAAAAGCAACATACCTCTGTTTCCTCTTCTTAAAATTGAAGGTAAGATTTTTATGAAGGTTAGACTTAAATGCTGGTAAAATATACATATTCTTGGCTATCCAAGTATACCTTCAAATAGCACTAATGATTGGTATAATATTTAAGAATTTTTTATCAACTAGGTTCGTTGTAGATTTAGCATTTGCTGCTATTTTATTAATACCCTTTGTTCTCCCTATTGCTATGATAACTATAAATGAAGAAACTAATCTTATATAACAACTACCACAACCAATTAAAAAATAAAAATAATTTTCATTGAAAGTGATAAAAATAAGCAATGAACAACTAAGACAATGAAAGCAACTAATATTAGGATGTTATTAGTTCTACTTTGAAAATGTTAAAGTGTAACATGACACTATAGATAACGGTAGGGACTGACTTAGACATTTCAAGAAATGTTAGGGGGAAAATGCTAAGTTATTTTTCTTTGAAATGTTGTTTCGTTGAAGCATCTGTTGCGGCCTTATTTTGTATGCAAGGAGATATCTAATAAGCTCCTCTAATGGTAATTATTTTAAATCATGGACTTCTTTTATGACCGTTACTTTAGCTTCCCACTATCTTTAGAAGAGACCTAAGCAAATTTCCTGCTATTTTAATATTATTATAGGTCTTTCCAATACCTTTGAGAGCATCAATAATATCAATAAATCTAATGTACATGATGGTTATGCTTTTGTCATACTTATTTAAAATCATGCTAACGTTGTCCTCCTTTACTTGATTTGTTTCGTTATATTTAACTTCTAAAGTATGCTAAACTTCATGAGATACTTCACTTATAGCAACCCTATTGAATTCATTTCTTTCCAATGCAAAAAATAAAATATGAATAGCATTACTATTAAAATAAGTTAGTCTTTTGCTTTAAGGATTCCATTCCTCTTTTAGTTTAGGAGCTTTTCTATCATGTATTACTTTAGTAGGAATGAATGAGCCACTTGTGATAATTTCTTATAAGTCAAAATTTTTTGCTATTAAGAAAATTTTCACTTATATTTTCTAATATTCTTAATAGTGATAGTTATTTCCATTAAAAAAGGGGGCTTTACTAATATTTTATCCCTCTTAGTTGGATGACAATGATTATGCTCCTAGGTATGTCATTATAATCTTTTCTATATGATTTCCTTTGAAATACTAATCTAATAGATCCATTATAGTACTATTTGTTGGTTCCTAAAGAAATCTAATAAGGGTGAATTGGGTGTTAAGAATTAATGAATTATTTACTTTTAGTGTAAATAAGCACAAATTATAAATGATGAATATATGAAATCATAAAATTCAATATTACACTTAAGCAATAATGTAAAAGGTAAGGCAAGAGAAACACAAACCAATTTATAATGGTTTAGCAAATAACCTTTTCCTAAATCCTTTCCCAATACACTTCTTGAAATTCCACTAGAACTTTTCTTTCAAGGTGAAAAATAACATTAGTACAATCTTTTCATGAAAAAAGGAACCCTTATACAATCTTCTTCCAAGGTGAAGAGGAACATCAATTCCATGTTAGACACTCCCAAGTACAATATGTCATACCTTAAAAAAGGCTTATAATTCACAAAATCTCACTTTACCATTTTGATAACTCCAAAGAGTTACTAACCCAAATATAAGATAATAAATTACCAAATACTTGATAAACAATTAGAAATATGTGTAAATGTTTTTTACGCTAGAAATTGTGAGAAAATATATATTTCTAGGCTTTTGGTACCTATACTACATTTTAGAGTCAACGATTAGTTTTAGCACATTTGTTGACCAGTGGTTCATATTAGTCAACTAATAAGCATTCAATGCAAAACGTTCACTATTCATTGCACAATAGTTTATTACTATGGTATATGGTCAATCAAAGTGTCACTTAAAGAGACATTGTTTGATCACATCACTATATTGGTCAACCAATTTAACAAACTCTAATGACTAGTTCTAGCATATTGATTAACCATTAAGTCATATTGGTCAACTAATGTGCATTTAGTGCAAAAGATTCACTAGTTGTTACACATTGATTTATTACTAGGGTAAATGGTCAACCAATGTGAATCCTGGAGGGACATTGTATGATCACATCACTATATTGGTCAACCAATTTAACAAACACTTTAGTTACCCATTTAACTTATATTTATTTGCCACTAACTTATATTGGTTGACCAATCTCCCAAAAACATGATTTTAACAATTATAAGTTCTTAAACTTGATTTTGTTTAATGCAATTATAATTAAAAAGAATTCTAAATGTCCCCAAAAGAATGTTTGAAAGATATTGAGGCTTTTCTTTCAAGAATAAAACTTTGATACCTCTTGATGAACAAAAAGACTTATGTAATAAAGCAATACGAAAAGTTTATGTATAGTGAGGCTTTAACATTACCAAAGTAACAAAATGAGGTTACAATTAATATTGCAAAGTATAGAATGGATTTAATATGCCTTAATATTCTTTTTTTTTTTGACTTGACCTTCACATTAAAGGTTACAAACTTTAACTTTTCTTTATAATCTTTATGAAGTAGCTTATTAAATTATGCAAGGCTATATCATATTCTTATATATCTTCTCATCAAGATAACAAACTCATTAGTAGTATTTATATTTTGTTATTATCAAAACATAAAATAAAACCTCTCATGGTTAAACAATATCCCCTTTTTAATGATCATAAATCATTTGTGATATTAAAGAGTAAAAATAAAATTAAGCTTATGGCCCTAATGGTTTCAATGGGCTTTTCTATCAAAAGTTTTGACCCCTTATTGGTTTTATGATGGTTGAGGCAATATAGGAGTTCTTTCGAAAGGGTAAAATCTCAAGGAAATCAATAGAATATTTCTTTTCCTAATCCCTAAAAATCTTAACTGCTCTTGCTTCAGTGATATCATATCAATATCATGTTGTAATTTCTTGTACAAAATTATTTCAAAAATTTTTGCCTTTATGTTAAAACAAATACTCAATCCCTTCATTAGTGAAACTCAAGGTGCTTTTACAGAGGAAAGATAGATTAGGGATAGTATACTAATTTATATTTAAGGAAGATTGGTCCAAAAAATATATCGACAAGATAGACTTTAAAAAAACCTTCGACTTTTTAAGCTGGGAATTTATCTCCCACATTATGGAAGCTTTTATATTTCTAGAGAAACTTAGGACTTGGGTTAATTATTGCATTACCGTAACCTCCTTTAATGTCCTAATAAATTATGAGCTCTATTGAATGTTTTAGGAGGCAAGAGGAGTGAGGAAAAAAGATCTCGTTTCCCCTTACCGTTTCATCCTATATATGGAGGGTCTATCTAGATTGATCAAGGCCATCGTTTCTCTCAACCCAACTTTTAGGTATCACAAAAAATGCAAAAAAATAGGCCTTGTTTCTCTATTTTTTGCAGATGATCATATATTGTTCTTTAGAGCTCACACATCCTTGGTTAGCACCTTAATGTAATCCCTTAAAATCTTCAAGAATTTATCATGATTGGACCATAACAATTCCAAAAGTTAAATCTATAACTAAGCAATTGTCAAGGCTTCAGGCCAAAAGGCCCCTCATTCACTTATATGGTTCTCCCTATATTCACTAGGACACTGAAACGTAGTGAATGTCTCCCCATTGTTAAGAAGCTGTAACACCCGGTATCTAGTTTAACCGGTGCACCGAAATAAATCAGTATTTAAGACTGATGTCATTAAAAATTTCA
>JAOTAX010000004.1:12676821-12691836 GCA_025629825.1 Erythroxylum guanchezii | reverse complement strand
TTGATGATTTGAGATGGTCATAGATTAGCTGTTTATAAGTAGATGATGTATGTGAAAATTTTGGTTTGGGATCCTTATTTCTTACAACCTATTAAGCAGGTACAAGGATTAATCAGATAAACGAATAGTTCACGTCGGATTTTAGTATAATATAGAAAAGTTGGGCTTACTACGGTTTTGGTGGCATTAAGCCTGCCCATTCCCTAGTGCCAACACGGCCCAAAAGGTGGGTCGTGTCAGAAGCTATAAAAACAAATCATAAGCTAAAATAACTTGCTCAAATGCGGGTAAAGTATAATTAATAAAAGGTATCTTGAGATCTTTACAAATCTATTAGTCATCACATATTTTTCTATCCAAGGGTTGGCCAAATCCATAGAGAAGCTACTTTGATTATTTCTTTGGGCTAGACGAAGAGAAGGGGGAAATTATTATAAGGTGGCTTAGAAAGATGTTTGTAAAACTATTAAGGAAGGTGGCCATAGCATAACTAGGAACAATGTGTTACTTTGAGATAGATTATGGAGATTTATTGATAATAAGGACTTCTTGTGAGTTTGATGGATGCACTCCAACTTTTTAAAAAGGAAGGGCATAAGGGAAATTGAGGTTACTAATACATTCTCTTAGTTCCTAAGACAACTAATGGAACTAACAAATGAGCTAAAACCCTATTTTAAGTGCCAAATTGGCAATAGTGCAACTGCCTCTCTTTACTATGACAATTGGTTTAAGTATAGGCTTTGTTTTTCACTCTCCCATATTTGCAGCTCTAGAGAAAAGTTATGATATAAACACTAGGGTATAGATATGGATTAGGGGGAATCATTTGGAATGGGGTCTTGAACGAACTAATGTATATCATTTCGCACTACGATTCTAACTCAAAATTGGAGTATAAGTATATTTAGTCGAAACACCAACGCGATTCATACACCAATTCTTCTAGCAAAGAGGTAGTTAGAGAAAAGGGACAAATGACACCTAAGCGGGAGATTGTTTGGCGCAAACCTCTCCCTCCCTAAGTCTCTTTTTTGCTATAGCTAATGATCAAAAGGAAATTGTTAATCGGGGATAGGCTACAATTTCTAAGCATTTTCAAGAGACTTTTCTTTTAAGGACAAAAGCTTGGTATCTCTTTATGAAAGAAAAAAAAGACTTGTGTAATAAAGTAAGTTAAAAAATTTATGCATGTTAAGCCTTTAAAATTACCAAAATAACAAAATGAGATTACAATTAACATTACAAAGTATAGATTGAATGTGATGTTTCTTAACATTATTTTGTTCTTGAATTGATATTCACTTTTAAGGTTGCAAACTTCAACTTGTCTTGATCATCTTGATGAAGTATCTTCTTGAGTTATACCAGGCTACATCTTGTTCTTATATAGCTTCTCATTAAGATAACAAACTCATTAGCAGTATTTATGTATTGTTATCATTAAAAAATCAATTTGAACCTCCCTTAGATCAGTATAGATAAATAATGTTACTTGCATTGTGAATCAACCTCATCTTTGTTTAATTCTTTTCTTTTATAAAAGTTTTTTTTTTCAAGAACTTCTTGTAGTCATAAGTGTGATGTCTTTATCATCACTTCCACTTATATAGGAACCATTTTTATCATCTATGACTTTCATGAAAGCAAAAAGGTCATTTGATTCTCACAAATCAATATTAAGCCATTAAAAAAACTTAATCATAATTTTCCAATGGAGATAGTCATTGCCATCAAAGAAAAGAGTTATACTAATATTTTTTCCCTCATAGTTGGATAAGGATGATGATGCACCTAAGTATGCCATTGTGATTTTCACTCTAGAATGTCTTCTAAAATAATAACTTAAGAAATATGTTTTGACACCAATTTTTAGTCTCTAGTGGCACCTAAAAGAGGGGGAGGTAAAATGGGTGTCGATAAATTTAAACAACTATTTTTCTATATAATAAATGTGATTGACCAAGGATCAATATATGATGAAAAATATCTTAATGTAAGTCAATCACACAATTAAACAACAATTTTAGTATAGGGAAGAAGAAAGGCAAACCAATTTATACCAGTTCAATAACCCTTACTGACATCCACTCTCCAAGACACTTATTGAAATTTCACTAAATCTTTTCTTTCAACAAGCAAAGAGAAACTTTCTTACAATAATCTTGTTTGTATTTTAGTATAGAGTAACCCTTCTTATAATCTTACTTCAAGATGAAGATTAACTTCAACTCAAAAATGAAATTTACAACTCCCTTGCTGCTCACTTTGTTAACTTAAAGACTCACACACTTCATAATACAATAATGAATGCTCACAAAATCTTTGGAAGACTCTTTGAATGGTGTTTATAGAATACCCAAATATTTTCTCACATATTTGCTTTAGGTCCCAAAATAGTCATTAGAATCAAGAACTAGTTATTGCCAGTGACTAGTTGCAGTAAATTGGTCGACCAATTTAGTATATAGGTCTACTAGTATAGCATATTAATCAACCAATATGTATTGAATGTATGAAATTCTAGGAACACTATTTTACTAATGTATTAACTAATATTGCTACAAACTTTTAGTACTCTAGTTTTGACAATTTTAACTTATATTGATTGACCACTAACTTATAATAGTTGACCAATACCTCTAAAATCATGATTCCAACATCTTCAAATACTCATACTCAATTTTTTTGTAAAATTAACTTTAACACTTCTCATAATGTTCCCTAAAGTATGTTTAAGGATTAAGAGAATTTTCTTTGAAATCTAAGCTTTAATTATTATTGATGATTGAAAAGAATTGTGCAATTAATGTTGTTGCATTTATTCATAGTGAATCTCGAAAGTATCAAAGTAACCTAGTAAGAAGTACAATGATCATAACATTTTATTTATAATCTTGTTATCCTTTTGTCTTAGTTTGGTTCTTGACTTTATGGTAAATAAAAAAAATGTCCTAAACTTTTATCAATTATTCACTAAAATATCATATGTCTGCTGCTGTGGGATTCAATTAATTGATCACCGCGGCTTAGCTAAAGAGTTTGATTTATATATCCTTTCTTTTTTGATAAAGTTTAAGGTGAACTATAAACAAAGGACTCATCAAACTGTTGAATTTGATTCCAACTTTTCTTTATTGTTTTCACGAGATTGCTATTTATTTGTGCACGACTTCTTTCCAAAATTAAATTATTAGTAATATTTATGTTTTGTTACATAGATTGGAACCTTGTTTTAATAAATTCTATATTAAAACAATCATATTTTATACAAAAAAAATTAAATAATTGAAAATAATTATGTTTAAATATCTTTATATATTGTAAATATAAATTATTTTTAAGATTGTGTGAGTGCTGTGCTTCTGAAGCTCATTGACCTCCTTTGCACAACTGCTTGTGTGTTTGCTTGTTCAGACTGATTCATTAGCTGTAGTTTGCTACGGTTATTACTCCTCTTGGACCTTTGTATCCAGTGTTGCTGTTTTTTCCATCTGAGGAGCATTTTTCGAGGAATCTTAGTAGCTTTGTTTCTTTAGCCTTTGGTAGCTTTCAGATGAGTTTCTAAACTCTCCCTTGCCATGTAAATAACCTTATTCTTTCTTTTAATCTTATAACTGATTTAACAAAAAAAATATAAATTATTTTAATCAAATTTTTTATTTTTTTATTTAATATAAATTGTAAGTTTAAATTAACTAATTTTAGGTTAAAAGTTCTTACCTTTTCACATATTTAACAATATACTTGTTTAATAAGTTGTAATTACATTATTTAATTTTTTTAACTTTTTCGATATTACCTCTCTTGGAAAATCATAAGAATTGAATTAACTATATTTAGTTGATTAAAATATGTAAAATATCAAATATTTTCTAATAAAATATATAAAAATATCAAATATTTTCTAATAATAAAAACTATAAATAATCTAAAATTTTTATTATTTTACTTATTAAATTATTGTAAATGCAGCTATATGAAATATTTAAAGAAATATATGTAATCAAGATCAACTTAAAATCACTATCAAAAATATTATATTAATAGGATAATTAATTTTATAAGTAAAAAATTTTAATGATAGTTAATCTTTTAATAGAAAAAATTAATAAAAAAGCATGCCTAATTGAATATAATATTTAAAATATAATGTATTCAATTAATTATAAATCATGATAAAATAAATAATGTTTTATTGATTTAATGAACTACGTATTAGGAAAATTAGAACTAATTCCTCAAACATTACCGTATGTCAAATTCTGAATTAAATATAAATATTTAATGGTGATTAAAATTTTGAATAGAAAATTTTAAATAAGAAATTATGCTCGATAAAATAAAAGATTAAAATTATAAAATATATTTAATAGTTGTAAATCAACATTAAAGTCAAAAAAATTCCTTATTAATTTCTATAAATTATTTATTATAAAACTTAAAGAATTTTTTTAAAAAAATATCACTTGTCAGATGCAAAGAAAATAGCCCTTATATATAAATCCCCTTGATTAAATACATTGTTTAAAATATAATGCATCTATTAGTTATAAAATTAGATAAATCTTTTTAGTAAGTTATATTATTTATCAGAAATATTAGAAATATTCTCCAAGATTCATCACTTGTAAAATTTTGACGAAATTAAATATCCTTTAAAATTATATGTATAGATAAATTGTTTATTGACCATCTTAGGTGAACCAAACAAAGAGACTATGGCAACGTTCTCGAGCTTTTGTTTTTGGAGTAGGTGCTTTTAAAATTTATTTTAAAGTTTTTCATAAAATTTTGTTATAGTTCCAAAAAAATTTATTAAATTAAATACTTGTTTGAATATTGATTATTCTACTTATATTTAGTAATTGTGTATGCTTGAATCCAACTTCATAATTGTGAACCTTAATAAACTTACAATATGTTTGTTGCATTTATATTTTTAATTTTTGTAAAAAATTATTTGTTTGAGTTTTTAATTTACGTATTTTATTTCAATTTCTTCCAATTTTCAAAATTTGCAAAAACTACACAAGTGATTTTTATTTTTTTCTATTTTTATAATCTAATTACTATCAACTAAATATATATTATTTAATATATTAGTTATTAATAAAATATGAATAATTTATTTTAATATTATATTTAATTAAGTCAATTAATTAATTTTATTCAATAATTTATTTAATTTTTTATTTAATTTAATTTAATTTAATAATTATTAATGAAATATAATTAAATTTAAATATCTTCAAAATATATCAATTTTGAACAAAATTTAGATTTAATATATAATTTTTAATTATAAATAAAATCTAATTATAGATTATTTATTTTAATAAAATAAAATAGTTTTTATTACCACTTTATTAATAAATATCTTGTTTCATTTATCTGCAGCCAAAGTTGAACATCCTCATTTCGGTAAAAGCTCAACCAGTTCAAGAGACAGTATAGGGCACTAGAGGAACTGATGCATAAACAGCTCAAGTCTAAGCGTCAAGTATTGCAGCAAATAAGCAGTAGAGCTTAAATAAGCTCAACCAGATCAAAAGAAAGACAAAGGCTAAGACTAACTTGCAGGTTCAGTTGGGCAGCAAGGAAGCATAACGGATCACATTATCTGATAGCAGCAGCAAACATGGACACAATTCTTGACCGGAAGGTTGAACTTTAAAACCTTAATGGTAGAAAAACAAACACCATTTGCAGAAAGTTGCACGAATCACATATAGACGACCAAAATTGTAATTATGTGTAGTAAAGCAACAATCAAATTATCAAGTACAAGTTACAGCAAACACCTTAAGCAGCTAAACATAATTGATCCAAAAAGTCTCTCTGTTTTCTGTCACTTTGAAGAGGAATTCTATATCAAAATCCAAATTATGGATCAGCGTGGTAAGGAGAAATGAACACATTAATGGATCCAAGTAAGAAGACAAGTGCATTTCAGAAGTAAAGAAGTCTGCAAAAGAAAAAATAGATCAAAATGTAATGACAATATAAGAGGTAGAATCATCACCTAAAGTTGCATCTGTAAAACAAAGAAATTAAGCAGCTATTTGTTAGACTGCAAACCATTCCCCCCAAAATATTGCTTCGTTGTTTCACGTGAGAACTCTGCAAATGTCATCCCATCTTTCAACCGTGATGAAAGTGGTGGAACAAGTTTAAGAATTTCACGTGTGAATTCATTCAAGCCTTGATCAAGGTGGTCATTTTCAATATGAGACAAACTATCACCAAAAATGCATTGTTCCACAGCATGATCAGAAATCGAGAAGGTTTTGGTCCATGCAGGTTGCAGAAACATTACAAAGGTTTCTCTGCTTAAATTCTCTAACTTTCTTGGTCTGCAGACACAGTGAAGCTTAGACCGGAGTTTCCCTTTTGATAAGATATCAGCTGATTCCCCAACCTGAATGATGAAACTTTCCGGAGATGTCTTTAACATGAAGACAGAATTCTTGTTGGGATCAAAGATTTGCAAATATGAACACCCATTAGGATAACAACATTCTTGATCACAAGGTAACGAACCTTGAACTTTTCTTATATCATTTGACAAGTAACAAGAAGCAAGAAACATCGGTGCTGTCACAATGGTAAAGATACCATAATCATAATGCCATTGTTGCCATAGATCAGCTCGATTTGCACACAATCTAACTTCATTGGCAACCAAATCTGAACGTTCAACATTACTTAGGTCACTTCTTATTGATTGTTCTTTGTACTTGTTCTTGCCCTTCCCTCTCCCATTTTCTCTGATAACAAAACTATCCAAAGCAGAATGGTAATGTATAAGCCTTCCTTTCGCTGTTCCTGATTCTAACAAGCTCTGTTCCAACACGTTGCCGCCAATAGCTTTGTCACATATTTGTGCAACACGAAGTCCCATGTCCATCATACAAAATCCTAGCTCCTTGAAGATCTCAGATAGATTCCCAAACACATTATCCTGAAATTTTTCGATGTTATAAACATCCATAGAGGCCAAGTTTGAATTCATTGCAGGCCTATCTGTACCTATACAAGAATCCAGAGCTTCATCGTATTTGAGTTGCATAGCAAAAGACGAAACGTTTCTATCCGGATTTTTCAAAGGAACATCACTCCCCAACTTGTGTTCCTGAAAACATTTTTTTTTTCAAAAGCATTATTTATTAAGAAACATCCAAAGTCCTCTGAAGAAATTAGAAAAGAAAAAAGACATCGAACTAGCCTTAAGAAGTTGTTTGCGTTGTTCGGGGTCGAGAAGAGCGAGCTTACGAGCTAAAGGAAGAAGCTTTCGGCGTAGAAGAGAAGCTTTAGGGACAGCAGTGATGGAGAGAAGACCTGGACCTTTGGGCCCTAGGGTTTCCATCAACCTTCTCCTTATTGTCTCCAATCTTTCAAATTCTTCAATTGACTCATTATTAGTCGACTCGTCACCGTTCGAAGGAGATGATAGCAGAATCGAGTCAGAGTAAGTTAGCTCGTACAGTTCTAACACCTCCGCTCCTTCCATCAGTGACGGCGCCATTATATCTCCTCTCAACGACACACTAAGGCAATGGAGTCCGTCGCATATTGTCGAACATAGGCAAAAGGAAGCAGACGAACATGATCTCGCATCGCACGATGTCCAAAGTTTGGGAAAGTGCAAGGAACGATAGCTAGGACGACGACATCGTACGATACCCTTAGCCCAGTTTATACCTTCTTCAATACGAAGGGTGAGATTTGCGTTCAATTATCTTCTCGGTATTTTTAGCATTTAAAATAGAATTTTAGTGATTCAAATTTTGTAGAAATGAAATGTCAATAACTTTAAACTTATATGGTAATAAAAATTTATTGTAATTAACTTCTTTCAGATAACTCTAATTTATAGATAATTTTGATAAGAGTTTTATAGAAAGACTTTAGAAAACTTTGGTTAGAACCTTTGGGAGGTTAGATAAGGTTATTATCAATGTTTTAAAAATCGAACCGGACATTGAATCGATCGAAAGAAAGGTTTAAAGTTTAGATATTCAACTATTAGTGAACTGCTATAAAATCAGTATATAATAAATAAGAAATACAACTTATAAGAATAAGTAAAAATAAAATATTTTATGGAAATAAAAATACACCAATGTCTATTATTATATAATAAATTAATAATAAATAAATATGAGTCTAATATAAATATTAAAATAACAATAAAAATAAAAATTATATTTCTGAAGGAGGTTGTGTTTCATCATCGTTAAAAGCCCCAATTTCTTCAACACTATTTAAAGATTCATAAACAATGATTTCATCTAAAGTATTTACATCAACTTCTTTTACTGTATTAAAATAAATTACAAATTAGTGATGTATGAAATTATTCTCAATTGTAAACTTGTAATACAGTATAATTTTAACTTAAATATGATCAAAATAAGATATGAACTAACCATCAGTAGATGTTCTTAATTCATTCGTTGTAATAAATGCATTTTCTTCATAAATCGTCTTTTCAGGTTCATTATAATCAAGATCAGGCGATGGTTTTTTTTCTTCGATCCAAAAATTAGTATGTTTAATACAATCAATATCAACTAGATCATATATTCTCTTCTTACTAAACGATCTAAATACATAATATAAAAATTATAAAATCAATAATAAAAATAAAAGTATTGAAATAAAATCAAAACTATAAAATAGTAAAATATTTGTTCTTCATTCTCAAATTATAAATAACGTAAACAAGGTCATTAAATCTTTTATATTTTTATTAAAAATAATAACGAAACATGTGTAAAATTAACAGTGTGCGTTGACTGATGAAATATTACTTACATTATGACTTAACTCAATTTAATTTTTAAATTTAAATTAATCCAATTAAACTGACTAATTGATTAAGATAATTATAATATATTATCAATTTTATTAATTTGGATTCAGTTGAAAAATTAAGTACGGTTGATATATTAACAATATTTGATTATATTATGTATATTTTATTGTAATTTTAAATAAATCATATTTAAAAAGAGTTATTTTCAATAATTTTAAATATTTAAAAGTATTTTAATGAATTAAGAGTATTAATCTCTTGCCCTTATATATATATATACGAACTTACGAACTACTTCGTATGAACAAGTTTCATTGTCATGGTTAAGGTTTTAAAACCGGACCGGACCGTCCTGTCTGACAGAAATCGGCCGGTTTTTATACATAAAAGTTATTAGGTAATATCGAACTGGACCACTGACCGGTTCAAAATTTTTCTGATCGGACCAGACAGTCCAGTCTGGTTTTTAAAACCTTGGTTATTATCATATATTCTTGTTGCATCATCTTTCCTAAAATATTGCATTACTTATATAAGTAAGTCATATAGATTAACTAAAACACGTAAATTTTTATGTTGTTTCTTTATTTTCTCGTATATTGCTTCCTTTTTCATAACAATTACTATCAAAATAATTGGTATTATAATAATTGGTATTAAAGCTTATGTTGTCTTTGCAAATCTAAAGTTAGTTGTCATGTTTTTTTATAAGTTTGATATTAGGAAGTTCAATATGCCAAATAATTTCATTTAAGAGCAGTTCTTATTCAATAGAGATGCTCAAGAGCGCTGAAAGAAGCACAAATATTTTAGAAAATTTGAGGACGTCAAACAATAATTTTAGTATAGGGAAGAAGAAATGTGATTTTGTTATAAGTAAGTCACTTAGATTGACTAAAACACGTAAGTTTTTATGTTGTTGTTTCTTTATTTTCTTATATCTTGCTTCCTTTTTCATAACAATTAATATCAAAATAATTGGTATTATAATAATTGGTATTAAAGCTTAGGTTGTTTTTGCAAATCTAGAGTTAGTTGTCAAGATCTTTTTATAAGTTTGATATTAGGAAGTTCAATATGTCTAATAATTTAAGGGATGACAATTTTTAGACTGTGGATCTAAATTTAGTTGTTTTTAATGGGCTGACTCATAGAACAGGCCCAGACTCAGACAAACTTGAGATCCAATTTTTCTAAATAAAACAACATCATTTTACTTAGAAGAGTTGGGCCTCGGGTAAACTTGGGTTTAGGAACCCAGATCTTGATCTAATTAAAAAACATAAATTATTATATATTTTTATTTTAAAAAACTTAGCAGGGTTGGCCCACCATCCCTAAATAATTTCATTTAAGAGCAGTTCTTATTCAACATAGATGCACAAGATTGTTGAAAGGAGCATAAATACTTTTAGAGAATTTTAGGACGTCAAAGAAAGAAAAGGTTCTATCTAGTTGTTGAGCCTGGGTGACGAGGTCCTAAACGAAGTAGTTGATAAACTTCATTGTGGAAACGACTTGAAAGTATCGTAAGAAAATGACTTGAAAGTAAGTATCATAAGAAATCACTTATGAATCATTTATATCAAAAGCAACATTCGTATGCTTTGAGGATGACAAAAAGTACACAAGTGAAAGATCACATTATTAATTTTAATCAAATCATTTTAAATCTCTAAGGTGTCTAGATTAAAAATAAGGATAAGGATTAAGCCATAATTCTTTTATATTCCTTACCTAATTCATATGAAAATTTTGTTGATAACACATTCTATGGTAGAGAGATTATTTATATGAGTGGTGTGAAGGATGTCCCTTCAATATAAGGGATTGAAGAAAAAAAGTCTCAAGCTTATATGAAAGTGGACCAAATGTGGGTCTAGTTGTTGACAAAGGAAGGAATAATGAAAAGAGTTATAAAAACATAAGTAAGTCACAATCTAAATTAAAGAATAAAGTTGTTTGATACTTTAACTATAAAGTTAAAGAGTATTTTAAAAGAAACCGTCCACAACAGAAGAATCAAAATGAGAAAAGGTAAACAAATAGAAAAGCAAATGTGTAGTCTAGGAGAATTCTAGTAAAGAGGACGAAAAAGGCATTAATAATTTAATGATAAGTAATTTTGATTATATAAATTAATGGGTAATAGACACTAGGGTCGTTTATCATATAATTGTCCATAAGAACTGGTGATATTCTTTAAAAAAAATTGAATGATTATAATAGATTCGATGATAATAGAGAGCGCTATCAAAGATAGTGGTTTAGTGTAGATCAAGATGCATGATGAAATTATTAGAACATTGGACTCCTAGCATGTTCCTAAGGTTCAAAAGAATCTAATTTATATGGACACTTTTATTAGACAAAGGTACCAATTTTGTAGTGATGATAGACAACTTAAGGTTAAAAAAGGTGTGTTGACTATGTGAAAGAAAGATTACAGTATTTCATCCATGTCTTAATGGGATAGACAATATAGGATCAATGTTTGTATCTCAATCTTTACGGAAGAAAGTACTATCTTATGGCATATATGGATAAGTCATCTTAGTGAGGAAGAGATGATGAAATTTTATAAGGGGAACTTATTGGAAAATGACAAACATAGGAAGATAGAAATTTGAAAGTTTTATGCTTTTAGTAAAATTTCTAAGGTAATCTTTAAGAATATATTGTTTAAGGAGCAGCATATATTGAGGCAAATATTTGGAAAGGTTATGTCATTGTCAATAGTGAGCAATACGAGTTTAAAGGTAATACTTGAATATCCTAAAACAGATGTTAAAGAAGTTGAAATTTCAAGTTTAGTAGACAAAATAATATTAAGAAAAAGGTATCAACATTATATAATCAAAGATAGAGCTAGAAGAACTATCAAATAACCAACAACATACAGTTGGGGAGACTCGATTGATATGTTTTAACCATCGGCGATATGAATAGAATTATCTTTCAAGAGAATAGGAAAAGTTAGTGAATTTTAATTACACCTAGTTAAATCTTGTTGAAAAAGCCTCACACTTTGAAGGATACTGTTGATGTGTTGATAATGTTGTTGCCTACAAAAAGTTCAAGCATAGCTTGGACTTGGTGAATGTTCACTCAATTGAAGCATTCAGTGGCTTGAATGGCAGAAAATGTTTCTTTATTTAATGTTGATAATTTAAGTCAATGAGAGAAATTGTGAGATAGACTTAAATTTGATGAATAATATAATTATAGAAGATAATCGACACTTAATAAGGTTTAGGATCGACATCGACCTCATACTAGATGGAAAATATTTCTAAAGCAGAACTAAAATGGTGCTAGTGTTAAAAGTAAACTAACATTAGACTTGTGACATATTTTTTTAGGATGCACAAAAATAAAACCTCTTTATTGTTAGAATTCTAATGAAATAGAGTTTCTGTATCATTACACATCTATAAAAATAGTGTTTCAATGACGTTAAGTTTATGTGGAAATAGAATATATAATAAAATTTCACTATAATTAAACTTTTTATATGTAATTGTAGTCTGTAAATAGTTTGGTAAGAGTTTTATAAGGGAGACCTTAAAAGTCCACGGAGAGAATCCTTAGAGAGAACGTTCAAGATGTATAAAGTTGCTACCATTTATTCTTCTTGTATCATCTTTTTCGTAGTAATGAATTATGTCTCCTTGCCCATGAACAAAGGTCATATAAATTGGACTAATTATATAAATTATTGTATTATTGTTTCCTTATTTTCTCCTATGTTGCCTCTATTTTTGTAATAATTGGTATCCAAAAAATTTAAGGAGGTTGAAAGTTCAAGTTCATGAGATAGAACAATGTAAATAAAAAAAACATCAACACGATATAACCAAAGATTGAGCAAAAGGGATCATGAAATTGCTAAGAAGATATAGATAGGGAGACTCAGTCACAGATTCTCTAACTATCGATGATGGGGATATAACTATTTTTCCGGAAATAAGAAAAGTCAAAAGAAAAATAGATAGATGAGGACTATAACGAAAGATGTAAGGCTTTACAAGATCAAGAAATTGACTGCATTTAGTCAAATATTGGAAAAGGTTCACACTTCTGTAAACCTAGTATGAAACTAGTTTGGTAAGGGTTTTATAAAAGACCTTAGAAGACTTTGATGAGAAATTATGGGGAAAAAAAACAACTTTGAAAAGTTTTATAAGGTTATTGTCATTTATTTTTCTTATATTATTTTTCTTACATTAAATTGATCAAATATGTATTTTTTTATTTTCTTCTATATTATTTTTATTTTGGAAATAATTTATATTAAAATAATTTATATTAATTATTTTCTCCTATAATTGATATGAGCTTCATTGTGCGTCACATTACTAGTTTTGTAATTGTTGCTCCATAATCCATTGGAGGCTTTTATTAGACAAATTGAAACGTTCAAATCGTAAATAAAAGAACAGGTATAAATAAAAAGGTCGTTTTCTACCTCAATCGCCTCTTTCACATGCCAATTACACGCCACTTCAGCTTGGCATCACTAACCTCTGGTCAGTGCTGGTAAGTATTCAAGCTAGACTTGTCCCTTTGAATCTCTTAGCCAACCAAATGTCAGTTTCCATTGGAGAAACTTTTTCCAGGCCAAATAGCTTCAGCAATACCCTAAGCTCATCAATCCATTTGTCTGTGCAAGAGTCGTGAACTGAACTCTGGCAACCCTTTTAATGCCTCTGCACGTTGTTCGTATGATGAGTTGTCGAACTGCGCCTGCAGGGATTCAGAAGATGGAAGGCTTGATGTGCCACTCATTGGGTGACGCTCTAAGCTTTCACTTCTAGTTTGTGCAGCTACCAAGTTAGTATTAGTGGAATGGGATTTGGTTAAAACATTGTCCACAACGCACTTGTTCTTTGTAATTGAGCGGTCAGTGCTGTCTCTGGATGAAGAGGAGCATTGTGAAACCTGATTATGGAAATGAGTTTTCAGAAGAAGCCAAAAGGAAAATCGACATCCTTACTAATACGTGTAGCATTGATATAAACATCCAGATACTTTATCCCACGCATTTTACCAACATTGGCTCCAGAGGGAGTTTGTAATACTCTGGCTCTAGCAGGGAATGGAAGAGACACTACGACTTGGATGAGATTATTTAGTACAAAATGCAAGAAGCTGTAGGAAACACAGTTAAGTCGACCCATCGAAATGCAGAAGTTAACAAATTGGTGCACAAAAAACAAACAACAAGAATTCAACAGAAGAAACTGAGAAAGATGACATAATTAGCAAAATGCTTTCCGTTTATCAAAATTTGGTTAGAGATTTTGTACGATGACATTAACAATCAAAATAGCTGTCACCAAGCCCCCATTAGCCTAATTGACGTCATCTTCAGCTCGGTATACCGATGTGGTTTTCTAAACTCTCTCCTGGAACCCTTCTAAATGTCATCGCCTCGTCATTTATCTCATGCTCTTTTTAACAATCTTGTCCATACGTTTCTCTAAATTGGTCACTGGAATTTTAGAAGATAAGTCACTCATCTCAAGTTAAACTGACGAAGTTGGTCAACATCATTCACAAATCTCTTTAGCTGATAGGAATTTCGCAACGTTAACTTCGCCAATGCAATCAACAATTCTAAATGGGCCAAAGAACAAGAAATACAATTTATTCACTGCTCTCCTTTGTATACTTTGTTGCCTATAAGATTGTAATTTAACATAAACCTAGTCACCATTTTCAAATTTTTTGTTAATTCTTTTTCTGTCATAGTTTTGAACCTTATTCATATGGAATTTAATTAACTGCAATGCCTTCTTCTTATCAACAAAAGTTTGATCCACTCTAGTCAAATTAAGTCTCCAGCAAAGTAAGTATACAAGGGTAGTAAGTAATCTTACAAAACTTCAAAAAAGAATAAAAACTAAGGTCATACCTCTATAGAATTAAAGGGAACTATTACAACCATTTATGTAAATAGTCATTACTCAAACATTTTTAAGTAAGTTTCTAAAGTTTTGTTTATTACTTTTTGTTGGGAAAGGAGGTGTCGGTAACGCAGCGGCAACAAACCAACACCACTGTCTCTTTCCCTGTGTGAACAACCACAACTAATCCAGCAAACAACAGCCAACCAACTCACCAATGTGCACAAAAATTAAGCAGCAAGAAATAAATAACACAGGCAATTTTTACGTGGAAAACCTCCCTCA
>JAOTAX010000004.1:12629773-12662259 GCA_025629825.1 Erythroxylum guanchezii | reverse complement strand
TACAGCATTTAAAAACATTAAATGCATATGAATGAGGTAGTTGCAAAATTATTTACTGTCATTTCTTGACAGAAAACCTTTGTTGGCTTATTACTTAACTATAAAAGTGAAACCCACCTTGAAGTCCTTGATTATGGCTTGTTCGAATATACCTTTCCTATTGTGCCTTTTGATTTCCTTTTTAACATAAATACAATTTCCAAATCAATAGGAATTTCCAAATGAGTACCCAAAGAAACTAATGGATAAATTGATCCTAGAGCACTTAAACCCATGCATTTACTAAGCTTTTGAAACCAAAATCCTTCCAAAAATCCAAAGCCTTAAAATGCTCTTACCTCAAATCTTGACCAAATGAAGATATGCTTGGTTCAAAAGAAAACTCTTATCCTCCTCTACCTTTTTCCCTTCTTACACAACACCTAAATCTCTCTAAAAGGCTTAGAAAAGATGGAACCCTAGCTTAACTCTCTTCTTTCCTCTCAACCACCGAAACCTCTCTTCTTTGTCTCTTGGGTTTTGATATTTCACTTCTTCCTTTCCCATTTTCGTTTTTCCCCTCTTTAGGGAAAAGACAACACTTCTTTCTCCCCATTTCACCCTTAATGATTGAGAAAAGCCCACTTTGCCCTTCCTTTAATGCCTTATGGTTTTTAAACTTAAGTGACTTGCCAAAATTGGCCTTACACACTCTCACTACCTTAATACTTCAATGCCCTTAGCCCATGTAATATTATCTTACCCACATTAACATGCTAACTAATCCCAACATACTTTAATCTAGCAAAACCCCAAAAATAGGTTAATCATGCTTATTATAAAAAAAATCAGGGGCCAACAAGATGAGTTTGACTTATATTATAGTTCCAATTACCTAAATTATGTGAATCCGTTATTTCATTGTATATGTTAAAACAATTTATTAAAATAAGTATTCATAATTTTATGATTACTTATTATATTTGGCACTAGTACATATTTAATATAGGACTTTTAATATTAATAATCTTCTAACATATATGTTTACAAACTTAATATTAATAATCTTCTAACATATATGTTTACAAACTTAATATTAATAATCTTCTAACATATATGTTTACAAACATATATGTTCGATCTTAAGTTTACAAATATTTTAGATATGAACCCATAAACCCTAACCCACAACCCGTGATGGAGCTCCTGTGAGACTTATCGGTGAAAAATTAACAATTTATCTTAGGAGCTTAGGAGTCACAACGAGAACTTGTTGTCTTGATTCATAAGTCTTATCTTAGATGTGAAGTAATATTTAACGAACATGAATGATACTAACCTTGGAATCACTGTTTTAAATTAACAGTTTTGCAGAAATGAGTTATGTTGATAGATCTTAGTTGTATAGATGATTATCACCTGATGGTTACATTAATCCTGAATTTGTTGCCAGAGTTGAAGACGACAAAGTCAAAAGACCATGTATAGGGCCTGACACCTACCCAGTGCCGGAAGGTAAAGGAAGTTGGTGACCTGATGACAGGGGAGCCGGTGACCGAAGCCCTGTTTACCAACCACACATTGTCTAACCAAATCCAATTATCTCTTGATATGTTCCTCAAAAAATGTAAGGTTGGGATTGTCGACGGATGGATTCCAGCCTTTTGGTCAATCTGACCAGCAATATTCATCATGGCCAATCATAATAACTTCTTATAATTTGCCTCCATGGATGTATACGAAGGACGTATATATATTATTGATAGTGATTATGCCAGGCCCTTCAAATTCGAAGTATAAAATTGATGTTTTCTTATAACCAATTAGGTTTGAGTGATCTCTCCAACTCGAGTTATAGGTCTGGAAATATGGTTTGTGTTGTTAAGTAAAATTTCCTTCTGTAGCATTGATATACTCCATGATTTCTTCTTGTATAGTTAGACACCATCTGTTGGATGGTTCACATTTCCACATATACCATAGGCTTTCATATATGCCTGCCTTATAGTAATTTTTTTAACAAAAGATTTTAGTTCATCTAAACAATATTCTACGTATAAATTGTTTAACTTATTTACTTGAAGAACATCAATGTAAAAGCCAAATTATTGAATGTTTGCTGCCATAAGCTCAATTAAAATTTTGGCCTTAATGGGAGTCTTTTCACACAATGCTCCACCATTTGCTGCATTTACCAAACTCCTTTCTATAGGTAATAATCCTTTGTAAAAACATTAGATAAGGAGTTTTCTGTGATATTATGATAAGGGCAACTGACACATAACTTCTTAAAGTGCTCCCAATTCTCGTAAAAGGATTCTCCATGATGTTACTTTATCCTACACATCTCTTCCTTATACTAGCTATCTTTGATGTTAGAAGGTACTCTTTTAAAAATAGCCTTTTGATTTCAATCAATATGCTCACACTCTTTATGGGCAGATTGAAAAGCCAATCTTTTGCTGCTTCTTTTAGTGAAAATGGGAAAGCTCTCAACATAATTTGCTTATTCGTCACCCCTATAGGTTTCATATTAAGATAGACCACATCGAGCTCCTTAAGTTGCTTGTGAGCATCCTCTCTAGAATATCATAAAAGTTAGGCAAAAGATGGATTAAGCTAGTATTAAACTCAAAATTAACATGTTCAACAAGATGGATTAGAAAATGTAACGTATAAGGGTATTTAAGTCAAATAAAGTGCAGCTAACTCTCTTGGAGTTCTTAGAGTGGCCATAGTTTCTTCAAATTCAATTCCTTGATGTATTCCTAAAGTTGTTCTAATTTTCCTTCGCAAGCTTTGCAATGTCCTTTCAATCTCTGGATCAAATTGTATTGGGTCTTAATGAGGAGATCTCATTACTATTATACATAAACATAAAAAAAAAACATAAAAATATTAAGAAAAAAAATACAAAAACTAATTATAAACAAATATATATACAAAAAACCATTTAATATCAAAAATAAAAACTGAATCACTTCACTCCCTAATAATAGCACTAAAATTTTTTATGTGTATCGAACATACCAAAAAATAAAACCTAACTCTACATAACTAAATTTGTAGTAGTTGTAAGCAAGGATCGTATCCACAAAGAGTATGTTTAACTTTTGTAATGAATAAACCATTGTTTAGGATTAGGGGTTTGTTAGAATTCAATTAAGAAAAAAAAATAAAACTATTGAAGATAAATAAAATCAAACAGTACAAAATTGATAAAATTAAGCAATGGGTTTGAAATCTAGTTTGTGGTTTAATCTTAACCTTCACTTAAACGTGCACAATCAATTGTTACGTTGTTCTCAGACCTCTCCATAAGACTATTAATCATATATTAACAATAAGCTCTGTTAATCTCAATTTTTTCTTAGGTTTTAACTAACTAAAGCAAGGTCTTTAATTAGGTCTAGCTATCAGACAACCTAGAATTAGCTCTCTAGATTAGTGTGACAATTTGTTACCGGGTTGAGTTTGAGTTTAACCAACTCTCAAGTAAATGTCGTGTAATGCGATCAATTCTACAAAATTGATCCAAAAAAACACTCCTTCTAGAAGTAAAGAAATTAACATTACTAAGGGTCGTTGTGAAGAATAGATTATTCCCCATTATAAAGAAACAAAAAACAACGCTTGGCAAGTTGTTTGTGTGGACAATAATATACGAAACACCAAAGAGAGAAGAACCAATGTTAATTGATAAGTCAAAGGGATATTGCAGAACTTTTGAAGTAATAATACATAACATAACATCACACTGGTCTAGAGGGATTACATATATAAATTTCCCAATAGACTTTAACGTTTAAATGATAAAGTCCTTAACAGTTGAGACAGTTACAACTAGTTGGACAGTTTGCATATTAACTGCCTAAGTAATAAAACAACACACTAATACTACATTCAGTCACACCAAGCAAGACACAAAGTCCAATTGTCCTTGACACCATGCCTAGCTTCATGCAACAAATCATGTCATGCCAGATCATAAATACGAGGAGCTATGCAACTAATGCACTATGCAACGTTGAAGGGTTATTCACCGATGAAGCTTCACTTCCCATCATATAATAGTTACTTCTAGTCATAATAACATATGGTTTGATGATTAGATAGCACCCATAGGAACAAAGGGACCAACGAGACCTTATAAACCTCCCCTACTAAAGGGAGTCGATGTCCTCGTCAGAAAATCGTCCAAATATTTCTTGATCACATCTTTAAATTTCCATAGAGAAGTGCCTTTTTCCCATGTTGCATTTGCTGGATCTTTGCCCTTCCATTTCCCAAAAAATTCAGTTTGTCGATTTTTCTTGTGTTGTCCTAATCATTGATGATAAAAAATCCTTTTGACTTCATCGTCATATTGAACTTGCACATTTGGAGGTGTATGACTTTGTTTGCTCCTCTCTAGTTGTTCATCATCATTATAAAACTTGCACAAGTAACTGACACGGAACGTAAGATGAACTTTCAGCCTTTCAGGTAAGTTAAGCTGATAAGCCACCTTACTAACTTTCTTGATAACCACAAATGGACCATCATATTTTAGAATGAGGCCTTTGTGAGCTAACTTTCCATTAATTTTCTTCCATATTTGAGGTGTTAATTTCAACAGCACCTTGTTGCCCACAACAAAGTCTACTGGAAATCTATGCTTGTTTGCATAATTTTCCATCCTTCGAACAACTTTCAAAAGGCTATCTTTTGCTTCATCTAAGAGTTCCTGTCGATCCCTCATAAATCTATATGTAGCTGGACACTTACCCCCAAGCTACTGTTTGGTGATCTACAAAGGAGTTAGAGGCTAATGTCCCAAGATCACTTCAAATGGACTTTTCCTAGTTGCAAAAGATCGATGAAGATTGTAAGCGAACTATACACTGTCTAAAAGATTTAGCCAATTTTTTTGACTTGCACTCACACAGTGTTGTAAATAATCATCCAACAATGCGTTTATCCTCTTTGTCTACCCATCAATTTGAGGATGATTAGCAATAAAAAAATTTAAGTTTGGCCTCCATTATATTGAATAAGGTTGTCCAAACTTAACTCGTAAATCGTGGATCTCTATTGCTTACCGCATCTGCTAGAACACCAAAGCTTTTAACAACATTTTGGTAAAACAAATCAGTTGTTGTTTCCACTACACATGAGGATCGAACAACCACAACCAACACAGAAGCTTTTCCATATACCTTGGGAAATCCCACAACAAAAGCTATAGATCTTGACATCTGTGGTTTCTCTAGAATGGGGAGTGGCAGGAGTAGTCTTGCCTCTTTTTGCCTCTCCACCTTATCTTGTTGACACACCAAACAAGTTTTACAGTAAGTGTGTGATCATCCTTTTCTACTGGGATGTTTAGCCCGTAAAGAATCGTATGACCCCTTCAACAATTCTCTTCATAATCCACTGAAACTAGGCACATATAATCTGCCTCTTTTTGCCACAAGGAACCCATCAGCAAGACCATACCATTTAGTCACCCCATCTTGCACTTTTTGCACCAATAGATAGTATGTAGTATCGAGCTTTCCCCCTTGTCAAATTCTGTTCATCAAATTTGTCTCAATTTTGGACAAATTATAAAATACGGTTATAATTTCCTTTCGACTAAGTGCATCTACCTCTTGATTGCTTCATCTAGGTTTGTGTTACTAAACAAAGTCATATTCTGCCAAACATTCCTGCCATCTAGCTTGCTTGGCCGATAACTTTTTTTGCACTTTAAAGAAGGTATTCTCCATATTATCTGTTCATGAACATGGGACTCAACAGATACACAAGCCACACCCTTAGGCAATGAACTATTACTACCATTTCCTTCTTATGTGCAAAATATTTATGTTCCATTTCATTCAATTTCCTACTTTCAAAAGCCACAAGATGCCCATCTTGAACCAACACACCTCCAGCTACTTTATTAGATGTATCGATGTGGACTTTGAAGGGAAGCTCAAAGTTAGGTAGCCGAAGTATTGGCTCTAAAGCTATTGCCTATTTAAACTTCTCAAATGCAACCATGCAATGATTTGACCAGTCCCATTTCTTCCCCTTCTTAAGAAGATTTGTGAGTGTCACCTTCTTTGAGAACCCTTCAATAAAGTGACAATACTAATCTGTTAAAACAAGACAAGATCGCAACTCTTGTGCCTTATTCAGTGCTGGCCAATCCAAAATTGCTTTCTTTTTTGAGTCCATCCTCACCTGTCGATTACCTATCAGATGACCGAGGAACTTGATTCAGCCTTAGCAAATTCACATTTCACCATTTTGACGTACAACTTATGTTTTCTCAAGCGATCCAACACCTTTCCAAATGAGAAACATGTTCTACCAAGCTACTACTATAAACAACGATGTCATCTAGATATACCACAGTAAAATCATTCAAGAATTCATACAATACAACATTCATTAAATTGCAGAACATCGCTGGAGCAATTGTTAAATCGAAAGGCATAACCAAAAATTCATATACCCCATATCTTATTACACAAGTGGTTTTCACCTCATCACATTTTGCAATTCTAACATGCCAATAACCAAATCATAAATCTAATTTGGAAAATACAAATGAATTTATTAACCTATCCATTGAGTATTGCATTAATGGAATCAGATACTTGTTCCTCATCGTGACTTTATTCAGTACCCGATAATCCACACACATCTGTAGGGAGCCATCGCTTTCTTTTAGAATAAAACTAGAGTAGCTTTATAAGGTTCCTTGGAGGGTTGAATATATCCTGCCTCCAAAAGTTCCCCCGACTGTTTCCATAATTCTTTCAACTCTATAGGCGACATTCTATAGGGAACTCAGGTAGGAGGTTTCACCCCTGGTTTTAACTCAATACGATGGACTATAGCTCTTCTTGGTGGGAGTTCTTTTGGCAATTTAGAAGGCATTACATCTTTGTAAGACTCTAATAATTCCTCTACTGCATTCAGAACTTTTATGGGTAACCCTTCTTTTACTTCAATCAACGTTGCCAGAAATGTTCCTTACTATGTTTAAGTCCTTTTTCCATAACCATAGCTGAAATAAAAGAAAATTTCTGCTTTCCTTTTTCTTATACACCAATTTGTCCACACTTAATAAACCGAGGGTCGTCCTCTCCCATAAACATTATTCCACTTAAATGTGGATATACAACAATCTTTTTCTTTTGTAAAAAGTCAATTTCGAGAATCAATTCAAAATCATCTGAAGTGATTACCATCATATTGCATTTTGTAGCCCAACCATCTATCGAAAAGACATATTATATGCCATTCTAGCTACATCTCTAGCTTTGGAATTCACTATTTTTAGCCTGTTCAAACTTATGCCCACTTTCAATCCTAATTTCGTGGCCATCCAATCTGTAATAAAAGTGTATGTAGCACTGATATCAATCATTGTAGCTACAAACATCCTACTGATCTGCACTTGCAAATGCCTTAACAAAACATGTGTATTATCTTTCTCTTCCATTAGAGTGTTTAGTAATTAGAGAGGATTAACAAGGGTCGCGAATTCTCCTTCTAGTTCCTTTTCAGTCACCATAGCATTAAGCCTTTCTCTATTTGGACACTCCCTTGCTTAATAAAGACCACTAAAGATATAACAACCAAAAGTTTAATGTTTTTGACCACTAGTAGAAGTACCACCAGTGTTCCCACTCACTTTTGCCTTCCCTTGATCCATTTTTTCAAATTTGGATTCACCACACAATTTGCCATGTCCCCACTTATCTTTGTTTGGATGCAAATTGATTAGCCTATCTGTAGCAGCAGTTGCACTGAGCAAATCTTACACTCCCTGCCTTTATAATTAATTTGTGCCTAGGTTTACAGTCCTGATAGAAAATTGAAGAGTTTTTCTTCTTCAACCTTGTTTCGAATATCCAACATCAAAGAACTGAAATTTTTAATGTAATTTCGAATAGACCCATCTTGCTTCAATTTTCGCAAGTTCTCTTGTACTAACCAGGATGTATTGCAAGGTATAAATTGGTCTTCCAGTTCATGTATAAATGTCTCCTATGTATCAATTATTGGTTGTCCAAGATTCAGATCACAGTTGTTTCTCCCATGCCACCATAATTTGGTGTCTCTAACCAAATACATGCTTGTTAATCGCACTTTGTTGCAATCTGGCACCTTGGCAGCTTCAAGATATTGTTGCATATACAAAATGGAAATTTCCAAAACTTTTGCATCCCTCACCCCATCGAAATGCTTAGGATTTGGTACTTTTGACCTTGTCCATGTTCCACCACCATCTGTGGCACTACGGTGCTTGATGAGATCCAAAGCTTTCTCTATCACTCTCATTCATCTATTTGCTTTTGCTGAAATTGAATCCATTCGACAATAGAATGTCTAAATCACCTCCTCCAAGTGATCCAAATGAGCAAACAAATTTTGTGTTTCATCTTCCAGAATGGTCCCCATGCCATGTTCCAACGTATCCAGCCTTTCCCTAATGGCTTCAAGGTTTTGATTTGCCACCATTGTCACAAACGCAGTCTGTCAAGTAAAGAAAATATCCCAAAAATCTCCAAACAATGCTCTGATATCAACTTGTTACAAGGTTGAGTTTGATTTTAGCCAACTCTCAAGCAAATGCCTTGTAATGCGATCAATTCTGCATAATTAATCTAACATAACACTCCTTCTAGAAGTAACAAAATCAACGTTACCCTTTATTGTGAAGAGTAGATTAATTCCCTATTGTAAAGAAATGAAAAACAATGCCTGACAGTTTATTTATGTGGACAATAATATATGAAACACCAAAGAGAGAACCAATGTTAATTGATAAGGTTCTTTAATTGATAAGCCAACGAGATATTGTAGAACTTTTGAAGTAATAACATAACAACACACTAGTCTGGAGGGATTACATATATAGATTTCCCAATAGACATTAACATTTAAATGATAAGGTCCCTAATAGTAGGGACAGTTACAACTAGTTAGATAGTTTGCATATTAACTGTCTAAGTAATAAAATGACACACCAATACTACAATCGGTCACACCATGCAAAACATAAAGTCCAAATGTCCTTGACGCCATGCCTAGCTTTAAGCAACCAACCATGTCATGCCACATCATAGATATGAGGAGGCATGCATGCAACCAACACACCATGCAATGTCTAAGGGTTGTTCACCAATGAAGCTTCACTTCCCATCATATAATAATTACTTCCAGCTACAATAACAAATGGTTTGATGATTACATAGCACCAAAAGGAACAAAGGGACTAAAGGAGTCACATGATTCTCCATGGGCAGGACATCCCTTTAGAGAAAAGATTATTACACTCCTATCCAGATCTTATGTTTGACCATTGGTGGAGAAGGATATCGAGACTTACTAAAAAACTTGTTTTGTGTGTCAACAAGATAAGGTGGAGAGGCAAAAGGAGGTAGGACTACTCCATCCACTCCCCATTTCGGAAAAACCATAGGTGTCGACATCTATGAATTTTGTTGTGAGATTTCTGAAGGTAAATGGCAAAGCTTTAGTGTTGGTTATGGTTGATCAGTTCTCTAAGTATGTTGTTTTATGGCTGCACCATCCTTGTATACAATGGAAATAACGTCTGATTTGTTTTACTGAAATGTTGTTAAACACTTTGGTGTTCCAGTAGATGTGGTGAGCGATAGAGATCCATGATTTACATGCCGATTTTGGATAGCCTTATTCAATATGATGAGTGCTGAACTTAAATTTTCTACTGTGAATCATCCTCAAACTAATGGGCAGATGAAAGGGATAAAGGCACTATTGGAGGATTATTTATGACACTGTGTGAGTGCAAATCATAAAAATTGGCTAAATCTTTTAGACAGTGCACAGTTTGTTTACAATCTTCATCGATCTTCTGTAACCAGGAAAAGTCCATTTGAAGTGATCTTGGGACATCAACCTCTAACTCCTTTGGAGATCACCAAATAGTAGCTTGGGGGTAAGTGCCCCGCTGCATATAAATTCATGAGGGACCATCAGGAACTCTTGCATGAAGAAAAAGATAGCCTTTGGAACGTTGTTCGAAGCATGGAAAAGTATGCGAACAAGCATGGACTTCCAATAAACTTTGTTGTGGGCGTCAAGGTGCTGCTAAAATTAACACCTTAGATATGGAAGAAAATCAGTGCAAATTTGGCTCACAAAGGCCTCATTCCGAAATATGATGGTGCATTTGAGGTTATCAAGAAATTGGTAAGGTGGCTTATCAACTTAACTTAACTAAAAGGTTGAAAGTTCATCTTACATTCCATGTGAGTTACTTACACAGGTTTTATCATGATGATGAGGAACCGGAGAGGAGAAAACAGAGGTGTGCACCTCCAAATGTGCAAGTTCAAAATGATAATGAAGTCAAAAGGATTCTTGATCATCAACGATTAGGACAACATAAGAAAAATCGACGGACTAAATTTCTTATGAAATGGAAGGGCAAAGAAGTAACAAATGCAATATGGGAAAAGGAAACTTCTCTATGGAAATTTAAAGATGTGATCAAGAAATATTTGGATGATCTTCAGACGAGGACATCAGCTCCTATTGGTGGGGGAGGTTTGTAAGGTCCCTTTGTTCCTTTGGGTGCTATTTAATTATCAAACTATATATCATTACAACTTGAAGTAATTATTATATGATGGGAAGTGAAGCTTCATTGGTGAACAACCTTTGAACGTTGCATGGTGCGTTGGTTGCATGGATCCTTATATTTGTGATATGGCATGAAATGATTGGTTGCATAAAGCTAGGCATGGCATCAAGGGCATCTAGATTTTATGTCTTGTATGGTGTGATTAAATGTAGTATTGGTGTGTCATTTTATTACTTAGACAGTTAATGTGCAAACTATTTAACTGGTTGTAATTGTCTCAACTGTTAAGGACCTTATCATTTCAACATTAATGTCTATTGGGAAATCTATATATGTAATCCCTCCAGACCAATGTGATGTTATGTTATGTATTTGACAACGTGTCGTAACACTAGTCAAAATAAAATAACTAGACTACTACTATAGTAGTGGTGAGTCTAGGTCGATCCCACAGAGTGTGGTGCAAAGTTTATGAAATGAAATAATCAATATTTAGGTTTTGGGGGGTTTTGGATTTTTTAAACAAGAAAATGAAATGAAACTAGAATAATAAAAACAAATTAAAGCAAAATGTGAAAAATGATAAAAGTGGGAAATTCAGTAGGGACCCGGTTCTTTGGTTTAATCTCAGTCTACACCCTAATTAAGCATATTTCATTTATTTGTTTTTCTCAAAGCTCTCCTAGCAACTATTTATCGTGGGTTAATAATTAACCCGAGTTTTCACTTGGGTTTTGTTTAATCAAGAGACGATCGTTAATTAAAGCTAATCATCGAA
Organism: Erythroxylum guanchezii; assembly: GCA_025629825.1. Lineage (NCBI taxonomy): Eukaryota > Viridiplantae > Streptophyta > Magnoliopsida > Malpighiales > Erythroxylaceae > Erythroxylum > Erythroxylum guanchezii. The sequence goes on along the minus strand of JAOTAX010000004.1, from coordinate 12,650,887 downwards.
TAAACTAGGATACGTTCTCTATATTTAATTAGGCAGTAGCATTACGAATTAGGAAAATCAATTAATCAAGGCAACAATCACATACGATGCGTCATTTAACCTAGGTCATGTCATCCGTAATGATTACGAATCATTAGTCGCTACACATAAATTTCAATGTAACAATTACGAATTATATCGAAATTCTAGCAATGGGTTTGCAAATAAATGATTCAATGAGCACATTAAAATCATCTTTTCACAATACCCAATGGATTCATACATAAATAACCAAACAATAACGAAAATATGATTATCCATACATAACACCCAAATCAATTAACATAGGATAACACTATCAATTTCTAATAAGAGAAAGAAACAACAAAAACAGTAAAATACATTCAACCCGGGTCGTCGGCATCGATGTCACCTCTGAACTGATGTCGGGATTATTAAGTCAAGAAGACTTCACTTCTTCTATTAATTTTGATGAAAATCAAATAATAATAATCATAGAAGTGTGTGAATTATTTTAATGAATTTGTTAAGTGCACAGATAAATGTAAGTGACACAAATCGTCAAAACAATACGATACTTAAGTAAAGCTGAATAAGACAAAGCGCCTAAGATGGATCAGACGAAGTGCGAAGTGCTTAGTCTAAGACACCAGACGAAGCATATGAATCTATACAAGACGATGTAATTGATAAATGTTCTAGAACGTCAGTTAGTTGGAGTTGGTTACAGGACTCAACTAATAATGGTTTTTATAAGACTTTACAAGTAGATTTCTCAAAGAAGACCGTTGAAGATTTAGGTTATAAATACATATACAAGAGAAAAGAAAATCTGATTGCACAAGAACATATTTAGAGAAATTCTGTATTCAAATGCTCAAGGGCTTATGTAGTGAAAAAGTATTTTGAGAAAAGAAAGAAAGAAAGAGAGTAAATACATCTGTATCGTGAAGCTTAAAACAATATCTTGTCAATCGAAAGAAAGGCTAGAGTCTGGAGAGGCTAAGGAAGCAGATAAAGAATACTTTGTGAGAGAGACCTAAGGAGGCTCTGCAAGTGTAGAAATAATACTTGTAACGTTGAAGGATGTAGTGAAATCTCAGTCAAACTCTGAGGACTGGACATAGCCTAAAGTTAAGGGTGAACCAGTATAAATCGCGGTGTCATATTCTCTAACTCTTATCTCTTTAATTTTCTAGTTGTTAGAAGAATAGATACTAATTTTCGCTATTGCATTACTCATCAAATTAAGTGAATTGTTTTGTAATCATCTGAATTTGTAAAGAAAATCAAGAAGATCTTAAAGATTAATATCCCTTTCTTGTGTATTTTACATATTATACGTGATTTCTATATTAACAAGTGATTTATTTCAGGGATGTCTAACCCTCCATGGGTCTCTCAAGAAAATGTTTCAGCCCTATGAAAATTGTCCCACCCGAAGCCCCCTATAGTGCCTCCACTCTTTTGTTTTCTCTCTAACCACGCTGCTGTTCACTGATGTGACGAATTAACATTGTGGCCACACTACTATTCACACCTTAACCCTCGTTGATGTTTTTGCTGCTACTCTGTACTTCGTTAAATCACATCACACATAAACACAACGTTTGTGTGAAACGCAGATGTTGTTTTCTCTCCATACTGTTGTCGTTTTGGTCTCTTCCATCTGTTACATACTGCGTCGTTTTACTGTTGACTTCCTTCTTATGTTGCTGCATGGATTGTCATTTTAATGCATTTGTTGCTTGATTGTGGACTGCTGGAGTTTTAATAATCTCCACATAATTAACACAATTACATTAGTCCATTAAGCTTTAAAAAATTGTTTAACTTAGGCCAATTTTACAGTAAAATTCAGAATAAATAATTTTGGTGTTTTAATTAATAAAATATGATTAATCATGACCAAATGTGTAGTAAAATAATTATATAGACTAAGTTTAGGAGGATAAAATATGTAATATTTTCCACTTATCAAATTCTCCCACACTTAGCTTTTGGCAGTCTTCGGGCAAAACATTAAAATTAAGCTCATAGATCCAAAAACATTGACTCATTTTCCATATGTTGCAAGAGTACATAATCATAAACAAAGACGAATTACTTTCAAAAATCATAGCAAGAACTTAGCATTCCAAGCTTTTACTTATGATCAATCAACATTCATCATCTTCAAAAACTGAGCAAACTAATGGTGAAACAAATGCAACACTCAATATGACATCAACTACACATGTTCACACTCATACAAAACTGGGTACCGTTAGCTAAGACGAATTCAACACTTATATTTCACAACTCATTTCAGCTCTCAGATACAAACCACATGAAGTATATACATATTCGAAGGGATCACTCATACAATTTAAGCCAACAATAAATTGAAACCACAAAAGTGAACCTTCCAAGCCAACATTTGCCTCATATTTAACATACTCAAATATCACATTCTTATCAACTCTACGAATATGCATTAATTATGAATAACTTTGCAAACTCATATGCACTTCCTCCTTGATAAATTTATTTAAATAAAAATTTTCATTCTTTTTCTTTTTCTTTCTTTCATTCTTTTTCATTTTCATTTCATTTCTTTTCTTGTGCTTTTCTCTTTTCTCTTTTCTCTCTTTACCCTTTTTTTAACATTAAAAGAAACAATATTAACATGGGAATTTCAATGATAAAACATAACAAAACATCCCAACATTAACCAAGCCACACATATGTACACCCCCACACTTACACTTTTGCACATCCACAAACTCACCAATCACAAATGTTCCACTAGCTTTATAGCTTGGGTAGGGGATAGGTAAATTTCCAAATTGTAAATTAAAACCTCTTATCCTGCAAGTATATAGATCAAATATCGCAGTATAGATAGGTATTGTCCCACAGGGATTGGTTAGTCACCAAACTGGTCCAAATTTTGTTTTTTTTTTCAGAAAACTCAAATAATTAGATTTGAAAGATACAAAATATAAAAATTAAAAGTCATACATACACAATTTAGGGTAGTCACAAAAGTAAGAACACAAATTTAGAAAATGGTGAATCAAAGTATCAATTTAACAACTTAGGATTGTCATTACCTAACTATGTATTCTCTCGCTTTAGCAATGTTCATTATGTTTAATCCGAAATTTCCTATTATCCTAGTTCTTTCACTATCATTACTTAAACCAAATAAGCCCTGTTTAATGATGTAAATGAATTATGTAAGCTCTCACTTCCCATTTTTCACTTAACTATTAAAAGGATATGAACAGATTTTTGGAAAGCTACTTTTCCATTCAAGAGCTCTCTCCAAATGGCAAGATAACTTGATATATGATGTGTTCTTGGTGTAAGCCCACTCTTATGGAACTTACTAACATATTTCTTAACTTCATATCTCTACGGGAGCTAAATATGGACAGCCATATACCATAAGCATCAAACACATCCACAACATTGAATAAAGTGAGATACTACATAGTTTAGGCAATAACAACCCTAATAACTACTTAGAAATCCATCAAAATCTCATCCAACATGTTCATAACATATTCATACATCCTTATCAATCAACAAAATACAACAAAGAAGCAAGAAAAGAGAAGAAGTAAGGCTTATATGTTGAAGAGCAAAGCTGGAATTATATGGTGGCAGCTTTGTCTCCTTGAAATCCTTTGATTCTACCTTGAATTCTCTTGTTGATTCTCTCAAAAATGCGTTCTTCTCTCCCTTCGATTTTTTTTCACAACCTCCTCTTTTCTAAGGTTTAAAATTGAGTTTTTATACCCCATTTAATGCTTAAAATGACATAGGAAGGAGGAAGTTGGCAATTGGAATTTTCCAAAAAACTCTATTTTCTGTCTTGACTTCAATCCGTGATATCTTATTGATTTCTTATCCAAATTGGGTCGTTATTTCACCAATTTGAAAATGAATTTCTCCTATTTCTTTTGGATCAAAAACACAAAATATACAATAAGAATTTTATCTTTCGAAAGCTTAACATTGGTGATAGGTCGGCCTAGGAAACACTACAAAAAGCAATACAATCTTCGACGTTTTGTTAATAAAATGGAGCAGATTGTAAAGACTTTTTGTGACATTTAAAAAACATCACGAAAAGTAACGTCGCAGATTTGTGACATCTTTTATGATGTTTTTTAATTAAAACGTCACAAAATAACTTCAGCAACGTTTTGTTGAAAAAAATGTCACTGAAGCCTTCAGCAACAAATTAATTAAAACTATCGTTTTGGTTTCATTTTACAATTTTTTTTGTTTACGGCTGCTTCCTCACTACTACCTTTCTCTCTTTCCCTAGTCCTTCAAATCTCCCTCTCAAATTCACCCCTGGTCCTCTATGCTCGTAGTTCTAGAGGTATGCTCCAATGCCTACTGCTCTATTTTCATTGTATTTGCTAAAGTTCTAACCTTTCTCTAATTATTTGTTTCATGCTAGTTCCTGGAAAATGTTTTTCTTATAGCACGATAGGTGCTCGATGAAATGCTTTTTCTGCCTTTTCCTTGGTTCTCTTCTTTCTTGCGTGCTTTTTTTTTTTTTTGTTCTCACCACCATACATGAGATAGTCGCCTGCGTCAGGTTTCCTAGTGTTGTGCGTCCAATCTCCTTCGCATGCGTCAGGTTTTCTTCAAATGCAGCAGCTACCGCGTGCATTCCCCCTTGAAGCTGTGGCGTCTAGGTGTTTCTTCATGCGTCAGGTCTCTTCGTCTGTCCAACCTCCCCTAAATTAAAACCTAGCCTTAAAACGTTATTTTTTCTCCCTCGAAAACATCCTCTAGTCCACTGCCTATTTTTTTAAAGTCTCATGTGTTGCAGTTTCATATAGCAGTAGTTAGGGAAATCCTTGTAAATACGATGTTGGCTATCTCTCAAACAAAACCAGCAACAACGTATCTTCCTCTTTCAAACTGGGCAAAGGCCAAGTCTCAATGGAATTTCCCAAACATTCTGAGCTTGAGGGCATTGCTCTCCAACTCCAAGTCTAACTCCAACTTCCCTCTCATAAGCAGAATCATAGTTTAAAGTAAAATAGCTTTATCTCTCTCTCTTTCACTCTCTCATTTACTCTTATCCTATTTTTGAGTATAATCCGTGATTTCCTAGTTCTTGTTGTTGCTTGTTATCTTTCATCTTAGTGATTCCAAGCCTTAAATCATGAAAAAAGGTTGCAAATTTAATGAATTAAGAAGATACCTAAAGGTGGGCATGGAGTTATCGCTTTTGGTGATTGATCTTAGGACCATGAAAGTCTCTAATGCCCTAGCTAACCTCACCTTCTTGAAGGGAGAGTGCAGCTTTAGGCTAATACTGTGAAAGAAAATCAGATGATGATTTTAGAGTATTTTAGGATACCATATAGCAGTATGGAAGCTGAACATTCTAGATATACCTAAGATTTTACAAACTTATTTATGTTGTTCAAGTGTTTGAATGACCTTATTCATAAGTTTTTTAGGCTTTTTTGATCTGAATATATAAGAAAATATCGCCTTACTAGATAGTGTCACCACTTTTTAACTATTTCGATAATAGCATATGTCCCTAATATATACTGATGTTGCTTGCAATCTTGCAAATGTCTTCTTGTTGAAGAATGTTATCAAGTGAACTGCCAATAAAAGATAGTCACTTTGGAAGCATCGATAGCAACATTGAATAAATATATTATTCAATGAAACAAATTATATGGTAAGTTTGGTTTAGAGTTCACTAATATATACAATAATCCATGTATTCACTAAGAATAATACATTCATAAAGTTGACTCTTTGGTATTCAGCTCTAGGAGATATAATATTGGTCTTGTTTGGAATTCTGGGAGAGCAAGAGGGTTTTATTGGGTTTTTTCTTTTCGATTTTGATATAAAGGTTGAAGTTTGAGTGTGCATTTCAAGTGTTGAAATTTGGGTTTTCGGCAAATTCAAGGATTATGGAATTCTCCTGGGGGGATAGAAGTGTTGTCTGGATATTTTATGTATGAGGGGTTTTGGTACTAAGAATAGGATTGAACTTTGATCTTTAACGAAGGTAGTTCTTTTTGTATTAGAAGGGCAGTTGATGGTGTGCTTCTGATTACATATTGGGATTTTAAAATGGATGAATCTCACCCCAGCTCGACTTCGATGCCACCTTTCCTCATAAAGACTTACGAGATGGTGGGTGATCCTTCTACAGATTCAATTGTGTCATGGAGTGGGAGCAATAAGAGCTTTACTGTCTGGAATCCACCAGACTTTGCAAGGGATTTGCTCCTAAGATTTTTCAAACAGAATAACTTTTTAAGCTTTATCAATCAGCTCAACACATATGTAAGTCAAATCGTCCTCCTGATACCTCTCTTTCTTTCTTTCTATTTAATAAATTTTTCTTGTTTACACTTTTCTGTATGGTATTATGTGTGGGTCTTTGCTTTGCTTTCGTTCTTTGGAGGGGGGGGGGGGTATGTTGAATGTGTTGTTTGTGTTTCCTATAGAGTTTTAAGAAAGTCGATCCTGAAAAATGGGAGTTTACCAACGAGGATTTTATCAGAGATCAACCACACTTATTGAAGAACATCCACAGAAGAACCACACTGTTGTTACATTATGAATGCATTATAGCCTATTGTTCATTTTTGTTGTTCTGCGATTTAATTTGCTCTAACACTTATGAATTGTTCACTTGAGACTACATCTTTGGATATGTTTCATTTATAACACCAACTTATGATGAATTGAACTTATTGTTTGGTGCTTTATGATTTCTTTTCAAATATTTAGATTTGCTTAACATGTGCTAGTTCTGTTGGGGTGAATACTTCCATCTTCAACTTGCATATCATTTGCGTTGGGATTAAAAACTTTCCATGAGGAGCAGTCCCTCTCATATGGAAATTTTTTCTTTTCTTTTTGGTGCTTCCATGAAGACTTTTGTTGTTCTTTTCACTTCTTTTTGTTGTTGCACAAATTTAAACACAGTAATTTACGATTTATTTTATATGATTGCTTTACTGTTTCTGTATGTTATGTGCCTTATGATTGTAGTTGCTAAGTGAAGCTGTGGTTAGTCATGCACTTGAAGCTCCACAGCTGCGTGAATGGATTGAAGTGGCCACTGTTGTTGGGAATCCTAATACTTTGCTTTCAACTTTGGTTAGTCATGTACTTGAAGCTCCACAGCTACTATTGGTGAAGACATAGTGTCAGCTTGTAGTAATCAAAAGGAGCACAAGAAAAGTCGGAAGTCTAATTCATTTAAGGAAGAAGTTTCAAAACATATCCAGTGTATTATGACATGTTTGCGAATTGCAATTAGTGTATTTTGATATTAACTAGTGTATTTTGATATTAATTAGTGTATTATGATATGTTTGCGAATTGTAATTAAATAATACATTGTCTGTAGGTATGAAATTCTTGTGATACATGAATAATTATTAAAATTAATAATATATTAAAAAATTGAAGAATTATTAAATAAATAAAATTTGTAAATAATATTGAATAGTTATTAAACAAATAAGATTAAAAATTTGTATTTTAAAAATTATTATTAAAATTAAAAAATTATTAAATTAATATGATTTTCTAAAAAATGGAAAAAATAATCCTTCACATTTTGCGACATTTTAAAAACGTCGTGGAATGTTAGATAATCTGTTGCAGATTGCCCAAACTTTTAGTGACGTTTTTATAAACGTCGCGGAATGTCATTGGTTTCTATGACGTTTTACATAAAATGTCACAGAAATCTTTTGTCTACACCACATTCCGCGATGTTTTTTTTGACGATTTTGGACATCCTGTGACGTTTTTAAAACGTCGCAAAATGCCTTGTTTTCTTATAGTGAAAATTCGAGCTTTCCTTTGGGTCACATGACTTGGTTCTTCTATCCTTCCATCCCTCAAAACCATCTTCAAACCTATTGATTAACAAAAAAATTAATCACATAATCATGCCCAAAACGCATGCAATTCATACTAACATAATGTAAGAAAAAGACGTGCAACAATGTCATGCAAAACCTAACTTAAAGACCTAATTCACACACATTCATGCATATTTACATACATTCATACATAATCATGCAATTATATGAAACTAAGACAAAACATAAGCTAAACAAGTTAACAACAATCAATTTGTCAAAATCAACTAACAAATTATCCTAAGAAAAGTATGTACAATTGCCACCTACTAGTAGGACATTTGGTTAAGTATGAAGCATGTAATATGGTTGATACGAAAAGAAAGACTAATAAGGCTCAAATGGCTTACCAAAAAGAAAATCATATAATGGGTAGGCTATTTGGTTGATGTAGTTCGAAAAAGCAAAGAATGCCTAATCATATCCATGTTAATGAAAGTGATAAAAAATGTGGTCTCAAATAGAAATTCAAGGCAAAATCAGGACATACATGTTATAAAGGTCACATATTATCAAAAGACAATGAGGCTGATGTGAATGTGTCAGTCAAATAAGGCTTAAAATCTCATCGACTTTGTCTACCACTAATCACTACTCTTCTAAAGATGACACATTTCGACTAATCACAAGAGAAAAAATACATGCTAAAGTTGCTATGAAATTCTCTAGTTAATTCACACTCTAATCATGACTATATAATCCCAAAATCAACAAAAAAGAGAAAATGTTTGTTTTATTTGTTTTATTCTTTTTCTCATTTTGATTGAAAACTTAAAACAAGCAAGAAACAATCCAACAAAGAACACAATTGCATATAAAAAGAAATGCAAAAATATAAAGAAAAGAATTTTACTTCCTTTGGGTTGCCTCCCAAGAAGCGCCTTTATTTAGGGTCACTGGCTCGACTCCAAGTTTCCTACTCATGTGACAAAATTGTGATCTTCAAGTGTCACATGCGGCTTCTCCACTTGAGGTTCTTTAGGATAGGGTCTCAGTTGATGATCTGTCATATTCAGCATCTTCCCTATCCTCTGACTTTCAATCTTGATTTAGTCCAAGCACTCTGGAAAGATCTCAAACGTCTCTTCACCTTTTTCTTCCTCATTTAATTCCTCCAATCTACTATGTAAAGGTGAAGAGTTAGTCTCAAAAATAATCATGAACTCAGTACTCACCTCCGAGCTAAATGATAAAGCTTTTTTTGCCTCGAGCTCCTCCTCAACTTCTTCGACATAAGCAATTCGTTGAGGATTGACCTCAAAATTCTCAAGCTCCTCATCACTTTGTAAAGTTCCCGCACAAACGTCTATTGGGTACATCTTGGGTTGATACAGCTGCTCCTCTTCGCTTTGCAGTTCTAGATGATTGATATCTCCCCATCGAGGCAATACACCTTGCTAGAATTACAGAGCATCCTGTCAGATTTGCTGTACACCTTATTGAAACAACTATTACATATTTTGTTGGAACTGCTGCATATCTTGTTGAATTTGAAGATTGTTAGCAACCATAATATTGAGCAATTCTTCTAGAGATGTACCTGAGTCGTGTTGGCGCTCCGAATCTTAAGCGCTAGACCATGTATTTTGTGGGAATTACCCTCCATCCTGCTGGAATTGTAGAGTATTATGCTGGAATTGCGAAGTATTAACATTCATAATATTAATCAACTCTTCCAGAGATGGATTAAAGTCGTGATAGGAAGCTTCTAGTCTGTATGAGAATTATTGTGCATCCTGCAAACTATTGTGGAAGTAATTCTAATGATTATCCCATCCATAAAAAATGTTAGGTTGATCAGTCCAAACATTGTTATAGGATTGAGAATATAAGTTACGAAAGAAATTACTTCCATCCATATCGAAAAGAAATTTAATCACAAACAAGAAACAAAAAATGAAAAGATCATGAAATAAATAAAAGGAAATCAATTACGAACAAATATATACAAAACACCAATTAAATCACAAACAAAAACTAAAACATCACACTCCCTGGCAACAGCACTAAAAATTGACAGCGCGTCATAACGCTAGCCAGAATAAAATATCTAGACTACTACTATAGCAGTGGTGAGTCTAGGTCGATCCTACAAAGAGTGTGTGTAAAGTTTACGAAATGAAATTAATCAGTGTTTAGGTTTGGGGAGGTTTTGCATTTTTCAAACAAGAAAATAAAATGAAACTATACTAATAAAAACAAATTAAAGAAAACATGCAAAAAATGATAAAAGTGGGGAAATCAGTAAGGACCTGGTTCTTTGGTTCAATCTCATCCTACACCCTAATTAAGCATATTTCATTGATTTGTTTTACTCAAACCTCTTATAGCAACTATTAATTGTGGGTTAATAATTAACTCGAGTTTTCCCTTAGGTTTTGTTTAATCAAGATACGATCGTTAATTAGACCTAACCACCAAATAACCTAGGATATGATCTCTAGATTTAATTAGGTAGTAGCATTACGAATTAGGAAAACTGATTAATCACGTCAACAACCATATACAATGCGTCATTTAACCTAGGTCATATTATCCTTAATGATTATCACTAGTCACTACACATGAATTTCAACGTAACAATTACGAATTATATCGAAATTCTAGTAATGGGTTTGCAAATAAACGATTTAATGAACGTATTAAAATCACTTTTCATAATACCCAATGGGTTTATACACAAATAACCTATGTTGTCATTTCGGTCTCTTCCAGCTACTACATACTACGTTGTTTTGTTGATAGCTTCCTCCTTACGCTGTTGTATAAACTGTCGTTTTAATGCATGTGGTGCTTGATTGTCGACTGCTATAGTTTTAATTATCTCCACATAATTAACATAATTACCTCAGTCCATTAAGCTTTAAAAAATACTTCAACTTAGGCCAATTTTAAAGTAAAATTTAGAATAAATAATTTTGGGTTTTAACTAATAAAATATGAATAATCATGCCCAAATGTATAATAAAAATAATTATATGGACTAAGTTTAGGACGACAAAAGATGTAATATTTGACACTTATTAGTATTATTGATTCAAAAGTTCTGCAATATCCCTTTAACATATCAATTAACGTGGTTTCTTCCCTCTTTGGTGTTTCATATATTATTGTCCACACAAATAACTTGTCAAGTGTTTTTTTTCGTTTCTTTATAGTGGGAAATTAATCTATTCTTCACAACATTCCTTGGTAACGTTGATTTTGTTACTTCTAGAAGAAGTGTTTCATTGGATCAATTATGCATAATTGATCTCATTACAGGGCATTTACTTGAGAGTTGGCTAAACTCAAATTTAACCCTGTAGAAAAACAATTTAATCTAGGTAACAACCACATAATTTCGGGTCATTTAACCTATGTTACGTTATCCCTCATTGATCATAGCGTGCCGTAGCACAACTCAAAACAAACTAGACCTACACTGTAACATTGGTGAGTCTAGTTTGATCACATAGAGAGTGTTCAGTTAGCTTTTATTATGAAAATAGTTGGTGTTTAGTTTATGGGGGGTTTGTTTGGTTTATCAAACAAGAAAAAAAATGAAACTAAACTAACAAGAGTAAATAAAAGAAAACATGTAAAATGATGAAAGTGATGAATTCATTAGGAATTTGTTTCTTTGGTTAAATCTCGACCTATACCCAATTAAACATATTTCATTGATTTGTTGTTCTCAAACCTCTCCTAGCAACGATTTGTCTTAGATTAATAATAAGATCTGTTAATCCCGATTTTCCCTTAAGTAAGAGACGCTCATTAATGAAACCGAGTCACCAAACAACCTAGGATACGATCTCTAGATTTAACTGGATAGCTGCATTATAAATTAGGAAAACAGACCAATCTGAGCAATAACTATATATGCTCGGGTCATTTAACTTAAGTTATGTTATCCCTAATGATTATGAACCATTAGTTGCTACAAATGAATCTTAAATATAATAATTACAGATTATATTGAAACTTTAGCTATGGGTTAATACACAAATAATCGAACTATAACGAGAATATGATTATTCATACATAAAACCCAAATCCATATGCATAGAATAACACAATCAGTTCCTGAAGAGAGAAAAAAAACAACAAATATAAAAAAGAAATTCTTAACTGGGTCATTAGTGTCGATGTCACCTCCGAACTGGCATCGGAATGTCTAGCTCTCCATGTGGTCTCCAAAGGATAAGAGGTTTGCCCCTCTTCCTCATCTTCTAGCCAAACTTCACTCTCGATTTTTGCCTAGCTGAAAACACCAAACTTTTCATATCCTTCGTTCATCACCAAAATGTTGTTGTTATATGAAGATGTAGGGTTTCGGGGTGATATGGCAAGGTCTCATGTGACATAGGCTATCACACCCGTGAGTGTGTGTGTCATAGTGGTTACACAACTTCTCATAGCTGTGAGAAGTGTTGCATGGCTGTGAGCATGCTTCATCTCCTTTCTTTTATGCTTTATCTTGTCTTCTTCTTTTAATCTTCTTCTTCTTCTTGCACCATGAAGAAAAGTGAGATTGATTCTTTATAAAACGACTCAATTATAATGCTTTCAACTCACTTTAGCTTCTATGCTTCTGAATTGAGCCTAAAATCATATATGAGTCAAAGTGAGTATCTTAAGCATTTTCATATCATTAATCGCTAAGTGTTATGTAATAAATTTATAATCAATTAAGCACATATCACTCATAATTAACGACCATTTTTTTACCACAAGTGTTACAAATGATAAGTATTGCAATCTAGATTCGAGCGATTAGTTCATACATGAATAATCTATTTGAGATATCTAAATTATTAATACATAAATCCTAAAAATATTAATCATAGAATAACATAATCAAGTACAAAATAGAGTAAGAGTATGAACAACACTACTAGATTAATAAATGCCTAAATATGTTTGTCAACCTTGATAACCCCTCTGAATTTGAAGGATGAAGTTGAGCTCTTCATAGCTCTCTAAATGGTAAGAAATATGCCCCCTTTCATCTCTATAAAGTCCTCATGCCTCCTTTAACCTCTTAAATGCCCTTTTATAGTAAAAACTAGGGTTTTGTCACAATATAAAGTCAAATACACAAGTATGTGGGTGATCTCGTGTATGAAATTTCAAGAATCATAAACTTACACATTCATAATGACATACTTCTAGTGAGTTAAACAGTCCCATATATGGCCGTGTAGGTTGCAATAACCTCATTTCTTTCATTCTTTACGCTATCTTCACCTTAATTCATCTCCTTCTTAGTCCAAAAAGGTAAATAAGATTAAACATCATTAGAACGACTCCAAAGATATGTTTTTTAGCTCATTGTGGTTTTTATTCCTCCAACTTGTACCTAAAACAAAATATAAACCTGAATAAGTATCTTAAGTACAACATAACATTAATCACTAAGCATTAAGGAGTAAATATATAGTCAATCAAGCAATTATCATATGTTTTATATTATTTAATAATGTTCTTTCAAGTGAGGTATCATAACTAAAAGGTGACGGATTATAAACTTTAAGCCCACTCTTACCATAGTTTTCAATAGATCAACTTATAACTCCTCTTGCTTGGTTCTTAATATCTTTTTATAATTGTAGAGTATAAAACCTAGAAATGTTATCTTTTAGTTATATACTAATAAAATTATTGGTTATATGTAATAAATTGAAATTTTTATATTTTGAATAAAGTATTTAATGGCACAAATCAACTATCTGCTTTAATGTACTCAAACCAATAACTTCTTGAATTAGAAGATTCTTAGAGGAGTTGCATCACCAATTAAATTACATTTTTAAAAAATATAACAGTGAAAGAGGCTACATCAATATAGGAAATCATAACATGACATTTTAACAAATATAACCAACCCCTATTTATGCATACCCCCACACTTAGGCTTTTATACAATCACAGTCATTAATAACTAACAAATGGTCCACTAGCTTTAGGGCTTGAATAGGACATTTGGTTAGGTTTAAAAGCATGTAATGTGGTTTATACAAAAGGAAAGGCTAATAAAGCTCAAAGAGGGTTAAAAAAAGAAGAATTCATATAAACGGGTAGGCTATTTGGCTAATATAGCTCATAATCAATAAAGAATGCCTAATCATTTTCATAAAAATGCATGTGATAAAAATGTGGTCTCGAATAGACAATCAATGCAAAGTAAGGTGTATATGTCATGAAGGTCACATAAAACAAAAACAATGAGACTGATATGAATGTGTCAGACTGATATAGCTCAAAACCTCACTAGTTTTTTTGTTTACCACTAGTCACTGCTCTTCTAAAGAATAATGCACATTAACTAATCACAAGAGCAAAAGTACATGCTAAAGTTGCCATGGATTTTTCTAGTCAATTCACACTCTAACTATGACTAAATAATCTTAAAAGCAATTAAAAAAAAGACAATTTTTGAATTTGTTCATTTGATCTTAAAAATCGCCTAAGAAGTCACATGAGCAATAATTAAGCTCAAAATATGCACAAAAGCTAATATCAAACTAAGATCCCCACCCCTACACTTAAAACTTACATTGTCCTCAATGTAACATCAAATGCAAGAAATGGGGCATTTAATGAAAATAGAAATTGTGAAAATGTAAAGAGATAGAAATCAACTTCCTTTGGGTTGCCTCCCAAGCAGAGCCTTTGTTTACCATTGCTAGATCGACTCCACATTGTTTAGTCTTCATAATGAGGGTTTTCTAACCCTATCACTTCCACATCCTCCACCTGGAATCCTTCATAGAAGGGTTTTAGTCAATGACCATTGGCTTTGAATTTCTTGTTTGTCTGTAAGCTTTCAATTTCAACTGAGCCATGTGGAAACACATTAGTAACAACAAAAGGTCCAATCCAATAGGAACACAATTTACATAGAAAAAGCTTAAGTTCTGACTAGTAGAGAAGAAGTTTTTGTCCAACCATAAAATTCTTCTTAACAATCATCTTACTATGAAATCGTTTCGCCTTTCCTTGTAAATTTCTGCATTCTCATAACATTCAAGTATAAGCTCTTCTAATTCTTGCAGTTGCAGTTTCCTCTATTCACCCACCGCATCCATCTTCATATTGCATTGCTTAATGGATCAAAAGGCTTTATGCTCAAATGTTACTAGAAAATGACATGACTTTTCGTAGATCAGTCAGTATGGAGACATGCCAATCGATGTCCTGTATGTAGTCCTATATGTCCAAAGAATCATCAAGTTGCTGACTCCAATCTTTATGATCTAGGCTTACCATTTTCTTAAGAATTGACTTGATTTTCTATTTGACACCTCTGCTTGCCTGATCATCTGTGGATGATAAGTCGTAGACACCTTATGAGTGACATGGTACTTCTTTAAAAGGTCTTTTACCAATTGGTTGAAAAAATGAGTACCTCTATCGCTAATTATTGCTTTCGGTGTTCCAAACCTAGCAAAAAGTTAGACTTGACAAATTTTGCAATAACCTTAGAATCGTCAGTCCTAGTGGCTGTAGCTTCCACACATTTAGAAACATAATCCATAGCCAACAAAATGTAAACAAAACTAACAGAATAAGGAAATGCCTATAAAATCGATGCCACATACATCAAAATTTTCACATGCAAGTATTAGAGATAAAGGCATTTGATCTCTATGGGATAAATGACCTTGTTTCTGGCATTGTTCACATGCTTTATAGAACATATAGGAGTCTCAAAAAATATTTGACTAATTAAAAACACATTAAAGAATTTTCCTAGCAGTTCTATTAGGCCACCCAAAATGACCACCACAAGCATACGAATGGCAAAATTTCAAAGTTGATTCATATTCATATTCAGGCACACATCTACTAATCACTTAGTCATAATAACACTTCCATAATTGAGGATCATCTCAAATATAATATTTTAACTCACTCTTTATCCTGTTTCATTTAGCCTTACTCAAATCATTAGGCATCTCATGGTTCACTAGATAGTTCACAATATTAGCACGCCATGGAACCTTACCTTGAAGTGTTAGTAATTGCTTATCTGGAAACAATTCTTGTAATGGTACTGAATCCTCCTCCTTCACCACTTGACTCAAGTGATCTACGACCAAATTCTCTACACCTTTCTTATCTTTTGTCTCCAAATCAAACTCTTAGAGTAAGAGAATCCATCTAATCGGCCTTGGTTTCACTTCTTTCTTCGATAAAAGGTACCTTAATGCTACATGATCAAAATACACAGTCACTTTAGAACCAAGAAAATAAGGTCTAAATTTATCCAAAGAAAACACAATAGCTAAAAGCTCCTTTTCAGTGGTGGAATAGTTGCATTGAGCTGGATTGAGTGTTCGGGAAGCGTAGTAAATAGTATGAGTCATCTTTCCACATTTTTGAGCAAGGACGACACCCATAGTATAATTGCTCGCATCACATATAATATCAAATGGTTGACTCCAGTTAGGTGGTTGAATGATCAGTGCTGAAGTTAAAAGTTCTTTCAACTTGTCAAATGCTTCCTTGCATCCCTCATTAAACTTAAAGCGTACATCTTTTTGTAACAAATGACAAAGTTTTGTTGAAATCTTATTGAAGTCCTCGATAAACCTACGATACAAACCTGCATGGCTAAGAAAAGAATGAATTTCTTGAACATTTATAGGGTAGGGTAAGTTTTGCATAATTTCTATCTTTGCTTTATCAACTTCAATTCCTTTAACTGATATTACATGTCCCAAAACTATTCCTTGTTCAACCATAAAATGAAATTTTTAGAATTGAAAAAAAGATTAGTTTCAATGCAATGTTCAAGCACAAAATTCAAATTATCCAAGCATGCATCAAATGAATCCCCATAGATAGTAGAATCATCCATAAAGACCTCAATAATGTTTTCAACATACTCAGAGAAAATGCTTATCATGTTTCTTTGAAATGTGGTTGAGGCATTGCAGAGTCCAAACGACATCCTTCTATAGGCAAATATATCAAATGGGCATGAAAAAGTTGTTTACTCTTGATCCTTTGGAGCTATCACGACTTGATTATATCCCGAATTGTAATATCCTGCCTCCTAAAATTGTTAAGTGATTAAACTGTTAGATTGAGTCACATAAGTTATTTCATTTAAGAATTTACGAGATGCATTTCATTTATATTGATAATAGTCATATACACATACGAATCCTGATTTAGATAACATTGCAAGATAGTATATGCACTCAATTAACATATTCCAGGGTATGAAACGAAAAAGAATGTGATATGAATGTGCATTCCCAACTTCTGCATTTTGATTTACCAATAACATGAATTAATGGATTACAATTAATCAATTGGTAATTTATTGTCACAATTGAGTAATTGATGAGATGATATGTGCATCTAGTCAAAGAAAAATGTTAAAGAGCAAGACAAATTGATACATGAGAATTTAGGTTGATTAGGCCTATGAAATGGTGACATGTGACATTGGGAATAAGTAACAAATGGCTCAGTTAAATGGATGACAAGTGACTTGAGTATAATTGCGTCAAGTTGCCCTTTAAGTTTGTGACAAATTGCACTTTAGACTTGTGACATGTGGAGCAATAGAATGGTGACATGTGTAGTTTTACTTATGGTGACATATGTAGCCTTATAATTGGTGACGTGTAGCCTTACAATTGGTGACATGTGTAGCCTTACAAGTAGTGACATATGGAGGCTTAAATAAGTTACATGTGGAGACTAAAGTAGGTGACACATGGACCAATAGAATAGTAACATATGGACCAATAGAAGGATAACATATGTACCAATAGAATGGTGAACACATGGACCAATGGAATGGTGACACATGGATTAGTTTGACTTCCTTTGAATTTTCTAGATAAAATGGATGAAAAAGGCAATAGAAGTGAGAGTGAAGGTCGGTCATAAGGTTAGAAGAGGGAGAAAAATGCAAATGGAAGAGAAGGATAAAAAAAAGGGGAAGAGGAGAGGAGAAGGAAAGAAGTTATCAAGGTAAGTTGAAATTATGGTTTCAATTTCATCTTTCTCTTTCGATCTATTTTTCATATTTTTAGAGCATGAATTTGAAGAAACTCAAACAATGAAAGTTACAGATATAGGTCTTAGCTTGACCTCTGTGAATGTGGCATGACAAAATAGTGACTAGAGCTTGAGTTATACTTGTTTCCCTAATATGGCCGGTAATAGACCCTGTGCAGGAATCTTGTATTATTTCCTGAATTTTGAGGACTTTAGAGTCCTAATTAGTGAAAGTATAAAACATGAAAAATTATTATTGATGTCTTATTAATGTTTACGTGAAACGTTTTGATTAGAAGATGTCTTGATAATGATTTATTGAAGGTTGAGTATTGGTTGCCAATCTGTTTCTTACCAGAAATAGGACAGAATTTAGATGGAGATTATATTTTAAAAGGAGATGTTGTTTGTGTAATTCTTAGATATATTAAGGCTAATGGAAGTCTAGTTTCATGGGGCACAAGAATCATGACATTTGGATCTTTTTAGAGAGAGTTATGATTAAAAGAAGATAACTTTTTCATAAAGGAACATTAGGAAGAAAAGTATGTAAACATTGCATATAAGGTTAGGTTAGCTTGATGGTTGAGGAGACATTAAGCTAAATTAGTAAGTTAATTATTAACCTATTGAAATATGTTAGAAAAACATTTATGATGATTGATTAGGGATGAATTTGGTTATGGTGGTGTAATAATATGAGTACATTTTGAGTAGTATATTCATCATATATTTGTATGTATAAAGGCTCGGGAGCTATAGATCAAGGAGCTCGTACCGAGGATTGTTGAAGTCAAGGGAGTGTACACCTTCTTTTGAGGTGAGTTGGGGAATCCATATCTCTCAAATGGGATTAAGACATCCTAAGACATGCATGATACCTTGTATGTGAATTTTGAACCTAGGTAATACATAGTATAATTGAATCTCAAATGGATGCTAGTATACTTGTGTATTTAATAAACAACAATGTTTTGAATAACTCTTTATACTTGGAGTGCAACTGATATTTTTATTACGTATTTTGAGAAATGATATTGTTTTCAACAAACCTACACTTGAAGTGTAAAGGACAACATTATATTTTCTAAAACTACATTTTTTAACAACTTTACACTTGGAGTGCAAAAGACGACTTTTATTGCATGAAATAATGTTTTGGAACATTCATATGCATAACCGAGTCATGTATGTTGCGTGTATGTGTTCTCTTTTGGCTTAGAACCATAGCAAGGTTCCATTTTATCGGTTGGACCGATAAATAAAAGCATGGTGCCTTACTTGATTTTTATACTTAATATTTATATATGGTTTTTTTTTGTGATTGGTGAGGTAACGATTGGCCAATCATATGCTAGGCACATCATATTAAGAGACGTCGGTACCCTT
Source organism: Erythroxylum guanchezii (assembly GCA_025629825.1). NCBI lineage: Eukaryota > Viridiplantae > Streptophyta > Magnoliopsida > Malpighiales > Erythroxylaceae > Erythroxylum > Erythroxylum guanchezii. Next base: position 12,631,565 of record JAOTAX010000004.1, on the reverse strand, counting down.
GACTCTGGTACATAAAAGTTGAGTCCTCGTATCAACACCTTTCTACGGGACTTGCGACGGTCTGATCACTAACAAGGTTATGACCTAGGGTCATGATGCTCTTGTTGACTGTAGTGCGGACTCACCACAGATGAAAGTCAAGTCAACATCGGGAATCGGTGGGTGTGCACACTAGTTTGGCCGACTAGTGACGACACACATGATTGTTTTGGCCTATTCTGAGATTTGTTTTCCTGACAAGATTTGATTTATACATGTGATGCTTTTCTGTTTTTGTGAACTGGAGCTGGAACCTATATTCACTTAATGAATGATTAATAAGCTAGGCCTATGTGGTTCCTAACTAGTATATGTTGGCTCAAACATTAGGCCTATGTGTTTCGATGTCATGTATATTCACTTCATAGGTGGTTATGTGCATGCTAAATGCGTGAAAAACCCGTCCTTAGGTTATCTAGACCGTCTTAGTGTGTATCATGTTCTATTTGCGATATATATTTTTCCTATCACTGAGTACATAGTGTACTCACCCCTCAGCTTTCCAACCATGCAGGTTAATTTGGCGAGCTTGAAGCTTTGAGTGTATCGTGCAATTTTTTCATATTTTTGGGGCATTACTGCAAGTGGGTAGTCTCTATTTTGTATTTTTGTTATATAATAGCTCGTGAACTATTTTTATTAAGTTGGTTAGGTTGATATGCTTTATAATTTTATAAATTAACTCTTAACGTCCTTGTTTTTTGTAAAAGACCTTAGGTATGAACCTTTGGTACAATAGTTGAGATTGCTTTTGAGTGGACTTAAAAGTACAGAAGTTGTGGTAAAATTTTAATGTGGATATAGAAGTGCGTTTAAAACTGATTTGCAAGTGTTTTGATTAAGTTTTAGGATTTTCAAAATACAGCCGTTATGTGGTCCAAATGTTTTCAAAGGATATTCAGTTACCCTTACATAGTCGGGTTAAGGGTACCGTGAGTATCTTTAGCCTGGGTATGCGGTGGTTGTCATGTGCCCGATATGGTTTCGAGTCGTGACACAAATACCCATCCAAAAAATAGTAGTGAGATCTTTTTGCAAGTCGTTTAAGCATCTGATCAATGAATGGAAGTCGAAAGTGATCCTTGTGTGTAGTAGCATTCAACTTTTTGTAATCGATGCACACTTGCCATCCATTTTGAATTTTTGTAGACACAAACTCATTATTCTCATTCTTGACCACATGAATCCCAATTTTCTTTGGTACTACTTAGACTGGAGTCACCCATTCACTATCCAAAATTGGATAAATTATACCTACATCAAGAAACATTAAGATCTCCATCTTTACCACTTCTATCATCGGAGGATTCAACCTTCTTTTTGATTCTTTTAATGGTTTGGATCCTTCTTTCAATAAAATTCGATGCATACATGTCAAAGGGTTAATACCCTTAGGCTATGTTTGATTTGAGGGTTAATAATGGAATGGGATGGAACGTAACACACTTCCATCGTTTGTTTGAAGGTTTCATAATGGAATGGAATGGACTGGGATGGAAGCGGAGGGTTTCATGTTACGTTCCATTCCATCTTAAACGGTAAAAATAAGAAACCTCCGATTTGGGGGGTTTAGGATGGAACGTAACATGAAAAATACATACTACCTAATATACCCTCAATAATTCTTCTTAATATCAACTCTGACCAAATCATAATATTAAAATATTAAATAGAATATAGTAATATTTAATATAATAAATTTTATTAAATAATTAATAATAATATTTTTATATTAATAATAATAAATTATATA
>JAOTAX010000004.1:12600921-12623485 GCA_025629825.1 Erythroxylum guanchezii | reverse complement strand
GGCTTTGCTTGACTCACCAGCTAAAAACACCAAAAAATGTACCTCTAAATCCCACTTCCATCCTTATAATTTCATTCTTTCATAAGCAAAGTAAGAAGAGATAAAGGTGAAGAGAAAATCCTTAACTTTTACCTTGATTTCCACCTAGTGATGCGATGAAAAAGGTGAAATGGAGAGGAGAAAAAATTGAACATAGAACACCTGAAATGTCGAGCATCTCCCCTCTCCATTTGCCCATTCCATAACTTTCAAGACTCACACATATGCTTAATTTTATTATTATTGGTCACACATGTCTTAATCCAATTGGTTCATGCATTAACTTTAGAAAAAATGCATATTGGTCCTTCTTCTTCCCTTACTTCCCACATTTGCCTACAATATTACAAATTAATTTCATTTCCTTATGTCTTAATTTTCTAATGTAATAAATTTCACGTAATTTGGTCAATCATTCCAGGAGTTATACCTAAAACACTACAAGCTATTCGAAAACAGGGACAATAGCCATAACTCAACTTCAAGCCAGAATTCAAAAACCTTAGAGGCACAATAAAATTTTGGTTCCTTCATGAAAGTTTTAGATCTATGTCTCTAGATTAATTTCCAATTGAAATTATCCAATTTGGAGGTCTTAAGACCCAGATATGGCCAAATTACAGAAATATGTTCAGTGTAACCTATCCATTCAATGAAGTACACATCCCAAATCAACTAACTTCAGTCTTATGATGCAAGAGCAACACAAAAACACATCCAATTTAACCAAAAAAATTACATAATCAAATGGGATACTTCTTCTACCAATTCCCCTCACATCACATTCATAAATGCAAGCAACATGTTAAAAATTCTCATACATATTTCACATCTAAGTATGTATGTCCATGCCAAAACGAACAAATTACCCATTAACTCGTGTCTTTTACATTAAATACCATAATGTCTCTTACTAAGATGCACTTAATTCGTTATGTTAACATCTTAATACACCCTAGACATGCTATAATATTTCCAAGGTATATGTTGGAGTGTTACAAAAACCCCCTAAACCTAAACACCGATTAATTTCATTTCAACAACTTTACCCACACTCTCTATGGGATCAACCTAGACTCACTACTACTATAGTTGTAATCTAGTTTATTTTGACTAGTGTTACAAATACTACTTAAAATTGATAGCGCATTGTAACACTCAAAATACATGCTAAAGTTGTTATGAAGTTTTCTAGTCAATTCACACTCTAATCATAAAGGTCACACATTATCAAAAGACAATGAGACTAATATAGATGTGACAATCTAATAAAGTTCAAAATCTCACTGGCTTTGTCTACCACTAGTCACTACTCATCTAAAGATAATGCATATCAATCAATCACAAGAGTAAAAATACACGTTAATGTTGCTATAAAATTCTCTAGTCAATTCACACTCTAATCATGACTATATAATCCTAAAAGCAATATAAAATGAGCAAATGTTAGTTTTTTATATTCTTTCTCTCATTTTATTGAAAACTTAAAACAATCAAGAAATAAACTAACATAGAAACACACATTCAAATAAAAAGTAATGCAAAAATGTAACAAAAGAAATTTACTTTCTTTGGGTTGCCTTCCAAGAAATGCCTTTGTTTAGTATTATTAGCTCGACTCCTTTTTCTCCTCACGTGGCACATGCAGTTCCTCTATGTGAGGTTCTTCTAGATAGGGCTTTAGTTGATAATAGTTCACCTCTAGTGTCTTCCCTATCTTCAAATTCTTCATCTCTACTAAGTCCTAGCTCTCTTGAAATAATTCAAATGACTCTTCACCTTTTTCTTCTTCGTTTAATTCTTGCAACCTACTAGGTAAAGCTGAAGGGTTAGTCTAAAAAATAATTACAGACTCATTACTTAACTCCGAGCTAAATGATGTATCATATTCTGCTTCAAACTCCTCCTTAACTTCTTCTATACAAGCAATTCCTTGACTATTGCTTCCAAACTTCTCAAGCTCCTCATCACTCCGTAATTTTTCTGCACTAACTTCTATTGGGTACACCTTGGGTTCATATGGCTGCTCCTCTTTGCTTTACGGTTCTATATGAGTGATATCTCCCCATCGAGGCAATGCATCTTGCTCAAATTGCAGAGTGTCCTGACGGATTTACCATACACCTTGCTAAAATAGCTGCTGCATATTTTGTTTGAATTGTTGCATATTTTGTTGAATTTGAAGATTGTTAGTAATCACAACATTCATTAATTCTTCCAGAGATGTACCTAAGTTTTGTTGTCTCTCTACATCTTGGAAACTAGACCAAGATTGTCATTCAACCTACTAGAATTGTAGGGTATTCTGTTGAAGTTATTGCATACTTTCTTGAAGCTACTGTATACCCTGTTGAAATTGAAAATGGCTAGCATTACAGGTCTAGATATAGTCATCTAGAGGCATACTTAAGTTATGACAAGAAGCTTCTGGTCCACACAGAAATTATTGTGTGTCTTGTAAACTATCATAAAAGTAATTCTAACGGTTATCCCATCTATAACCAAAGTTAGGTTGATCAGTCCAACCTTGGTTATAGGATTAAGAATAAGAGTTATAAAAGAAATTACTTCTATCCATGTCGAATTTTGTTCACACAAATACCAATCAAAAAGTGAAAAGATAAAGAAATAAATGAAAAGAAACTAATTAAAAACAAATATGTACAAAATACCAATTAAAATCACAAACAAAACTAAAACACCACACTCCCCGACAACGACGCCAAAATTGACTAGCGTTACGATGCGTTGTCACTTATCCCCATACCTCCTTATTTTCTTGGAGTGCAGACTTCACTCCTTTTCATCTGGATTTTGTGATTTCACTCTATTTTACTAGACCACAGGAAGTTGCTGAGTATTTTTTCTGTGGTTTTTATGATAAACCTAGGGAAAGCAAGATGAGTAACCCAATAGATATTGACAGAATTAAGTATAAATGCTATATGTTGAATTCTCCTTACTGTTGAAAGGAGTTTGGAACTTTAAAAAGAGATTCTAAATTGAATTTTGTCAAAGAGATCCGCAAAATCCCTTGATTTCACTCTATGAGAGGAGATGGGGATTCCAAGATATGTCATTAGCAGGCTTTATTGCTTAAACCCTGTGATATCTACAATATGTTGGTGTTTATCAACTGCACTCCTTGAAAGATAAAGGATAATTTTGGCACAGTTCACCTGTAACCTAGAAGCCCTTTGAAAGATTTTTAGTACTTTCATCAATGTTGAGGTAGAAATTGCATCTGCTTTAAAAAGTAAAATGAAATCTTCTGTAAAACAAAGATTGGGTAGTTTGAGCTTCCTGTATTTGGAGTGATATTTAAAGCTTTTTGCTCTTTTTTATAACCCTTTCAATTATCTTGTGAAGTAAGTCCATGACTAAAGCAATGATATATAGAGATAGTAGATCCCCTTGTCTATTGTCTTTTCTACTTTTGAAGAATTTGGTAGGTTGACCATTCACTAGTATATTGATCATTCACTAGTATGATATGTGTGAGAGTCTTTGTGCATTGCTCAATCCACTGAACAAATAACTCTAGGAATTCCATAGATTGCAATATATTAATTATGAAAGCTCTAAACCATGTTGTCATATGCCTTTCTGAGATCAACAATTAGGGTTACCTCTCTTTTTAGAGTAAAAGCTAATAAGCTTTTGAAGAATAAGGACATTATATCCAATTACTCTACCAGGTATGTAAGCTCTTTGAGTGGGAATAATGTACTTATAGAGTATACCCTTGAGTCTTTCAGCAATGATTTTAGAGATAATTTTGTATACGACATTGTAGCAAGCAACAAATCTAAAATCAAAGAAACCATTCAGTTCTCCATTCTTTAGCAAAAGGATTATAAAAGTCATGTTGATGCCTTTAAGGAGAGAGCTTTTATTGAAAAACTCCATCACAGCTTCTAAAATTAGATTTCCAGTGACTAAACATGTTTTCTTAAAGAAATTAACATGAAAGCCATCTAGTCTTGGAGCCTTGTGAGGGTGGAGATTAGTAATTTTCCCTCAATCTCCTGGAGTGTAATAGGCTTACATAATGTGGCTACTTCTTGAGGTAAAATGGAATCTTTAATGATCTACTTAAGGAGCTGCTTAAAAGAACTTGCTTCAAAAGGCTTATTCATTAGATCACTAAAATAATCACAATCCCCTTAAACAAGCTAGATTTTAGAGTTAATAAGTGTATTATTATGTTTAAGGGAAATAATTTTATTCTTAGCTTTCCTTGAAACAATAGCTTTGTGAAATGCTGAAGTGTTTCTATCTCCAAGTTTCATCTAATCCACCGTGGCTCCTTATTTCATGAGGGAATAATAAAAAAGAAAAGGTTGAGAGTAATTGTCTAAGGCTTCTGTCTCTTTAACCTTCAAAATCTACTGATCAGGATTGTTGTAAATAGCTTGTTAAATATTCTCTAAATCCATCTTTGTAGTGTTGATTAGATGATGTGTATGTCAATATTAACACTATATAGTAGCTTCATCCCCTGCTTAATAAGTTGCATCTTCTTCATATACACATAATGTTTAGTACCACTAATATCAAATCTCAATGCTTTCCATATACTTTCCTTAAAACCATCTAGCTCCATAACAAAATTATTGAACGTGAAAGGATAATAAGATCTTGCAATAGGTGTTGTGGTTAAATAAGAGTATGATTAGACAAATAATTGCTTGAGAATTTAGAGAAACAATTAGGGAAAGTTATCATCCAATTCAAGTTTGCAACACTTCTGTCCAGTTTTTTCTTTATCAAGAGATTACTAGATTTCTTATTGTTCTAGGTATAGAAGCATCCCTCTAAAGGGATATTAGTGAGTTAAGCTTCATCCAGACATTTGGCAAATTCCTTACAAGGACTGCATACTAATCTTGGTCCCTATGCTTCCTCTATTTTTAAAAATGGTATTGAAATCTCCTAAGAGCATTCAGTGAAAATTGATTAGAGATGCAATCTCCTTAACTTGTTTCCATAAGAAATTTCTCTTATACGCATTATTGTGTGCATATATGAATTAAATGCATAGGTGCAAGTTAAGCTATGTTACAAAGACTTGTAAGTGCACCAACTAATCAGATATGTTAAAGATGTCACATATGATATCCTATTTTTTGGTATATGTTTAGGGTTTAGCCCTAGATGAAGTATTGCATATACATGCATAACATTAGCATTCATAAACGAATTGATATTAGAACACATTACAAAGATAGCATACACTTAATTGACTTATTCTGGGGTATGAAAAATGTTAAGTGATCATGATGTGAATTATGAATTAAAGTATCTTGAATTTTGGTATGATTGGATTTTAATTAGTAAATTGGGATTAAATGTTATTAATTGAGAGATTAATGGATTAAATGTACATTTGGTCAAAAAAAGAGTTAAGTGGCACGAAAAAATTGATATATGGAAATTAGGATGATTAAGCCTAAAATTGAGTGACATTTGGCATAGTTAAATTGGTGACAAATGGACTAGTAATTAAATGACAATTGGATCAATTAGTATGTGACAAGTGGACCAATCTTGGAGTGACATGTGGACTAATTAAAGGGTGACAAATGGCAGCATAATGAGTGGATTAGTGGCAGCATAATTATTGAACAAATGGCTAGCATGCTTTAAGACATATGTCTTTGTAAGTTATTGACACCTAGCATGTTGATGTGGCAAATTCTAGCACCCAAGTTTCTGCTTCCTTTCTTATTTCCTTCACTGAAATTGCTCCAGCTTTCTCCTATGTATTTTGCCTGAACCTTAGCCAAATTGTTGCACCAAAACCATCTTTTTACCTTACACAAAATAGCCAAGAAAACCAGCTGAAAGTTACCTTCATCTTGTTGTCCAAAATCAACCTGTTTTCATCTTAAGTTTGTGATGAATTTTGCTTGCATGGAGACTTGATTTAATCTAAAGTTTAAGCTGAATTGAAAACCTAACAAGTAAGTGCCAATCTAAGTTTTATGGCATGTCAAATGATATAAGAATAATGCTTGAATTGGATTGAAATGCATGTGATGTTAATGATTGATTGTGCTAGATATTTTTGCATGAACTTGGAAGTGTTTCTGTTTTGTTTTTAGTGTATGAAAACCATGGGATATAGATTGATTTAGGGATGAATTAGGTCTGTATTTGAAGTATAATGAAGGTGGATTTATGCCAAAGAAAGATGTTAATTTGATGTTCTTGAATTGGGAAAGAACTAGGACTATATACATAATAATGTAAAAGTTTCTGGTTTGATAATTTGTGAGTTGTTAATTTAATAATTTTGAACTAGAATAAGAGATGTTATTAATGAGGAAATGGATGATTTAGGCCTAATAGAGTTATAATTGATGAACTATTAAGAGGATATTTAACTTTGGTATAAATTGCAAAAAAAAAATCTGGAAAACAATGAAAGAAAAATTGTTGGAATATGTTAGCTATAATGTTTTCATTGAACATACGTCGGTATTTTAGCCATAACTTGATTTGTAGATATCCAAATCATATAATTTTAAGTTTATATTAAATTAGAGACATATGGATATATTTTTATGAAGGAATATAATTTTAATTTTGTCTCCAAGAGTTTCAAATTTTGACTTGAAGTTGAGTTTTTGGATTCTGTCCCTATTTGAGGACAGCCTATATAATTTTGAGTGTAACTTGCAGAATACAGAACCAAATTGTATAAACTTTAGTTCATTAGAAACTTATGACATATGGGAACATGTTAGAAGAATTTACTACCTAATTACTTCATTTTCTATGTCATAATGGCCATACAAAACTGACCCAAAACCTGTTCTGAGAAAATCTTGAAAACTAATGAAGGAATTGGATGGGAACTTTTGGATAACCCATCCCACGATTGTGTGAAGCCATATACGATTTTGGAAATTGCATAGAAGTAAAAAAAATTATTTTGTGTGATTCTTGAAACAATTAATGATAAGGTATTTAACTATGATGCATTTGGACTTGATTAAGGTTTAAAAAGAACATAATTTGGTGTTGGAAAAGTTGGTTAAATGTGTGATAAGTTTTAATTGTTAATTGATGTTATACTTCAAGGAAAATAATGTTGGATAATAATGCATCTAAGTTTGGATGAATGATTATTGAAGAAAGTAGGGTATTTCTGAATGAGAATTAGGTGAATGTATGAGTATATATTATTGGAAAATTTTTTATGAATGTATAGATTTAGCTTGCTAAAATTTCAGATCTAAGGTATGAATTGTGTGTGCATTATAAGAAGCTTTTTGATCATGGAAATGTTTAAGGATAAGTGTAAAGTATGATTGATGAATTTGGAGTAAATCAAGCTATTTTAAAGGGACAAACCTGATTGCAAAATGGTAGTATACAAAGTATGATGTTGAATGGTTAAGAAAGTTGAATAAGGTTTCATACCCAGGAAAAACAATTGAGCATGCATTGAACATGACATATGTATATATGTGCACAAATGAATATGTATTTAATTGATCGACTTTGTAATGTGAATTATGTGTGAATTGTATGATTTTAGACGCTCAAGTTGAATGCCATTCAGACATTGCCAGACCATCTAGGTAATAGCATAAATTGGAGCGTACTGTGAGTCAACCTAAATGATATCACTAGGATTGATTTATTTATGTTTATGTTTAATTCCTATATATTGAACTAGTAATGAATTTATTGTGATTTGTTTATAAATTCTGAACTTTAATGGTTCGAGGAGTTTGATATTTGGGAATGTATTGGAAGTGTTCTATTTGCATCTAAATTCTGAATGATATCTGTATACTCAACAAAAGTTGAATGCCGGACTTAGGTCCGATGAATATGAGATTCTATCTATGCATCAAAAGTGAATGTTATACATGGCATATTCTGTTATTTGATGCATTTCATAAAATGCATGTTCAGATAAAGGAGTTGTGATCAAAGTAGCCAGTCTGAAAGAGCTTTAAGCTCATAATTCTACACGTAGAGCTTCACTATATGATTTCTATATCTAACTGAGCCCAATAGGCAAGTATCTATATATGTATCTGAAAGGTGCTCATTCACAACAAATAATAACAAATCTAGAGGTCTCATACGCATCTGCATTTGTATACTTATGATTATGAAATATATGATCATGAAATTTTTTCTGAAATTGTGATGAATAAGTGATATGCCATGATAATGTGATTGATTAGGTTATTCATGTTCTGAAAGAATGTTTGTAAAATTGGTTGATTGTGTGATATTTGCGTATTTGGCCTGAGTGAGATCATTAATGATGGTTCACTCATTCAATTCATAAAACTAATCAAAAATTGCAACGTGGCTTTTAAGGTACGAGATAGGAGACCTAGTTCGCAAGATTTGTCTAGAAGAACATTTTGGATTAAGATATAGCTCAAAGGTCTGTCAGTTGACATCAGAGGAGTTATAGTTTGTAGTTTGTAGTTTCTTGTCATATAGAACTTTTATATAAGGATTGTAAATATTTTTTTCAATGAATGTAGTGTAAACTTTTGTTAATGAATGAAATGAAGTGTTGAAGTTTTTAAGTATTGTATATTCTTTATGATGTCATTTTAGAGATTACGTTTGCCCTAACATACCATTGCCATAGGATATGTACTTGAATATCCTTTGGGTGTTTGGGTATATACTCTATGATGGTGGGATGTTACATCACAAATACAGCTTCAACATCGTATAGGATAATAACCCTTCCATTAGGATAACAATAGTGGTTAGAAATGATTTGCCACCTAGTTGGACAGTATTTCAGTAGCTTGAGTGTTCCTTTCTTATCCTAATTTCCAAAATGCCTGCAATTGTCACTTCATTTTGTAAAATGATATCCCTAATCATCAATTGTTTATTAGGGGTATTAGCCCCTTTTATATTCCAGGTGAGGATATTCATAAGGCTAACTCTTTTAGGGAGAGTTTTTCTTCTTGTTGGATTTTCTTCTAGCTACTGTCTCAAATTTATGTTCTTTTTATGCTTGCTGTTGAATCTGATTTTGAATTCTAGTGTTTCAACTATGAACTGATCCATATTTCCATCTTTTTCATTCTCCTTTGTAAGCTTATTAACTTCATTCATCTATATCTTTGTTTGTACTCCCTCATTTCTCACTTAACTTGTTATTTTACTATATGAATTTGAAATTTATTTTTGTCCTTGCTACTTGATCTGAATCTGACAACCAGGTGTTTTAACTACACACTACTCAACTTTTCCAGCTTTTCCATTCTCCTTTATAAGCTTATTAAATTTATTCATTTGTACCTTTGTTTGGAGTCCCTTTTTACTCACTTTATTTTCTATTTCACCATTTGCATTAGGAATATCTTTTTGCACTTGCTTCTGGATCTAATTCTGATGTCTAAGTGTTTTAAATCTTCACTACTTAACTTTATCAGCTTTCTTATTCTCATTGTGAGCTATTACACTCATTCATCTACGCCTTTGTCTGATGTCCCTCCTTACTCACCTGACCTGCTTCTTTATCACCTACAGAAGGAGTTATAACTTTTTCTATAACTAAAATATTTGTTGTGTCATGGTATGTTGCAATTGTAATTTGTTTTTTTATCATTGTTTGTTGCATTAGAAACTACATTAGCAACTTCTTCAAATAGCTTACTATTTGCATTTAAATTATCAACTATAAGGTTATCCATTGCACCTGAATTCTTGCTTGTATTGTTGACAATAGGAATAACAGACGCATATACTTCATTCAATTCATTTTGCTTTACATTTAACTCCATCAATTCTTGGTATGTTCCTGTTATAACACCCTCCTTATTGGCCGCCATTTTTGTTTCTTGCTAAACTGAGGCCTCCATGCATACGTGGCATTCAACGAATCCTTTATGGGCTCTAACTCCTCATTCAGCCTAAAGAATGGAATGGTTTCAAGTAAGTCAGACAATAAGGTGATCTATATGCAAACTCTAACATAATTGATACATTTGATTTTAGTTATTGGTTGATTTAGCACTATTAGTCCTCCTATGAAACTTGCAAGATGGCTCAATCCACTTGTGGTCCAGTATTCAAGAGGGACCTCATGTAGACATGCCCAAATTGGTATGTTGTCTTGTTTAAGCTCTTCCAATTTGAGACCTATCCTCTAAGCTTGAAGTAACAATGGCTTGTTTTTAATGTGCCATCGTCCAGATTGTAACATTAATTTAGCTTCACATGCAAACCTTGTAAATGTCATCATATTATACTTTTATAAAAGAAAATGTTTGCTTTTTGTTTCTATAAATGTTGTCCAAAATATGATGTTTTTGTCTTTTGATATCTCAATAACCTACTTTATTTTGTTCCTTTTTTATAATCTTGATTTCCTTATTAATTATTCTTTTGTATACTTCTTCCTTTATAACTTATTTAAATTTTTTAGGCTTGAAAAATAAAATATCATAACTTCGATGAATTTTTTACAATAATCACTTTTTTTTATGGAGGGGATAAATCTAATAATAAAACCTCTCACATTATTTTTAAAGTTAAATTTGATAATTACATTCATAAAATTAAATCATTTGAAGTCATCTCTTCAACTTCTTTTATAACTTCTGATCCTATTACTTTATTAATATTCCATTTCTAAGTTGCTTCTTTACAAAGATGATATTTCTTAAAATGATTACTGTCGTGAATAAGTTTATATAGTTTCTAGAATTTTGACAAATCAATGTGTCTAATAAAAGGTACATTTATTAAAAGGAAAAAATATTTTTTAATTATAATTTTTTTCCTAAAATATAAGTTAGTTATTAAATTTTAAGAGTACTTAAAAACAATTTAACATTTTCAAAACCTTTCAAATTTAACCCCCAATTGATATAACATAATCTATAACCTTGTTAATTTTTCATCGATTACCTATTGACATGATTTTTTAAATATTTATCTTTAACGAGACTCACCATTATTAGCATGGACCCTAACTAGTAATTATAGGCTCCACTATAAAAAAAATAAATGAATGTCTCTCTTTTCACTATCACTTTTCTCCTCTTTTCTCTTGTTTTTTTCCTATCAATCAAATTATCGCTAAATTTTGATAAAAATATCATATTTCTTTCAATAGTTTGATTTATGGTTTAGTATATTCATTTATATACATAGTTTTGAGAAAATAATTTGCTAATTACAAGAAAACTAATGTACATCAAATTTATTAGTCCCTAATGGCACTTGAGAGGGAGGATGGTGAATTAGGTGTTTATAAAATTTAAGAATTTTTCTAATCAGTATACTCAATTAACAATAATAAATATAAATAAGGATGAGAAATTAGTTAATATAAATTAATCAAATAGTTGAATAATAATTTGAGGAGGATAGGGAATAAAGAATGCAAATTGATTTATAGTAGTTTGGAAAATAACTCTTTCCTACATCCACTCTTAAGACTCTCTTAGAATTCCACTATAATTCTTCTTTCAATGCAAAGATTAACCTTTCTATAATATTTCTCGATAGAGAAAGACCTTTTTATAATCTTCTTATAAGGTGAAGAGGAACCTCAATACCACTTGGAACATAATTAAGTACAAATCCCAACACCTCGACAAGGATTACAACTCAAAATTAACTCACTTATTCACTTTGATAACTAAAAATGGGTCACTCACGCAAATATGAGATAATGATGCTCAAATACTTGATAAACACTTTGAAATTTATGTGTAAGACACCCAAATACTTCTTGATGCTAAAACTAGTGAAAAAACACTTATTTACAGTGTTTTAGGACCCTACTAGTTGTTGGAGCCAAGAATTAGTTGTTACAATTACTATTTGTGTGCATTAAAGGCATAGATTCACTATTTGTTGAAAGACTAGTTAACCTATAGGAATATTAGTTTACCATTATATCAACTAATGTTATAACAAATGTTAATGCTCCAAATTTAATAACCCTAACCTATATTAGTCAACCATTAACCCATAAAGGTCGATCAATTCTCCCAAAAACATGATTTTAACAAATTCAAATGATGAAGCCCAACTTGTTTAATATAATTATAATTTAAAATTTTTCAAAATGTTCCCTAAAGATTGTTTAAATGATTAAGAGGCTTTTCTCTTGAAAAAACAAAAGCTTTAACACCTTTTGATGAATAAAAAGAATAATCCACCAAAGTAAGATGAAATGTTTATACATGGTGAACCTTTGAGATTATCAAATTAGTAAAGTGAGATTACAATTAATAATACAAGATGTAAAATAACATTGATGAGCCTTGATCTTATTTTTTTTCTTAATTTGGTATTCATTTCGACGATTGCAAACTTTAGCTTCTCTTTGTTAACTTCATAAAATATGTTCTTGAGTTTATAGCTTCATTTTGTTCTTATATTGATTTTCATTAAAATAATAATCTCATTTGTAATAATTATACTTTTCATAAAAAATTAATTAGAACCCTTTTTGGTTTAAAAATCGCCCTCTTTTTGATAATAATAAAATATTTGTGATATCATAAAGCAATAATAAAATTAAACATATATATAGATTAGCTTTGCCTTAATTCGTGCATAAAGCAATAATAAAATTAAACATATATATAGATTAGCTTGTCTTAATTCGTGCATGCATTATAATTTAATATCAAAAACAAAATAAATATTTAATATCAAATGTAAAAGAAACATCTAAACATTTACTTAAACAAAGCATAAATTTACTCAAGTATAAAAAATCCAAATATAAAAATCATTGTAAAACTAAAACTCGCCTTAAATTTCGTCACTCCCCCTAAATTTAATATCATAAAAATAATTCTCCCCCTTTTTCGAAACATCAAAAATCAATTTAAAGGAAGACAAAAATGAGACTTGATCAAGATATACAAGTCATCAAGTTGATGCATCATGATATGTTAAAAGGAGTCAAATTCACCTTGTAATATGGTGAATTGATGCTCAATAATCGCCAGACTAGCATTAGGTAGAGACTTATGATGTGATTGTGAAGTAATGGCCTCATCATCTACATGTAGCACAACAGTGTGACTTAAAAGAGGCTCATCAGGACCATTGTCATATGGTGGAGCTTCATACACTGGTGATAGTTGTTGAGGCTGAGGATGTTGCCACTATTTTAGCCGATTCATTTAACCATTAATTACTTATTAACCAATTTGATTTAGAGTGGAAAAATTAAAGAAAATTTCCAAATTAACCTCATCTACAGTGGAGGGATATTAAAGTGTGAGAAGGTGAGACTAAAGACAACAGCATATAGGATGTGTTTTCTCTCTGTTATAGTATTATTGAAATTAACCATGTTATGTAGAATAAAGTCACTAAGACGAATATTCTCACCTAACATGAGAGTGGAATAAAGTCACTAAGATGGATATTCTCGCCTAACATAAGAGTGGAAAGGAACCAAAGATCATCATGACCTAGAAAGGTAAAATGGCCATAAGAAGAGACAAAGTTGTATTTCATAAAAAGGTAATGGAATTTAGGTATAGCTAAAAAACCACAAACATCATTAGGCTTCCTTGTAACTTTGGTAGAGAAATCTAATCCAAAGATGGCTCTAACATATGTAGGCAGATAATGAGGATTAATATGATATTTATTAAAGCAATTATGCTAGGATAAATGTTCAAGTACAGGAATGCCAAGGATTTTGTTAATGAGATCACTATTGAGATAAATGTCTATATCTTGTAATCTAGAAAATAGGAAAGTGTATTCTTAGGTTACTCTAGGTCAAAAATTACAATAAAATAACCAAGCTTTTGTTGGGATAATATGACATGTTTTTGTGAGAAAGGGTTTCCACCATTGAACAATAAAGAATTGTATTAGTTCATATTCTTCAAAATGGTCTAGGCATGATGCAGAAATGACTCAATTTTCATATAGCTCTCTGGAAGTGTAATCTTGAAACTTAGGAGAGTTAATATCAAAATATTTATCCTCATTAGTAGGAGGGGGAGCAAGAGGTAGAGGAGTTAAGGATTCCTCCTAAGTCCTCCAAATCCTAATGGGTGTTTGGGTAGGTCTACCTCTAATGAGTGTTTTAGGAATAGAATGATAGTTACCTTTAGCTCTAGCAATGAGGGTAAGGGAAAGGTATAAGATAAAAATTTAAGGTGTTAAAGGAGAAGGTTCAAAAAGAGTATAAAGGTTGATGGTGTAACATCCCGTTTCCATACAAAGGGTTAGAACCCTAGATTTTTGTAAAGGAGAAATGACAATGAGAGATAAGAAAAATGCATTTTGTACTCATGCATAACAGTAGCATACACACGCATGTGAATAGATTTTCATACACATTGCAATGACTATTTATGCACTCATTTTAAATTTTTTAGGTATAAATGATTATGATATGAATAGTGAATATTTTGTCTTGAAAATTGATTTGGTGAATTATATTATTGATTTAGAAATTTTTGGTAAAAATTTGGGAAAATTCTGAGATTATGGGTATTTTCTTTTTAAAAACAAAATTGGGCAGCATAATGGCTGTATTTTAAAAATCCCAAAACTCACTTAAATACCTGCAAATGATTTTTAAACACATTTCTATATTCACATCCAACCACAACTTCAGGACTTTAAAATCCACTCAAAGCAATCTCAAAAACAGTATCAAAAGTTTATACATAAAGTCCTTTACAACAACAAAACAGTCAAGAGTTAAAATTTATAAAATCATAAAGCATATTAACATAACCAATCTAATAAAAACAGTAAAATAGTTTATGAGCCCCTATGCAACTAAAGTACAAGACAGAAACTACCCACGTGCAGTAATACCCCGAAAATGTCAAAAGACTGCACAATCTAATAACAGCTTCAAGCTCACTAATTAACCTGCATGGTTGGAAGGCGGAGGGGGTGAGTACACTATGTACTCAGTGAGTAGGAAAAACATATATCGCAAATAGAACTTGATACACACCAAGAAGATATAGATAACATATGAAGTGAACATACATCACATAGAAACACATAGGCCTAGCCTATGACTCAACGTATGCTGGTTAGGAACCACATAGGCCTAACCTATTAATTACTCATCCGGTGAACTTAGGTTCCAGTTCCAGTACACAAAAGCAGAAAAACATCACATGTATAAATCTAATCTCTTCAGAAAACAAATCCCAAAATAAGTAAAAACAATCACGTGTGACACCACTAGTCGGCCAAACTAATGTACACACCCACCGATCCTCAGTGTTAGCTCGACTTTCATCCGTAGTGTGACCGAACTACAGTCACAAGAGCGTCATGACCCTAGGTGATGACCTCGTCGGTATCCAGACCCTAGGTGTGCAATCACCTGCAAGTCCCGTAAAAAGGTGATGATACAGGGACTTGACTTTTATGTACTAGCATCAAAGGTACAAGGGTCGCTTAATCAAATGTGCCTAGTACACGATTGACTAATCGTTTCCTCACCAATCACAAAAATGATATATAAAAATTAAGTACAAAAGTCAAGTAAGGTACCATGCCTTTATTTATCAGTCCAACCGATAAAATGAAACCTTACCATGGCTCTAAGCCAAAAGAGAACATGAACATGCAGTATAAATGACTCGATTATGCATATGTAAATTCCAAAACATTATTTCATGCAACAAAACTCATCTTTTGCACTCCAAGTGCAAAATTGTTCAAAAATGTAGTTTCAGAAAATAAAACATTGCCCTTTGCACTTCAAATGCAGGTTTGTTGAAAATAATATCATTTCTCAAAATATGTAATAAAAACATCAGTTTCAAAACAATGTCGTTTCTTAAATACATAAGTATATTAGCACCCATTTGAGATTCAATCCTACTATGCATTACCTAGGTTCAAAATTCAAATACAAGTCATCATGCATGTCTTAGGATGTTCTAATCCCATTTGAGAGATATGGTTTCCCCAACTCACCTCAAAAGAAGGTGTACGCTCCCTTAGCTTCAACAATCCTCAGTACGAGCTCCTCGATTCACAACTCATACAATGTATTTACTACTTAAACATGAATTTCATATTTATACACCATCACATAAGTGTATAAAACACAACATTGCTCTCTTTAAACTATAGGATTCGACCATTAAGCTTCTCATATGGTTTCTTCTTTACTATTAACATTAGCTTTTCTTTTGCATTTTCTAAGGCATTTAATGCCTTTAATCCAATACTAACTCATTTCAAAACATAATTAAGCTCATTTTCATCCAAGCACATAGACCATTATTCATCAGTCTAAGCAACAATTCAAGTTTACTCTAAGTAAACTTGAAAGCCGTTTTCAATGTATATCATCATGAATCCTTAAATCCTAAGCCAAGTTCACTTAGACATTTCATCAAACACCTAATGTGCATGACTTTCAATTCATATTTTCAAGGCTTTATCATGGTAATCCATGCTCCTATCTTGTTATGTAACAAATACTTCCAATCAAAAACACATTTCACCACTCCATTCAATCCAATTCCCTTCATTTAAGCCATCTTCATCATAATTATACAACTCATCACATTCAACCATTTCTTCTTCCATTATTTTGACCAACCCTATACAACATACTTCTTCTTCATTTTTCATCATCAATTCATATTATACATGTACAATTAACACCATAGAATTCATTTAGACCATCAATTTCAAAATATATTCAAAATTTCACAAACTTTCACCGAAAGGGGAAATTTTCGGTTTTGGCTTAAAGAACCCTCTCTATGACACATTTCATTCATCTAAACCATTTTTCATGCATATTCAAGCATGGAGAACAACATATCTTAACACTTAACTCAAAATCCTAATGTAGAGAGAGATGAGACAAAATTTACCTAAACATTCCTTTGATGACACCTTCAAATCCTTTGAGAATTTCTCAAATCTAATGATAGATTTGAGTTCTTTGACCCCAAATTAGCTTAGAACACCTTGATTTGAGGGAGAATCAAAACAAAGGGGAGGGTTTAGTGAATAGCCAAAAATTGGTCTTCTCCTCCTCTCTTCTCCTTTCTTCTCTTTTCTTTTAATTAAAACAACATGTTTTAAGTCTTTAGTAATGGGATGCACGACCATGAATGAAGAAGGGTATAGAATATTCACTCTTCTTTGACCAAAATATGGTGAAATTAGCTTTTTGCCCTTAGGTTATGTGAAATTACCATTTTACCCTCCCAACTTTTGCTAAATTTGCAATTCAGCCCAAAATTTGGGAATCACCAAAACTTTTAATTTTATTTTGGTCCTCAGACTTTTGGGAATAATAATTAATCCCCTTAACTTTATAAAATTACATATTAGTCCACAAAGAATTGAAAAATTACGTTTAAGTTCTTTGACTTTTAACAATTGGCAAATAAGCCCTTATATACATTAATCTTTCCAATTAAGCTTTCTAAGTACCTAATAAGTCTATAAATCATGTCTAATCACCTATAAGGCATTAGAACACATTTAACTTAACCATCATGGTCATATCCATCCAATGGACTCGGTTTTATACACTTAGAAGCTTATATGTCGAAAATCTCCAAGATTTTGCATACCGATGAACTCTAAGTCCATGAAAGATCATATAACATTATAAATCACTGATATATATCCCAAAAGGATTTAAATACATCTTTGAACTCATATACAACCATGTATATGTAAATATATAGTAGTATCTCTAAGTATAGAGCAATACAAAAGGGCTTAGAGAGTTCGGCGTTACGTTTACTCTCATCCTTCACTTTGCCAATCCAAGATCCTTGTTGTTTTCTTCATCTTGGTACTAAAAAACTAACCTATTCCTCCTTGAAGAGTTGATGATCGTACAAGCTTGGAAATCTAGGGTTTGTGTGATTTTGAAGAAGCTGGGAGTTTTATCAAGTAAGATATACATTAATATTCATGGGTTATGTAAACATAAATGTTAGATCCCGTTTCCGGAACCCAACTCTTGCTCTGATACCATAAATGTTGAGTCCTAAAATTCGGAATCCAACTCTTGCAAAATCATGAAACATGAGCGTATTCTTATGAAATCTCTTTAACCATCATCAATTCATCTTCTTTCTCTGATACCACAAATGTTGGATCCCGTTTTCGGAACCCAACTTTCAGAATCATGATACTGAGCGTATTATCTGATAGGGTGATTTCCATGAACCCTTATTAGCCATCATCCCACAAGGGTGGCATGCCCACAACAGTCAAACATCAAAACAAACTTATTAATTCAACTCAACCATTTTACAAGGAAGTCAATATGAACATACATAACCGAAAATACTTTAATCTATCATTTCATTCTAAAGCAAAAGAGTTTGAAAATCTTTATTTACATATCAAAAACCACACCATTGGATTATTACAAAATACAAAATAGCAAATTTGAAGCAATTCCCTTAGGCTCTTGATCACTTGATCTCTTAACTATCACCTGAAGATAGGACAGAAAGGGGGTGAGCTTGAAAGCTCATGGGTAACAGTTTATAAAGAGAATAAGCAAAATCATTGAAAAGTTCATTTGTCATAGAAAATTTATAAATTGCATAGTTCTCAAATTTTCAAACAAATTGGCAATCTTAACTCAATCTCATAGTTCAAATATCATCACATAACACTCAATTATGCACCATTCATGACTATGCAAAGATGTAATGCACAAACAAATGGTTTGAGAGTTCCGTAGAACGAAACAAAGAAACAAAAGTTTACTCCGTGAACAAAACGAGTCCGAATTCTCAGGATTTCGTGGCCTCAAGCGGGCAACTGGGAGAAGGCTATAGGTTAACATGCACATGACTAACAAAACGGGTTCATCTCTTGCCTAAACAGAAGCACATGTTCATTTTATCATATGCTCATACTTTCATGCTTTTTCTTCTTTTTGAATATACAAAATGCCATGACATTTTCAAGGAATAACAAAAATGGTTCAATGCATTTCCATCTTTATTTTGAAATTCATCAACAAAATTCATATACCAAACACATGGAGATTTCTCAAATCATTCAAATATCAATCATGAACCTTTATAAAACAATTGAAATCATTTCATTTTCTTGAATTAAAAGAAAAGATTAATAGCTCATAACTCTATTATAAACATGTAACCCACCTTGATTTCCTTGCAAAAATCAAGTCAAGGTTGTCTTTCCCTTTGCTCTTGGGTAGGATTCTCTTGGTTCCCTAAAACAAACCAAATCTCATTCAATAGGAATCCAATTGAAAATACCATAATGCAAAATCACTAAAATTGATTCTAGAATACTAAAACCCAAGCATTTTCTAAACTCTTTGAACTAAAATCCTTCCAAAAATCCAAAAGATTCAAAATGATCTTACCTTCATTCTTCACCAAATGAAGGGATCTTTAGCTCAGAGGGAAGCTCTTCTCTTCCTATACCTTTTCCCCTTCTTGAACAGCTCCAAAATCTCTCTTGAAGACTAAGAAAAATTAAACCTTAGCTTGTTTTCTCTTCTTTCTCTACTTCTCTTCTTCTCTTCTTATTTCTCTCTCTTCTTCATAAAACTCTCTCTTTTTCTCTTCAATTTTCGTTCTTCTCTCTTCTTAAAATGCAAGACAACACTTCTTCTTCCAATTATACCCTTAATGATTGAGAAAGGTCCCATTTGCCCTTCCATTTATGCCTTATGTTTTTTATGTTTAAGTGTCTTGCTAAAAATACCCTTGAACATTCTGTCATAACACTTTCTTCTAGAAAAATGTTCCCCATTGTCTTAGAATAAAAATTTTTGAACTAGAAATGATAGACAAGAGTAAAGTAGTGAATGAGAAATATGGATAGATTCATGTTTTGCTTTGTTGTTTTGGTGGATAAGAGATTAAGGTGAAAGTTAGAAATGAAATGAAAGCAAAAATGAAGTTGAATATGCGTAGTAAGTTGATGAAGGATATGTGTATGTTCTATTATTAGTGTTCATGATTAATCATGGACTATAATTTCTTTATGGATGAGATTGATTTGAATTGGAGTTGAGAATGAGGAGTAAATGAAGTCGAAAAGGTGATCTTGGTATGAGTTGTGTTAAGGAAAGATTTTGAAACAAAATGGGTAGTTGATCTGGAAAATGTTCACTGAGTATGCTTCAATCTTTTAGCCATAACTGTTTCTCTAGTTATCCAAACGAGATGATTCTTAATTTAGATTAAACTAGAAACATATGGCTACATTTCTTATGATGACATCAAATTCAAATTCTGTCTTTAAGAATCTCAAAATTTTTCATGAAGTTGAGAACTGGGTTCAGTACTTTGGGAGATGAATGTAAAAATTCATGTTCTAACTTCAGGGGAAATTTTGGATTGATCTACATAGATTTAGACAAAGTTATCTTCTAGAAAGTTGTAGGTCTTTCTTTTATCTTTCCAACAATATATAGTATGAAATTTTTGGACATTTGATTTGAAAATAATGATCCTTATAAGTGGAGATGTTCAGGAGTATAAGTTCTTCACTCATGACTAATCGCCAAAAATTTCTCATTTAATAGTTCCAACTTCTAAGAAAAGTTCGGGGTCCAACAATAAATATATATAATGATAGTTTGAAGGTGAAATGATCATGATAGTGGACTAGAATGTGTGCAGAAATTTGATAAATGTATGTATACGTTTATGTTCTGTTTTTGTGATTATGATCAACCATAGTTTATGAGTTGTTTATGAATGATATTCATCTGAAATTGAGGTGAGAATGAAGAGGAAATGATGTAGAGTTGATGAACTATGCATAAGATGGTTTGAATGTAGTATATAGGAGTTAAAAATTTGGAAAATTGAAAGAGAATGGCTGGAATATGCTAGCTGTAACATTTCCACTAGACATGCATCTATATTTTAACCATATATTGATATGTAGACATCCAAATGGTATGATTTTAAGTTTAGATTAAACTAAAGACATATGACTATATTTTCAATGAAGTAATTGAATTTGAATTATGTCTTTAAGAGTTTCAAATTTTGGCTTGAAGTTTAGTACAGTGTGTTATCGTGGTGTGAGAACAGTCTGAAGTATTTTGTGTATAACTTGCAGAATACTAAACCAAATTGTGTGAACTTGGTGTTGTTAGAAACTTAAGACATATGGAAACATTTTTTAGAAGAATGCATTGCCTAAATACCTTATTTTCTTTGTAAAAATGTCCATGCAAAATTGGCCCAAAAATATGTTTTGAGAAAAGCTGGAATGATGCTTGAATAAGGGATCATCAGGTAGTGCACGATCGTGCACAAGCATGATCGTGACAAAGATGAAACATCAAGGAGTTGCACGAATAGAAAGGGATCATCAAGTGGTTGCACGATAATGCACAAGCACAATGGTGCACTGCTATCTTCTTACCCTGCCTTAGTGTTTTAGACTTAATTAAGGTTTAAAATAAACCTAGAAGGTTGCTAAAGTAAGTGATTAAGTGATTGATAAGTTAGGATGTTGATTGACATTAGAATTGAAGAATGGATTGACTTGATATGATTGTATCTCAATTTGGAAGTTATGAGTTGTTAATGATGTAAAAGTGTTCTTAAAAATGCTAATATGATTGTAAGGAGATGAGTAATGTGTATCAAGTAAGAATTAATGAGAGTTTGGATATTGTGTGATCATATAATGTTAGAATAACATTTTGGTGAATGATTGATTGATGATATTATCATAATCAAGTGTATTGAGCTATGAACCATAGTACATGATTGAGTGATGAACTTAGAATAAATTTGTATCATTGAGGTGTAAACCTAAGTTCAAATTAGACATATATAAGTTTTGAACTATGGATGATCATGAGATGTGAATAAAAGAAACATACCCGGAATAGTCAAAATTGAGCATGCATTATACATAACACATATACATATGTGTACGATTGAATGTTTATGCGATTGTGCAATTAGTAAAGTGTGTGCAATATGTGTATTGCATGATGTGGATACACAGGATAGAATGTTAGCATCTAGACGTTTCTAGATCTTGGAAGCAAATTGTAACACCCCACTCCCGCCTGACCCGAACCCGACATCGTTGGTGATATCCTAGTTCGTGCCCCGCGAGGGTGGCGTGCTACATCAGTCAGTCGAAACTCAGTATCAATATTTTTTTTCTTCTTTTTTTTTCATTACACTCATGTGCGCGGAATAGACGGTAAACAATCTAAGCCCACGTTCATAAATAAACATTTTCAGTTATTACAATCATTCAACAATAATTTACAAAAGTGATTTAATGAACAAAAAGCCATAAGCAAATTGGGCTCATTATAAATACAAAGCATCCTTTTACAGAGATTTCAGAATACAATTATGAGGCACTAATGCAGACACAAACTGATCCCGACCTCTATCTTTCATTTGCGTACAGTAGACATATTCCCATGTCAAACGGGGTACTCTTCAAAGCCTGAAAAAAAGTAGATGCAAATTTTGGGTGAGTTTTGCGAACTCAGTGAGGAACCATCATCGATGGTTCGCCCAATTCATGCATCATA
>JAOTAX010000004.1:12551410-12573227 GCA_025629825.1 Erythroxylum guanchezii | reverse complement strand
TTGGAGAAAAACAAAAATTTTCTTCTTTCTCTCTCTCTTCCCTCTCTCTTCTCTTCCGGCTGAAAACTCACTCTTTTCATCTTTAGGGTTTTAAAAAACCCTTTTATATGTTAGGCTTTGGGCTCCACTTAGGAGTGGACCCAAAAACCCAACACTTTTGTCTATTCATCGATTTGAGGGTAATATTCAATTGATAATTGAAGATTTACTCCTTGAATTTTGAAAAACTCGTCATAAACACTACAAACACGTGATCTTTGTCACTTGTAATTATTTAAAGGCATACCATGTAGCTCATAGACTTCATCCACAATACTCTAACTACACTACTACTAGAAAAGTTCATAAGAAATTTGAATTAATATATTTATAATTTATCAAACATGAATGATATTAAATACGTGAAAAGGCAAGAGTTATAAATTTGAAATTACTAGTTTTTATTTGAAATTAAAATATTAAAATATGAATATGTAAATAATTGATTTACTTACTATTTGATAATAATTTTTATAAATTAATATTTAGTGTAAATATATTGATTGCATTGCCCAAATGAGGATAGGGAGATAGTTTCTAAATATGTTCCGTCAATGGAAGAATTTTTAGAGCTCTCTCAACAAGCAATAGGAGCTAAAAAAAAGGAAAATCTTCAATTCAGCCTCTTGTAAATGACAAGAATTTGTCTCCTTCAATTCAACCTCTTACAAAGGACAAGAATGCTTCCCCTTTGAATGTAACTAAGACAACTAGGGCTTGGAGGAATAAACTGAATTTCAACACCATAAGGGTTAGTTTAAACATTTTCATAATGTTATGCAAAATGATGTGTTAAGCCCTTCTATTAAGTTGCTAAAAGCTGGAGCAAATGCTTGATCTTCAGCCTTGGTTGGGTTCTTTTAGAATCGAAGACCGACCTTCCCTATGGTTCAAGCTTGAGCTACTACTATATGGAGTAAAAGGGGGTTTGCAAAAACTATGCTGATGGAACATGGATCCTTTCTCTTTAAGATCAACGCAGATACTTGTTTACTTGAGATATTAGAGCAAGGTCCATGGCATGCAGGTGATCAACCCATGTTTATAAAAAAAATGGAAACCAGGGACAAATTGTGATAAAGGTAACATCGTCTCATGCCAATCTAGATTAATTTTCGTAATGTGCCATTAGAATTTTGGACTATTAAACGCTTGAGTTATTAGTTAGCTCACTTGGGAAACCAATAACCATAGATCTTAAAATGCAAACATGCAAAGAATCTACTACGTAAAAACCTATGTTGAAGTTAAAAGAAATGATAAGCTTCTTGAAAGTATTCCAATACTCAAGCTGAGAGAGGATGAGAAAATGATGATTTATGAGATTCCAATTGCCTACCCTTGGAAGCCTAACAATGAATTGAAGAAGTGGAAATATACAAGAAGGGTCTTCAAGACTAGTGAGCATGATGAACTTATAGGCTTGGGAAATAGTGAAGTTACTCAACAGAGGGATATAGGAGATATTGTGGAGGTAGAGCTAGAAACACCTACAATTACTGATGAAATTGAGGATCCTTTGATTGAGAAGCATCAGATGGAACTTGAATTAGGTATAAAAAAGCCTTAAGAACCAGTTACGAATCCACTAAATAAGGAACTTATTAAAGAGTTAGTGACCAACACAAGAACAAAATCTATAAGGAAAAAAGGAATAAAAAAGGACCTTACCCCTGATGACCATAATGGTTCGGAATATTAGAGGGCTCAATGACCCTTTGGAAAAATCTTTTATGAAAGAGGTCATTTTATTGGAAACCTTACTTGATGGGACTTCTTGAAACTAAAATAAAGCCCACTTAATTTTAGTATGGCCTTCGATTTTGGGTGAAAAATGGAAGGTTATTTCTAATCATTTATTCCATTATAATGAAGGATCGTCTGTTGTTATAATTCAGATTTGCTTAAAGTTCAAGTAGCCTGTGAAAGTGACCAATTTATGCATTTAAAATGTCAAATGATTGGTTTGTGTGCTAAATTCGAGCTGACTGTTACTTATGCTTCTAAGTTCTCTTTCTAAAGGCAGAAACTTTGGAAAGATCTATAAATAATTTATGCTTGCAACTCGGGACCTTGGATACTGGTAGGCGAGTTTAATTATATCTCATCACATGAAGCTGAAAGAGGTAGGAGAAGTAATCTAGGAACATGTACAGAGTTAATTGAGCTTGTCTAAAGAGTCAATTTGGTGGATCTTAGCTTTACAGGGAGATTATTCACATGTTCTAATAACATCAAGGCGATTTATTTGTAAGGAAAAAGCTAGATAGATCTTTGTTCAATCATGTTTGATTAACCTAAGTTACATAATCATAATGCTCATTTTGGCAAAAATGCTTGCTTTGATCATTCCTTTTTCCTCATTCTGAATATTTTTCCTATTGCAAAGGTGGGTTCTCCCTTTAGGTTTTTCAATGGTCTAGTTCACTATGAAGGCTTCCTTGAAACTATTTTAAATTGTTGGAATCAACTTGTTATGGGCTTTAAGACTGTCCCATTAATGCAAAAGTTCAAATTGGTAAAGTAATCTTTAAAGAATTTTGCGAGAGATCAAAACTTTAGTGTTTCTGTTTCTAAAATCATATTGAAGGAGGCTCAAGAGGAATGTTATAATTTTTCATACAACAATGCCTTGAGAGTAATCAAAAGTAGAGGCTTAAGGAACATCTTGAAGCTCTTAGACTACATAATCCAATTATAAAGCAGAAAGATATAGTGAACTAGATAGGAGAGGGTGATGCTAATGTAAATACTTAAACTCTATCTTGCTGGAAAGAAGAAACAGGAATAAGATCACTGAGCTGAAGGATGATAAAGTGGTTTCTTGTACTAAGCCGAAAGATCTCCATCAGATTGCTAGGAACTTCTTCATCAAATTGATGGGATCTAAAATATCAATTTATGAATTCAACATTAATATATTTTTTGAAAGCTCTATAAGTCAGGAGATGAAGGATTTACTGGTGGCTCCTTTAACTGAGTAGGAAGATAAGGAAGCTCTTTTCAGTTTGCATCTCTTTAAAGCACCAAGCCTAATGGGTACTCAAATTTTTCTTTTAATATATTTAGAATATCACAAGTACCTTATTTACTGAGGTTCTTATAGAATTCTTTAATTCCTCTATTATGTTGAAAGAATTAAACTTCACTCACATATACCTCATTCCTAAAAAGACAAAATCCCTTTTCCGTAGTGGATTTTGGACCTATTTCATACAACAACACTATCTACAAGGTTATTGCCAAGCTTTTACCTAAGAGATTGAAGAAAGCTTTGGTTTATGTTATCAATCCTACTCAGGGTGCTTTTATTGTCGGGAGGTCCATTGGTGATAAAATCCATCTAATTTAGGAATTAATGAAGGATTATAATTCTTGGAAAAACATCATAAGTTGTCTCTTCAAAATTGATTTTTATAAAGCTTTTGATTTAAGTGGAGTTTCATTCAAGCCTACTTAAATGCTCTTGACTTTCCTCTTTACTTGGTCAAATGGATAATGGCTTGTAGCAGTTCCCCTTCTTTTAGTATCCTTGTACGTTCATTTAGGAATACTAGGGGAATAATGAAAGGGAACCCCCTTTCCCTTTATCAGTTCACCCTTGTAATGCAAGAACTCTCCAGGATGTTAAGCAAGCTAATTGGGTGTGACGGCATATTCATATTCCACCATAGTTGTAAGGAGCTCAAGATCACTTATTTAATGTTTGCTAATGATCTTATGTTGTTGAGTGGGTATAATATTCATTCTACTTAGACATTACTGAATATCCTCAATCTGTTTAAAGATTGGTCTAGTTTGAAATTAAACACAAGTAAGAGTAATCTATATGTCTCTTCGGATGTTAGGAATCAAGAGGAACTGAGTAGAAGCTTAGGTTGTGGTATTCATTCTACACCCATTAAATACCTTAGCATTCCCATCACTGCTTCCAAAAATTTTCATATTGCATACCCCTCATTGAAGCTTACAATGCTAGAATCAATGCTGGCAAAACAAATTTTTATCCTTTGCAGCAAAGCTAATTCTTATTAATTCAGTACTTACCAACTTATATGTTCACTGGACTGCTCATTTTTTACTACCTAAGAGTGTTATCAAAGAGATTAACAAAATCATAAAAGCTTTTCTTTGCTTAGGAAAAGTTGAAAATTCTAAAGATGCCAAAGTGAAATATGATGAAATTGTTATCCCCAAAGAGGAGGATGAGGGATAATTCCAATTGCCCCTATGAAAAAAGTTCTGATCAATAAAAGGATATGGATATTGTTTGTTGATAAAGGAGCTCTTTTGATAAAATGGATAAATGAATTCTATCTTAAAAATCGCAACTTCTAGAAGATGGAAGCAAGCAGGGACCTTTCTTAGAATTTCAAACATCTACTGAGCTTGAGGAGTCAGTTATATCCTTGGATAAAACACCATTTAGGGAATGGGAATAACATTTGGTTCTGGTTTGATAACTGGACAGATTTTAGGCCCTTTATTTCGAGAAGTGAGATTATACATCAGACTAAAATAATTAATATTAATTCTAGAGTCTCCTCCTTAATTAAGTGTGGGGAATGATCTTCTAATTTTAAAGGTTCTTCCTCTTTAGCTACGTACTTACCCCAGCTCCAACACTAAGTAAGTCAACATTTCATGGATTCTTAACTCCTAAAGGGTATTTGTTAGCAAATCCTATTATACAATCTTTAGAGCATGAATTACTCTGGAAACACTCATTAAACCCCAAGGCTTCTGTAATTACTTAGCTTGTCATTCAAAACAAAATTAGAACAAAAAATAGGAGGTTTGGAGATTTTGATCCAACCCGTATATTGTGTAAGGAGACCGTGGAGGATAAGGAGCACCTAGTTTTCTAGTGTAGATAGTCAAAAGTAGTTTGGAGTTGAGTGATGTACAAGTAACAAGAGTATTGCCAAAGTTATAACTAGAATGGGTCTGGATCATAACAAAATCTTAGCAAATGAAGCAGAATGCAATGATTCTCAAAATTGCTTTTACGAGCACCATTTATTGAACTTAGAAAGAGAGGAACAACAGACTTTACAAGGGAATAGATACTGAGAAGCATTATCTAGCTACAAACAATCTCAATTGGATAAGAGAGATCATGACATCAAAAATAGCTCACAATTTTCTTACTCCAGACATGAAAAGCATATGGAACTTTTAGAATGAGTTGCTTGTAATTTCTTGGTTTTATTTCAATTGTTCAAAATCTATCTTGTAACTGGATCTCCTTGTAATTTTGTAATAGCTTTGCTATAGTCAATGAAGAATTCTCTTTTAATTCCCAAAAACATTTTAAAGAAAAGAAACTATTTGTCTATTCTTATTTCCATCAACGAGAACAAATTTAAATCTTAACTATATTGAATAGTTTCAACTTTGTATACAAAATATAATTACTTATTATAGAATTCATATATTTTCATTATATCTACAAAATATTGTACTAACTAATTTTATATATAGTCTTTATGATAATAGATAATTAATTAATAAAAATAAAGCTGCATATAGTAAAAAAAATTATTGTAGTTATATTTAGTCAAAATAATAATGACATACTGTATAATTATATTAGTCAAAATAATAATTTCATATTATATAATTAATTATATTAATTTAAATAAATAAAAATATTTAATAAAATTTAAAAGCACAGACTTTAATTCTGGTATTATATAATATTGATAACATTTCTATTACCATAAATAATCAAATAAAAGCAGCCTAACGTAATCAATATGCCTTTCATTGCACTTCACGACCAAAGAGCTATATTTATTTTTCTGCAACGAAGTCAAGATATTGAACTTATTTGCATTATCTAATATTTTAAGTTCAGTGTAAAATACCCGCCTTAGATCAATTTGGACAAGTTAATTGATGCGTGCCCTAACTAATGAAGCACACCTTAACTAAAAAATACAATTAACATGATGATGCTTTACTTATTTTGGGAAAGCAAAAATCACACAGAAATGAGATTAAATTGAGACTACTAATCACCTCTTGCTGTAAGCAATTAATTCAAGCACAAGCACCATATTTTTACACACGAAAAAAAAAAGGGTACAAAGCCTATTTCGAAATAGTGCGATCTACTGTGCTTTGGTGGTTCAAAAGCAAGCTATATATAAACGGCCGTTGTCCAAGGAATTATTCAATATTTTGAAAATTTGACTGTTCCAACTTCCAAAAATAACAACTGGGTTCCACTTCCACATGACGTGAGGATAACCATGGAGAAATACGATCTTGTCTTGTAATGGGAGGATCGTGTGTCCACCTCCTTCCGTCAGAAACTTACTTTTCAAATTTTAAGATGATGTCTTTCTTCGCCCCCCTTTTTTTCTCACAGCAACTGCATGAGTATTGCGCTTAAGCCGATCCGATTATCCACTAAATCGTTTATATCTTTCACAAGCTAAATTGGGTATTTTTACAACACTATAAAATTCCTCCAGGTCCAATTATTGATCACTTTCCTAGATATTTCAATGGTTTATCATGGGTGTCAGCTGAACTAAGACTTCTTATGGTCTTTTTTTTATTGCATTTTAACAGAGGTTCCACCAACTTTAAATGCCAGCACTCTTAAGTGGGAGACGCTATTTTTATCACTAAATGGATAGGTAGAAATCAAGTATGTCTAGGCACGAAGTGATGATTGGTCAATTACGAGACTAACATATTGTCAAGAAACATCATTGTTAAATAACCTTACAATTATCTTATGTTACTATTGGTAAAAGGTAACAATTTAGAAACTCAGTTCAATATCAAATACACCCTTATAATGTGTATCCTAAATAATTTTTCTAATTACAATATATGTATAATTATATTGTTAGTTTATGTCTTACAACCAATCAATTAATTGTAGTTTAGTGATAAAATAATTTAAAGGCATTATTTATTTTGTACATGTTTAGATAAAATCTATAGAATAATTATACATTACAAATGAAATTATAATTATGATATTCATATTGTATTTATGTATTATTTCTAAATCGTTCCTAATCATTGTTCTATTAAAACTGGATATTAATAAAACGTAAAAAGACTAGTACACGTTATATTTTTCCTAATGAAGTAGTCAATCTCATATACTAAAGTATAGAGATACTTAAACAAACATGTTAGTACTTATTAGAGAATATACTGAACTAACCCAATATGATAAATCTATTTGGAACATTACTTGTATGGTTTTAGAAATTCTCATTGTAATAATTGTATAAGTGATCCTTTGACTTGAGATCTCCAAAATTATCTTGTATAGAGATTGTTATATTTTGATACTACTTATGACATATTCTAATTGTAATCATTTAGTCAGTAGTCATTGGATATACCATGAACTATATGGAGGTTTTAAGTGATCAAGTTAGGATTCATAATCTTAATAAAATAATTAGGGAGAATGTGAATGTTATATTATTCTCAATTAGTAGTGATTTGATAAATCTTTAGTAAGGGTAGAATGACATTTTGTAAACAGTTTGCAAATGTCATTAATTAAATAATATGAATTTAATCAAATTTAAATAAATAATATGAATTTAAGAAACATTTTTCTTAATTGCTTAAGAAAATAATTTTCTTAACATTAAAGGATTCTAGTTGATTTCTAATTCCAATCTCATTGAAATTCTATTAGTTTAATTTTAGAAATAATTTATAAAATTATTAATTAGGAATATGTTTAATTATTATTCTTATCTAATTAAGAAAAATAATTAATTTAATTTTAAAATTAAGATCTCATCTTAATCAATATAATCTCATTAAATTAATTTATCTAACATAATCCAAATATGAAAGATAACTCTTTTAAACCTTTGCTTGATTTTAATTATTAATTTGATCTATTTTAATTTAATAATTCAACTCTTAATAAATTAAAATAAATTTCAAATTATTCCTAATAAAATTAACCCCTTTGAAAAAATTAGAAAACAAATTTTCTATATTTATTAGGAACTTAAAACTAATTTAATATTAATTAAGCTAATTTAAGTAAAAAAGCCTTAAAATTAAATTTAAAAACAAAAGGGCGATTTTCTCTCTGTGCGCTCAGTCAACAATACAGGTACTGACAGCGCATGCATAGCACATGTCAGACACATGTCCACCAGACTTGTCATCTCCTTTTGGGGAGCATGTCTCACATGCGTACTATCTTTTTCTCAAATTAGATTTTCGCTACCCTCCATATTACTGCTTCCGCCTAGTGTTTTTCGCTCCTTCTCCTACAAGTGAGTCTCCATCACCTCCTAGTGCCTCTCCTCCGTCTTGGTGTCTTCTCCATCACCTGAAACCTTCGATAGTGGCAATAGTCGCCATTAGTGACGAGGAAGACATCATTAGCAGCAACTAGTGTCACCGGTGTTGCCTTCATCAACAGTACTAGTAATCATTGTCGATGGTGTCGGGGATACTACATGCATCTGCGACACTTGCTCCCAATTCTAAATTTAAAATCGAGATATATTCTTCGAACAAAAATTCAAAGTTTTCATAAATATGCAATAAACAAAAATTTACATAAACTTCAAAGGTAAGAGGACATTCAAATTTGTTTTTTTTTTAATAACCAAATCAAGCATGCAAAACAAATCCAATAACAATACACACCCATTCCAGAAACCAAGTTTCCAAAACAAGGGTGTTAACTCTTTTATGTTTATTTCCTATTTATAGAAAAATATTAGGGTTTATTTCTTATCAAAATAAGAATTATAATTGTAATTAAAGGCAAATTCTAAATATAATTTTAATAAAATTAAACACCCATATTTAATCTTTGAAATTTCTCAAACTTCACAATTAAGTTTAACTTACTTTAAATTAATTTCTCTTTTTAACTACTCTATATCACTCATTAAGTTCATAACATGTTATTAATGATGTAAACTATAATATTAATTTATAATTAGAATTAAACAAATGAAAATTTCTTTTAATTTATATTAATTCTTCAATTAAATAATTTATAATCATAAATCAATGTTAACATCTAGCAACATGTTATAACCACTCAAATATTAGGAATGTCAAGAGAGTAACCTTTCCGTGCATAGTTATAATGTATATTTTAATCATTTAGTCATTTGATGCTCCAATTGGATATACAGTATAGATATATGGTCCCGTCTCCTTATTTAAATCCAATCATATTCGTTCTTACAAATTAATATTTATTTATAATTAATATTTAAAATTACTTTTCAAATCTCAATTTACCTTATAGAAATTCTTAAATCATTACTAATTAAGAATGATAAAACATTCTTTCTTAGTTACTTTAGGGTAACGAATTCTTTGTAGACTTAATCAAACTATATCTGTATAATTCATTCTCTATTTGGGTATTATTGACTGAGCTATCCTAAATAGAATAGATCATAAGTAACATTAAAATAAATTAATCCTCATATAAGATACTTTCGTAATCTCAAGTCTTATAATCAATTATATAACTATCATAATGAGAAAATTGATAAACACATAAATAATATTCCATTTGGGATCCTCAGAACTAGGTTGAACTTGTTATCTAATAAGCATCCACATGTTTGTTTAAGTGTCTTCATATTTTAATTAATAAGATCAATTTCTTTCTTTAAAAGAAAGAAATATAATATATACTACTTTAACCGTTATCAATATCCTGTCTTGAACTATTACTAGGAATAATTTAATAATAATATATAAACACAAATTAAATCTCATAATTATTATAAAATCACAATTTTAGTTACATAGTAATTGTTCTAAGAACTACTTTTAATATTAAAATATTAAATATAATTAACAATATACATAAACACAAATAGTACCTTTAATTAATTATATCTCAAAATTTACAATCAATTGATTGATTGTAGGGCGTACATCAAAACAAATAATATTAGTACTCGTAACCTTTAAACAACAAAATAAAATTGAATTCCAAGTCCATGTTAATGGACACGCTTTAGCTTCCCTGGCTTTAACAACTCAACAACCTTCTCTGTCAACCATCGTTTACAAAGAGAGTGGATACTACGAAGTTGAGAAACTTCAACATTTTGATTTGGCTTAATCTCTTCATTGTTAGGTTCCGTATGGAACTTTAGGTACAAGTGTATTGAGTCTATGTGGATTTTGGCACAAAAGTGGAATAATGTATGTATGTTACTTTATCTGAAAGCAAACGTTACTTTATTAAAAGTTAACATATGTTATAAATAAATAAATAAATATCACATAGAAGAAAAAAATTAGCATTATTTATAAGAAGTGACATTGATTCAAATATGTCTTCATATATTTCAAAGGAGGTGATAATAATTTTCTACTTTTATACATTTTGAGTAATATATTGGAATTCTTAAGGCAACTCTTCTAAATTTAAGATATATAGAATACTTTTAATTTTTCTTACATATTATGAAAATTATATATTTTGATTGAAAAGTATATATAATTTTTTGTTTGTTATTAGATTTCTTTTGTCACATCTATAAATTCTATTTGCATTTCTGCAATTAAAAAAGTTTGAAAACTTATATATGTAAAAAAGTGAAAAGTTTAGCTTATTGTCGTAATATTTTTTGATCTCATAATTATTATTAGATGATTATATAATTTTATATATTTTATTAATTACATATTGTCAAACAATAATTGTATGAATTTCAGGAAAGATGTTATGCCAGAAGTTGATCGGAATTTTGAATTAATATAAATAGAAATTTAAAATAATTAATTAAATTTTGAAAAAAAATTCATATTTATTGTAAAAATAATTTGTATTCATGATATTTAATATTATTTTAAACTAATGCATTCAAATGTTAACATTTTTTTTCTACAAAATATAATCACTTATCATGTTATTAATCTCTTTTCGTTATGTCAAAAACAATTGCACTTACCAATTTGATATAAATTATATATACTAATTGATAATAAAATAAAACAAAGGAAGATATAATAAAATATCACATAATTATATTATTAAAAATAAAAATTATATAATTAATGAATATTAAGTTATATAGAATATAAAATATTTAAATAAATATGATATAGAAAACCAAGTTTAATTTCGGCATGATATGATATGGATCGCACATCTACTACTATAAATAATCAAATAAAAGCAATCTCATGTAATCAATCATGTCTTTCACTGCATGACCAAATAACTATATTTATTTTTATCCAATGAGGTAAAAAATATTGAATTTATTTGCATTATCATTTCTATTTTTTAAAGTACGTAATAAGATTTGATGTGTTAACACATAGGAAGCTATATAAAACTCTAGTAGGCCTTCGTCCAAAGGAA
Source organism: Erythroxylum guanchezii (assembly GCA_025629825.1). NCBI lineage: Eukaryota > Viridiplantae > Streptophyta > Magnoliopsida > Malpighiales > Erythroxylaceae > Erythroxylum > Erythroxylum guanchezii. The sequence goes on along the minus strand of JAOTAX010000004.1, from coordinate 12,561,829 downwards.
TTACTCAATATTTTTTAAAAAAATGACTGTTCCAAGCATAACAGGAAAAACCCATATGGAGAAATATGATCTTGTAATGGGAATATCTCAAATTTTAAAAGGAGGATGTCTTTCTTGTGTCTGTCTCTTTTTTCCGCGGCAACTTAATCAGATGGGATTATCCACTAAATTGTCTGTATCTTTCACAAGCTTAATTCGTATTTTTCGACACTATAAAATTCTGACAGTTCCTCATTGATCACTTTCCTTGATATTTAGATGATTTATCAATTATCATGAGTCTCCACTAAACTAGGACCTGTTTTGGTCTTTTTTGTCTTGCATTCTAACAGAAGTTCCATCAACTTTAAACGCCAGCACCGACTCTTAGTGGTAGACGCTATTTTAACCACTATAAGGTTAGGTAGAAAGTAATTATGTTTAGGCACGAAGAGATTGATTGATTGATTATAAATCTTCGGATTATCGAAGCTCTTAAAATTAGTTATAATTTTTTAAAAAAAATTTAGTAGTCATAGAATCGTATCAAATTATAAGAGAATTAAAAATTCTTAATTTCAATTAACTAAACAAAGTCGGAATTTATGATTAAGTAATTAATTAGCTAAAATTCACAAAGAATCAAAATAAATCAACTGATTATAAAAGTGAAAAATTTAAGAGTATTTAACTATATTTCAAGGAAAAGATCTCATTTAATTGTAATATTGATTATTGGTTAAAAAAGAATATTTTTCATAATTCAAATAATTAGTCCGAAACAGATTGGGATAATTATAATAAGTCTCAAAATTTTCTAAATTAATTGATTCAAACCAAAACTTACTATCAATTGATTGAATATGATAACATTATATATCAATTAAATAATAGCAATAAGCTTAGTGGAAAAAACTAGATCCTAAATTAAACAATTAATAGAGCTACAATTATACAACTTAATTTTCTTGTTTCTTATAAGTTAAATATGCAAGTTCATAAATAACATATCTACTACTTGTACCAATTCTTTATGATAATTACAGATCGTTAGATTTATAAATAGCTATGGAATAATCAATGTTAAATTAATTTTTCAGATCAATCAATATTAATTGTTCATAAAATATAAGAACATAAAACAAGAAATACTTAGAATTATAACATGAATATAAGTTCAGAACAAAACCTCACAATGTTATAACTACAATTTTTAATCCCCTTCAATAAGAATATTTGGGTTTAGCTACACATGACTTTAGTTCTAATACTAAACATAGAAGAAAAGATGAAATATTGAGAGAAAACTTCTAAAAAAACAAAAAGAGAACGTTAGATATGGTGTTGGATGTATTTTTGTCTTCTTTTCCTACTCAAAACCAAGTTTGCTTCCATCTTGAAAGATCTTTATCTAAAACAAATCCAAATCTCGATATAATAGGGATGGAAATAAGTTTCCTAATTCAATTCCAACTCCTGAAGTAAATCCAGCATTCGGCGTGATCTTGCTTTATCTATTGCAGTAATTTGTCTACTTTTTCCTAAATTCGTAATTTTAAACAATAATACTCTAATTTGATGCAATCTCCACTTTTCATCTAATAAAACAAAAAAATATTAATTTTCCTATTTAAGCTCCAAAACATGGTCAAAATAAAAGAGATAGTTTCAATTAACATAACAAAATAACATCTTATCAAATTGCCCCACATTGAATTCATGCTTGTCCTCAAGCATATATTAATTTAATACATCATTCATCCTCAGAACAGCCTCTCATCTTCTTTCATGTTATCCAAAAACATCCTCGAAATCTAATTCACATTAGAGGTTTAGGATAAAATAAAAATTAAGAGAACAAGCATTCATAAGACACATTGTTAGAATGAAAACATAACATCTCATCAATTTAATTAAAATCAAATGAAACAAGACTTGACACCCTCTCATGGATTTCTCTTTATATACACAAAGTGTTTAGGGTTCATTAAGCTCTCAAATCAAAACATAGCGAGTTATTTCTATAAGATTGCTCATGAATCATATCTCCACCACTTAACAAAGACGAACCTAATGCATAAATCAAAAATACTTGATAAGGACTGTAACATACATAGGCAAGGTATGACAAAAAGAATTTTTGAGTTAAATAAATTGAAGGAAATCATAAAAACTTATCCACACAAGTTGCAACTTAATTATGTCAAAAACGCACTTGATTCAAATAGCATCCTTTTCGATCACCTCTTTTCTTTTTCTTTTTCTTTTTTCTTTTTTTTAACAAGATCATCACAACAGAGTAGTTTTTTTTATTTCTCCCCATTTATATATATATATAAGAAAAATCAAAGCATTACAACTTGAATCAACTAATTCACTTTTCATAGAAATAGTCAAAATCTTATACAACTAAACTCGATACAATTCCTTCAATTTTGGGGGTTCAAAATTATTAAAGATATCAATAAAAAATAGGGGTAAAAGTGACTTGTAACAAGGTTACTAAGCAAGAAAAGAAAGGGTAAGGCTCAAATTGCCTTTCTAGGGATAAAAAGTAATATAGGTTTGTTTAGGTGAAAAAAAGGCTAACCTTAGCGCTCCTATCATCTTTATACACAAATTTATCAAAAGTATCATCTCAACATGCATACAAAAGCAAGTTCTAGTATAAACAAGTTATGTTTGATATCACACAACAAAAAGGAATATATGAGCACAAATGTGATGAATGCTTTTAAACTCAAAACTCACATAGGTCTCAAAATGCATTAAGTTTTGCACACTTTAATTAAAAAAAGACAATGAGATAATTGAAATAATTTATGAAAAACATAAATCATATTGGCCTCTCTCATGCCTTATTTCTTTACTAAAAATGTATCCTAACTTAGAGATTATTCCTAATCAATAATTAGAAATTTTTGAAGTTACAATGAGGAATAATCAATATAAAATTTTGAAGCTACCATGAAGAATAATCAATATATGAATCATAGTATTTATGAGTTCAATTACAAATCATAAAGTTCATCATAATATATACTCTCACTCCTTCACACCTAAATCATACATTGCTCCTAATGTATGCACAAAATGCTGACATGCCACAAAAATAATCAATAAAAATAAAGCATACAGGAGAAGACTGCCCTGAGTTATGAACATTTGAAATGAGATGTACTATAGTGTTTGGTGGGACAAAAGCTATGGATGTTGGCTGGTCGTTGTTGGGCATTGTGGAGCTATTGTTTTAATATGCTTGCTGAAAAAGAAACAACACATTATCGTTTTTTTAATAATTTATTATTATTATTATTATTATTATTATTATTATTGTTGTTGTTGTTGTTGTTGTTGTTGTTGTTGTTGTTGTTGTTATTATTATTATTATTTAAATTATAAATTATTATTATTATTATTATTATTATTATTATTATTATTATTATTATATAAATTATAAATTATTATTATTATTATTATTATATATTATATATTATTTAAAATATATTTTTTATTTTTATTTCTATTTTCATTATTTATTTTTAAATTTATTAACAAATACAATTTTTTTGAAAACCGAATAGACTACTAATCACACCTTATGGGTATTAATATTCTGAAATTTTAGGGGTTCCATTCTAGAAAGCTAAATCACATAAGGCATGATCTTGTCTTATTAGATTTAGTATTCTGAAATTTTAAGTCTTTAATCCTAGCAAGTGAAAAACATAAGGTGTGATCACATTTTATGAAATTTAGCATTATGGAATTCTAAGACCTATTTTCCTCTTAAGCGAATAAACTAACTTCTAAAAAACAAGAAAAGAAAAACTATATATAAGTAAAACAAAACTAATAAAAACTATCATATTTTGAGTTGCCTCCCAAAAAGGCAATTGTTTAATGTTGTTATGCTCGATGGGACTTTTTTCCTCAAACTTTTATCTAATTGTAGTTTTGTACTAGTTAAGTACTGCTACTAACTCTTCCTCTTTTCCTGTAGTCAGCCTTTTTCAAATGAGCATAGATAATGACTCTCTTTTACATAAATATACATATTTTAGATGATTAGATAAGGCTTTCAATTTTCTTATAAGTTCTAGTAATTTCAACGCTTAAAGTTTTTGAATCTATTAGCAACGCTAATAATGATTCCACAACTTCACAAGTTTCATCAGCTTGCTCGTTCACTTTCAGTCTACCATTAAACTCTAACTCATCATCAACAGTTTCTTCTTTAAAAATATCTTGCACAAATGAATCCACAATATCCATATGACAAATAGATTGAAAATCATTAGGGAAATTCGTTGCTTCAAAAATATTGAACTCACTATCTCTCTATCAAACTTAATAGAAAGAGTACCCTCATCTACGTCTGTCTTAGTCGTCTTTATAAATGGCCTTTCTAACGAAATTAAAATTGAATGTTCAACACTATTTCTATCTTTTTTCAAGATATAAAAGTCCAATGGAAATATCAAACTATTAACTTGGACTAAAACGTCCTTTATAACACCAATAGGATGCACATAAGAATGATCAGTTAGCCGAAAAAGCATATTAGCTTCTTGCAAGAAATTCAGATTTAAAGCTCGGTAAAATGAGTATGGCTTGACATTAATAGATGCACCTAGGTATAAAATGAAACACTCAATTTTCTTATCACCAATGACACATGAAAGTGTAAACATTCCTCGATCTTTGCATTTTTTTAAATAATTTTCTATTTATCACAGTTAATAAATTCTTACCCAAAATTATTCTCTCTTTATCCTTCAACCTCCTTTTATTTGTATATAGTTCTTTTAAGAACTTTGCATATTTCAAAATTTGCTTGATGGCTTCTAGAATTGACATATTGATTTCCACCTTTCTGAAAGTTTCTAAGATCTCTCATTCATGTTCCTCTTCTTTTGATTTAGCCAATCTACAAGGGAAAGTTGGTACATGTGTATAAGTTGATATTGGCAAAGATAAATCATCTTTTACCTTTATGGATTCTTGAGTTGGAGGTTCATCTTTCTTTTCTCCTTCGTCGTGGTTTTCTACCTCCATTAGTAAGGAAGACCTACATTGAATTTTCTTCCCATTTCTCAATGTCAATGCACTCACATTTTCCTTAAAATTCACCACCATTTGGGAACATAATTTTCATGATGCTTATGCTTCCAATTTACTAACAAAGGTGGCAAATTGAGTGATTTGATTTCCTAAGTTTTGAAGGCTTGCTCTTATTTCTTCTTGAAATTGATGAGTATTAGTAGCAAGTGCCTTAACAATTTCATCCAAAGACATACCTAAATTTGAAGATTAAGATGAACATTTGTAGGGGCTTGAGATTATCTATTGAAATTGTGAGGTTGATATCATTATTGCCCTCCTTAATTTATATAGCTAAAGTTTAGATGATCCCTCCATCCTGGATTATAATGATTGAAATAAGGGTCATATTTTCATTGAAGTTAACCAAGAAATCCTCTTATTGCATTAGCTTCTTGAAGGTAGTCTTGTTATAATATAGGACACATATCTATAGGATGTCTAAAACATAAGCATATTCTGCACACTCATGTCCATTTGACAAACTAGAGCAATTAAATCCAAAATTTATCCTCAAAGTTTGTATTACTTACCTCATTAATGTGCTTAACAGCTCAATCTAACTTTGACCCTAACTGTTGAGAATTTTTGGCCATATTTGATATCAATTGTCTAGCTGCTTCAAGTTTTTTATTTAACAAAGCTCCTCCACTACCTGAATCTACCATTCTCATATTCATTGGCAATAACCCTTCATAAAAGTATCAAATCAAAAGTTGGTCAAGAATCTAATGGTATGGGCAACTAGCACATAACTCTTTAAACCTCTCCCAATATTGATACAATGTTTATCTAGTTAATTATCTTATCCCACATATGTCCTTTATGATATTGGTTGCCCGTGATATAGGAAAGAACTTCTTTATGAACAACCTTTTCATTTCATTCCATGTTGTCATTGAGTAGAGGGAAGATAATATAGCTAATCCTTTGTCTTATCTTTCAATGAGAATGGCAATGTTCTAAGATTAATTTGTTCTTCTATCACTCCTTATGGCTTCATTCTAGAGTAGACAACATCAAAATCTTTTAAGTATTTATGTGAATCTTCATCTGCAAGATCATGAAGAATTTGAAGTACGTGAGTCAAACCAGATTTTAATTGAAAATCTACCTTAACATCTAAAAATCATATACATAAGGGTTGTTGATTCAAACTTGGTGCTGCTAACTCTCTCAACATTCTAATGTTAGGATTTGTCATCTTTTCTTTAACTTCTTGGAAATTAGAACCTTCACCAATTGTTAGATCTATCCCAACTTTAACTTCTAGAGGTGAATGACCACTTCCTTGCTTAGTCTCTTTCCTTAAACGATGCATTATCTTCTCAATTTTTGGGTTATATTGCAATTCACCTGTCTGAGAAGAACGAGTTATATAAGACATGAGATTAGCAGTAAACTATAAAATAACTCAAAGAAACTAAGAATCTAAAGTAGTTCCCTAACAATGGCATCAAAATTTTGATTGGGTTGTCAAACCCTCAAAATTAGTTATGATTATTTAAACTCTTATAGTAGTCGTGGAACTAAATCGAATCCTAAGAGAACTAAAAAATAGTTTCTTAATTTCAATAAACTAAACAACGTGGGGGTTTATGATTAATTAACTAATTAACTAAAATTAATAAGGAATTAAAACAAATCAACTGAATATACAGGAAAAAATTCAAGATAATTCTGATTCAAGAGAAATATCTCGTCTAATTGTAATATTGATCTCTAGTCTAAAAAGAATATTTTTTTCACAATTGAAGTGATTAGTCCAAAACATATAAGGATGGTCATAATAAGTCTAAAATTTTTCTAAATTAATTGGGTCAAACCTAGCATTTAAATTAAAACTTATCATCAATTGATTAGGTATCATAGTAATGCACATCAATTAAATGATAGTACTAAGCTTAGCGAAAAAGACTATACCCTAAATTAAATAATTGAGATAGCTAAAAATATTCAACTTAGTTTTCTTGTCTCTCATAAGTTAAATATGCAACTTCATAAATAACCTATTTGCTACTTATACTAATCTTTCGTGACTATTACAAATCATTAAATTTATGGATAACTATAGAATAACCAGCATTAAATTAATTTTTCAAATCAATCAATATTAATTATTCATGAAATATAAGAACACAAAACAAGAAATTCTTAAATTAAAACATGAATATAAGTTTAGAACAAAATATCACAAGGTTACAAATGGAGTTTTAAATTCCTTTGAATCAGAATATTTGGATATAATCACATATGACTTTAATTCCAATACCATAAATAGAGGAAAAGATGAAAGATTAAGAGAAAACTCCTAAGAAAATGAAAAGAGCATGATAGATATGGTGTTGGATGAGTTTTTGTCTTCTTTTCCTACTCAAAACCTAGTTTACTTCTATCTTGCAAAGATACTTATCTAAAACAAATCTAAGTCCCTACATAATAGGAATAGAAATAAGTTCCTAATAAAATTTCAACTCTTGAAGTAAATCTAACATTAGGCCTAGTCTCGAAATAATATGTCCTTTTTTTTTAAATTCGTAATTTTGACTAATAATACTTCAATTTGATGCTATCTCTATTTGTCATCTCTTAAACAAAACAAATATTAATTTTTTTATTTAAGTTCCAAAATACATTCAAAAAAAAAAGATAATTTCAATTAACATAATAAAATAATATCTTATCAAATAGTCACGTTCTTTCAGGCTTCATGCAGGGCTATGTATAATTATAATTCATACTTCTATGAAATTTGTACTCTAGAAAATGCTCAAAAGTGACCCAATATAGCATCAAAAATTAATTCTTTTTAATGGATTAAAAATACTTTGTGATTATCTATAAACAATTTTATTATAAATAATAAAATAAGATTTTCTTTATTTAGTAAAATTGACTATAAATAATTAATCATATAATTAAGTCAGAAAAAAAATCTGGTGATCAACTAAGAATTTCTTGGAATTTCTACTTGTGTCAATTAAGTCGATGAATATGCCATTTGGTTGAGTAATATCGGTTTACCTTTTGCCCTTTTCAAGCCACAATTGTCTAAGGTTTTCTTTTCACTTCCAGTTCCACTTAATGGTGTTACTATTACTAATAATTAAAGTCACAAAGATTATGACGAACCCCATGCCGTAGTGATATTTTTTTTTAGAAATCACGTAAGATCTACAGAGGGATGAAAACGCAGAAGTAATAATTAACAATTGACTGAACGGATTACCTTTTTACCATAGCAATTATTAAAAGGACCATCCTGAACAGTATATTTCGTAAAGGGACTCTGGACTGGATGCTCGCCAATTCCATGTAGTAATTGTAGAGAGCATCTTTAAGAATTTGTCGCTTGCCTTGTACTTTCGGCTCCTCATTTTGTCAATAAAACTAAAGCCTCTGTGTCTTAATTAAGGCAATGTATTCCTCATGATAAATTGTGCCTAATTCATTGTTTGGACCATTGATGCCCAATATTGAAGTTCTGCGACAATGCTAAAATTCGACTCGAGAATTTCTTATCATTTGAACGATTTGCAAATCCCTTGTAACCCAAATTTACTGGCACCCCAATATATATTCTATGAAGAAATAACATAAACTTGCTTTATAACTTTATGCATTGAAATAAATAATATAGGAAACAGAAATTGATGGTGGAAATAAAAATAACAATAAAATCTATAGCGGTCTAGAGAGATTATGCATATGTTTCGTGTTTTCCAATTACACTCTGTACACAAGAGAGAATCTGTAACATGAATTATTCTATAATTTTCAACCTTTTGAATGAATTTGTTACTTACTTAAAGAAAAAAAAAACATTTTACTAGTCTATCGAGTGGAAGTAAAATTAAAAGAATGAGACTCTCTGGAAGTATAATTAGAAATATTATATTATTTTATAATTTACTTAAATTTAAAATAAAATTTTGAAATAATTACATATTTTCAATTTTATAATTAAGTTACAAATATATTTTAAATTTGAAATATTTTAATCATATAAATTTTTATTTATAAATAAAATATTAAATTATAGATTAATTTAAAATATATTAATAAATAAATATTATTTTTAAAATACATGTTTACTTATTCACTTATTTATTGTTAATAAAATATAGCGAATTATTAAGAGATTAAGATAAATTAATTACTTAATTAGTTATGTATTAATTGATTTTTAATTACTATAACTAATAAAAGTGTAATTATATTAATATTAATACTAAACTATCAAAATATAAAATTTGATTGTTTAAATTTTTACAAGTAAGACAATTATTCATGTATGAGAACAAATTATTCATTTATATAGGTTTGATAAGGTTATTTAAATCTTTTAGGTAGTTCATTTATATGAGTTTGATAATGGAATAATGAATGGAAATCTAGCTTATGGAAAGATAAAATTTAATGCAAGATTAAAATTAAGAATACCTTTAAAATCACACAATTTAAACGAAACGATTACCATTGCATATAAATTTTATCACAAACAATTAATGACTATGGGACAATACCCTTTTTCTAATACTTTCAGCTTCTTTGAAAACTGGATAGCTTTTAAAAATTTTGAGAAAGATTTGTCTATCTTTAGCTAATTTAATTTTTATTTTTATTTTACACTAATTTTATTTTTTTACTTAAGAGATCAAAATTAATATTAGAAAGTAAAAACCAAAATTACAATATAAAAATAGAAATGAATGTTTAAGGGTTTTTTATGACTATTAAGTGATGATAACATTATAAAGATATATTTCTAAAACTTTGTTAAAGATGATACATCTCCAAAATGATGTATTCATATAATAGGCGACAATAAAACGATGAAAATAGATTTGGCAAAAATAGTTTAAACACAAACTTCAGGGTTTAATTTTGAGTTGATTAATTTCGAATTAAGTTCAAAATTTCTAAAAAGTTTAAATTTCAAAATAGGTTTAGACTTGGATTACTCTAACCTGAAACAAAAAAAAAGTTTTTGTTCCCACAATGATTCTCTTTATATAAAAGCAATCTCTTAAACATTTTGAAAGGCCCTAACGCTGTGTTTGGTTGTCGTCTTCAGTATGCAGAGACAAAACGAGACAAAAATTTAGAGACAGAACAGAAAAAAAATGGAGACAGTTAGGTGTTTGGTTGCGATGGACAGAATAGAAAAAACTGTCTCTGTCTCAAGGACAGAAATGTGTTTGGTTGCAGTGGGCAGAACAAAAAAACAGTGTCAATGATGAAAATGCCCATACAGTAAAATATGATTGGAAAGATGTAATTCATTGATTATTTTATAATTTTATCAATATTTATTTGAAGTGTATTTGTAATTTT